>QOCX01000012.1:490733-521567 GCA_005959815.1 Sarcophaga bullata
GGCATGAAAAAGAAAAAGCTTATTAGACTGTGATAGGGGATCTGATTGTGTTGCTTAGAAGTCTATGTTTCATTGCATAGTGTCTGATTTGAGGAATTGTGGTTATCTTATCTCCTTAATGGCTTGTCAATTATGAACTATGCGACCCACTATATTTCTGTATAACAAAGTCTACTTCTAGGTCTAGGCTAGGTCTGGCTTCCAAGCCTTTCTGATCCAGATTAACTATCACAGTGTAATGAGTTTTTTTTTCCTCAGCCCCCATTATATTTCCGAATAGCAAATTCTAGCCATTCTGGTGAAACTTGGCATCTTGATCTGATCTACTGTGAATCGTTATTTCTAGTCTATGATGTTAGCAATAGCTTTCTCTACCCCTTACAGATTCCAATGATTCTCAGCAGACTACCTGTAAAAGCTTTGAGAGTAAAAAAAATCCCATTAAAAAGTGTCTCAAACATCTGTCGTTCGGAGTCGACATTAAACTGTAGGTTCCGCCACTCATGTATAAAATAAGTGCTGTGAGAAACTAGGTTGTAATCTTGACTGAAGAGTTGTAATGACCAATTATGTCCATATGTTATGTGCATTGATTCCAGGACATCTGAATACTATTGGAAATTGTGTTGCTTATTCACTAACCAGGCCTGGTACACTGCTCAGTACATTCGTGTGCCGATTGCCTCTTAAACTGGGTATTCTAAAGTGGTTTACTTGGAAATTTAAATTTGGATTACGTTCAGCTGAGCTGATATGTATAGAAAGAGAATTTTCTTCGTTTCTTAAATCTTTTGGCTATTCATTGCACTTTTAAGGTTCTCACAAGCCATGAACCTATTCGAAGACATGCCTATTGGAAGACAGGCATTTTCTTAAATATCTGCTGCAGCGGCAGTGGGTTCTAGGACTGCGTCATATGGGCGTGCTCAGCACTTACTATGAAGGGATGTACGTTCTTAACTTCTTATTCTGTTATGTTTTTCTGAAGTCTCCAAAATCAATCGTGCTACTGTACCTATTCATATCGTGCTACTGCACAATAAAAAGGGTAAGAACCTCTGTCTATTCATAGCAAGAACTGAGCACTGCCATATCAGATGAAAAATAGTGTATCTTTCTCCTCCTAGAACGTCCATCTCTTCATACTCATACTCTTGTGCTACTGATTTTCTTCTTATTTTCATGGTAGTTCCCGAGTTGAATATTGAATTGTAATGTCACAATAGACCTTTGGGGGCATTCCCTCCCTGAGTGTCCGCCGTCTAACATCATCTAGATTCTGAATTGATTTGAATTGAGTGCAAATATTATTGGCTTCGGAGGGAATGTGACTTTCTTTTCAGATTTTCATTGCTTTAATACTTAAACGCGTGTATTGCTTACAGGTTAGACGTAGGGAAAGCATTAAAGATGATTGTTAGGCAGCAGATACTCTACTAAATGACCCTGGGATCTATGCAAATACATTGCCACTGAGCAGCAAAGCTTTCTGGGCCCATTAGACCTCAAACCATGTGCTACTTTGTCTTGAATTTTATCCATACTGGTTTGGATAGAATTTCACTGACCGGTATTACCATTTTGCTTTAATGCTTGGACCCAAAATTGTGTGTTGCACCTACTTAAAGTTGTGTATTATTAGAACTAAAATTAGAAAGCCTATGTATCTTATTTCCTTTAATTTCCTGACAATTGTCTCTTGTTAAATATATCATTAACAAAAACCGCCCCCCCCAAATATTTTAATGCTCTTTTACATCGAAATTGTGAATCCCTAATCGAATGAATTTAAAAAGATTTTCTACTTAATAAACTCCGTGCACTCCTCTAGGAAAACTCCCTTAAATTTAATAGACAGTCTGCCTGCCAGCCTGCCTGCCTCTGTATATGTATGTACTGGGAGAGTATAATTTGCAAATTATTATTGCCAATATATTGGCAATAATACCCACCCCAAAGACAAAGACAATGACATAAGATATCATGACATGACATATACAAACATACAAACAACAATAAAACAACCGCATAAAACACTTGAATTGCCAACCAAACCAACTGCTAAGAAATGAAAATCAAAAAAAGCTGGGTGATAAGGCGACAGCAGCGGCGTTATTAAACGTCAATGACAAGAACGTGTATTGTTGACATTCATCAGGCGAAATATCAGGCAAAAAGGAAAATTCTGATCGAAAGATTTCATTTGAAACGTTTTTTTTTTTGCTTTTCAGAATTTTTTTTTTATTTAAAACACGCAATTGAATAAAGAAACAACAAACACCAGTCCAAACATACAAACATTTGTGCGAAGAGATTTTCAGCGATGCAAATGAAATTTGAAATCATTTTTCATAAGACTGGTAGAGCAAAAACAAAAAAGAAGGGACACACAAAACAAATGTAATCCCAAGCCACAACCAGACACGCAGCCTTGAAACACACCCGCAAACCGAAAACACAACGACAACGACAATTACATTTGAAAACGTAACAGAAACACTTGATCATTTTAAATTTTCCTTACTTCACTTCACTTCCTTTCATTATTTATTCTTTAAATTTTAATAATTTTTGCAAAACAACAACAACAACAGCAACAACAACAAATGCTGTCTGTTATAACCTAATAACCTACAAAAAAAAGTACTGCCACTGCATGTCATGTTTTTCCTTAGCACTTCATATCATTTCCATATTCACACATAAAATCCAGACACACTTTTCTTGCTGTTCTCCCCCCCTCCCCCCTGAAAAGTTTTCCTTTTTCAGTGTCATGCGAATATGTTTGCAAATGTGTATGTGTGTGACTGTGGTGTTTTTACGCGTTTTTCACGCACCATTTTCCCAGAGTGTATAGGAGAGAGTGGGGAAACACGAAAAAAAATTTAATTTTTTGCACATGCGGAAATTTTCAAATTTCCTTCAGGTTTTTTTCTTCCTCTTTTTAAGATTAGCAGGGATGGGAATTTGTTCTTTGCTAAGCTATAGAGTGATGAATTTGTTTTTATCATAGAAACAGTATTTCTCCGGCGAATTCCTCTTAGGCAGATTTCTAAGCAAAAATTCTGAAAGTAAAACAAATTGGCATGAAAAGTCTCTTAAGAAATCTGTAGTTCGGAGTCGACTTTAAACTGTAGGACCCGTTACTCAAGTATAAAATTAACGACATAACATAAGTGGTGTGAGAAACTAGGCTATAATCATGACTGAAGGGTTGTATGTGTGTATGTATGTATGTCAACATCTAATACCTCACTATCACGTAAACTGGAGGCAAATTCAATCGATGTAAACAATTTGAAGTACAAAGGACACATTAATGCCGAGAACAATATTCGAACTCTTTTTCCACATGAGATTATCTCGAGAATAGTAGGGGACATGACGTCACTATCTGCTAGATTCCAGGTCAGAAGAAAATTCTCAGCAGAAAAGGACACATGAGCAGAAAAACGAGTTTGCGAAAATGAAAGCCACCATGCCACTAAAGGAACTAAAAATTTTCAAGAAGGAAGGTGATATACCCGGCAAAAGGTCAGATGGTGCAAGTAAGACGGTGCCTCTTGTCAAGTCGAATGGGTGTGAGGCTAACAGACATTAGATTTTCGTGAAAACTGTCTAATTTCTGCTCGTTCTAACTGTTAAAATATAGGCAGGGTTGCCTGTAATTTTTTTCATTTCTTCTAACCACGGACAATGATCCTGAAGAGATAATTTAGGCTCCCAGAGTCTATTTTTGGCAGATCACTGAGATTATCGGTATAATGGAACCTCAGATAATTTCTTCTCCTATCGCTGACTATGTTGCCATGATGTAAAGAAAAAAAATTCCTTGTCCTCCTCGTCTCCATAGCTCCTGAAAAAGTGATTGGCCAGTAAAGGACTTTGAGCAGAATTTTAAATAAAATTCAAGAACTTTTGTTGAGAATTTCAGAAAAAGCCTTTGTTGGTGTTGAAATTTAGTTTTAGCTTTCAAATTGACACTCTCGCTCGTGCTTTTAAATATTTCGAACAAGCCTCTTTAATTAATTAAAAAATTTACGTTGAAAATTCACTTTTAAAGCCTCCAGGACATTCAACTCTACTTGGCTCAGCAGGATATTATTTCTTTCGATTGCGTTTTTTTCTTCTTCCTTCAATTCGTTAATAAAATTTTTGTTTTATTTGTTTTGTTTTGTTGTTTTTAAATAAATCTTTATTTATTGTTGTTGTTGTTGTTGTCGTTGTATTATTTGTTTAATTTTATAAAGAAGATACGTGACATTTAACTGAAATCACGTTAAATATTCTGCTTAATACCACAGGGTTTTCTACAAACAAATATTGTAAATCGACAACAATAGCAACAACAACAATAAAAAAAAACTGTGGTACAGACAGACAAACGTATATTAACTGTTAGACAGATAGGAAAAAGAAGAAGATTAACTAACATTCTCTAGGAGGACGACCGACACTGAAGATGATGAGTTGAAATTGTAAACGAGAAAAAAAAAATAAATTGTTATTGCTGTTGTTGTTGTTAAATATTTACAATTATTAATAAAAATTAAATCAGCGCCATACCCCCATATTTCTATATGCATAGAGGGAGAGAGGGAGAAAGACAGAGTGAGTGAGTGAAAAAGAAAAATAAAACTGATTGACGACTGCGACTATGATGATGACGAAGACAATGAAAGCGACAGCATACAATAGCAAATAGAAGAAAATCGTGCGTTTATATTTTGCCATTTCTAATGGCAACAGTGCGGCACAAATGTTAAATTACAGTTTTATAAATTTTTCAAAAAAAAAAAACGACTACAATAGGGCTGTCCTTCCCTATGGCGGGCACTGACTTATAATCGAACATAAGCCAATTCCTTCTCCTCAAACACAAAGCTCCTCAGCTATGATATAAAGGTCAACCATCCAATAGAGCAATGACCTGAGAGAAACGCAATAGTACGATGAATGGCCATGCGATTGAATATTGGACGCACCCTCCTGCTTTCCAACGAAGGATGCCCGGAGAATAGCTAGCTCGAAACAATTGAAATTCCTTTGCTTTGAACATATTTATTGATTGTGAGATAATATCTCTCATCCCACCGTCCAGCAAGTATTTGGCTTCTTTCAACATAGGCATGACCTCTTCCTCAGTAAAATACAGTAGAAATTATGCAGCCCCCACTTAAGTCTATTGCCTATACCCATCGACTTGAGAAATGGTATCGTCTTACTGGCACTATCTGAACTTTCGCCGGTATACCACTTTCCTTTTTGAAATTTTCTGTCTCTATTAGTCACATGGAGGCTCCCCGTTTTCGCATTTTCTCATTTCTCAGCCTATTCCTTTTGTTTCTTCTGTGAATTTTCATGTGACCTGGAATCCAGCAGAGAGTGACGTCATTTCCCCTGCTATTCTCCAGCTAATCTGATACGAAACAAGTGTTCGTAACTGATCCTTGCCCAATGGATTTCATCCGTCCTTTGCACTTCCTAGGCAAATTGATTGTATGGATTGAATTTTCCGCCAGTTTCCATGATAGTAACTCAGTTTCCATGGTAGTAACTCACATCTGAACTTTCGCCGGGTATACCATCTCCCTTCTTGAAACTTTCTGCCTCTATCCGTCACATGAAGGCTCCCATTTTCCCATTTTCTCATTTCTCTGCTTATTCCTTCTTTTTTCTTTTGTGGATTTTCATTTAACCTGGAATCCAGCAGAGGGTGACGTCATTTCCCCTACAGTTCTTGTGCTAATTTCATATGAAACAAGTGTTCGTATATTGTTTTGGGCATTGATTTGACCCGTTCTTTGCACTTCATAGGCTAATAATTTGTATGGATTGAATTTGGCTTCAGTTTCCATGGCAGTAACTCACCTAGATGTTGAATATTCTTTANTTTTGAAAGTTTTCTTCTTCTTGTAAATGGTTCTACAGTGACTTTGCCAGAGTTTATCCTTTTATCGTACTTTATCGATTGTAAGTCTTTAGATTAAAACTTATTGGTGAAGGAATATCAGAACCAATTCTGAAATTCTTGCCAGAGAGTGGAATAATATTTTCCTAAGCGTAGTTCTACTTTTCTCTAGCACTGTTACATTTGAATTTTCAACCTCAGGCGGTTGCATAAACTGATTTGCAATTCCTAACTCACATAAAGACGTAACTGAATTTCCTGCCAGAGGATGCCATAGTATTTTCCTAGCTGTTGTTCTACTTTTCTCTAGCACTGTGGCATTTGAACTTTAAATCTCAGTTCATGCAACCACAATTCCTGTCTCACGTAAGGGAAATTCTTGCCCGATAGTGAAATAATATTTTCCTAGCTGTAGTTCTACTTTTCTCTGGCACTGTTACATTTGAACTTTCAATCTCAGTTCATGCATATTCATTCACTCATTTCATGGCAAATTGTTGTACTGCAGAGTTGAGCAGCAGTCACGGGACTAGGCAAAGTGGAGTGGATGAGGGAAGGAGGAATAGAAAAAAAAAACACTGAAACGTGTTAAAATATTTTGTTTAAAATAGAAAACAAAACAGTAGTTTGTTATTGTAGTCGCACACTCATACTCATCACATCCCGTTCATGAGTTTAATTTTAATAAAAAAAAAAAAAAAAAAAAAATTTTTTTTTTTGTGTGGTTTACACAGACAAATAATAAATACGTTTGCAAATATAAGACAGAAAATGAATTTTTATTGTTGTTTAAATAGAGGAAGAAAAAAACAAAAACAAAAACAATCAAAGAAAACAAAGGCGACAGAGGCTGAACGGAATGAAGTTTCAAACGAAAGTTTTAAAGTTTGTAACGCGGAGTTTGTGTTCCACCAAAAAGTATGCAAATTTTCCAATTCAACTGTAATTTATCATCGAAGTTTATACAACAACAACAACAGCAACAATAACAGAGACAACAAAAGAAGAAGAAGGTAAACTAACACTTCATCTCGGCAAAGGAAAAAACAAGAAAGAAGGCGTTCAAAGAAAAAACTTTTTCGATGAGTCCTGTCTGCCATGCTTTCTATTGCTTCATAACACACACACACACACACACACACATATAGGATTAATGAGTTTCGTGTGTTTCAGTTTATGAATAGAGCGGGATGTTGCTGCTGCTGCTGTATCCCAAGAAATTCGCCAACAATAACAACAACAAGACAAGAAACATCATGCATATGCATATTTTGTAACCTTTTTCAATTTGGTAAAACACTCTACTAAATACCAGCAACAACAACAACAACAACGACAACAACAACAGCAGCAACAACAAACAATACAAACATCATTTGTTAAATACGAAATGAAACGACCAGAAGAGTAAGGAGTGGAGAGCAGGCAACTGTAGAGTATTTTATTATGAATTATGCCACATGCAGCAAGTAAGTGGCAGCAAAAGGCTCATCATGTATGCCAGTTAAACTGTACAGAAGGAAACAAAACACGAAATAAAAACTTCCAAAGAACACGTTTTTGAAATCCATCATCACTCTGTGGTTTACCCTTAAAAAGAGAAAACAAAAGCTTAAGAACGGACCCAAAACACACATCCTTTTTTGGCCAAATACATTGCTTGTTTGTATGTCTGTGGCTTAATCGTGCCTTACAGATTTCTTATCTGCCACTTCATTTGAAAAAAAAAACAAGCAGACACGCATTCACTCACTTTCTCGCTCTCCCCTTATGTGTCTTAAGATGGAGCTGGATTTGCAACAAATTTTTTCTGGAATTATAAAATAAACGATAAGGACGATAAGGAAAGGAGTAACAGATGAGAATGTATCACAGAGTAGGTATCATATTTTATATGCAAGCGTTACATACATGTGTGTGATCATTATTGTCGTTATTATCGTTTAACTCGTTATGCGTTTAACGTATGAAAAGAACACCTTTTTTGTGTGTGAAGGACTTTGAAACTTCCGCTGGTATTTGATTTTATGATTTGTAAATACGGCGAAAACCAAAAATTATTAATGATACCTTGCCTCTTTGTATACGACAGTGGGCTGGAAAAAATTATTTTCAAACACGATTCGAATAGAGGAAAAGGTATAGAAGAGGATACTTTGTTGAAGCTGTGATAATCGATGAAATTGTTCTACAATTTGCTTTCCAACTTGCTCTCCAGCTTGCTCTCCAACTTGCTCTCCAACTTGCTTTCCAACTTACTCTCCAACTTGTCCCAGCTGTATACTTCTGCCTGATGTATAAGCAGAACATTCCCTTTTTTTGTTCCCTTTCGGGTTCCAATCTATGATAACTCTAGCGATGGCGTCTTCTTATATCAATCGATGAATTTATGGACCCGTTATAAGCCGGAGTACTCGAGGGAATTCGCGCCCATCTACTAACGAATCCTTGCCTTTTTCGCTCATCATTTGTGCCAGCGTTTTAAGTTTTGCAACAGTACAGGCGTTCAAATATTTAATGCGGCTTTGTAGTCGCCGTAGTCTGATACGTGTTGGCTTATTAGACGTCAGACCACGGCGACATCTCCACCAAAACGAAAAATGAAAGAAAGATTTCTTCAGCGACTGCCTTTCAGTAGTTTCTCAAAAATCTGTCGTTCGGAGTCGACTTTAAACTGTAGGTCCCACAACTTTTGTATAAATTAACACACACAACATAAGTGCTGTGAGAAGCTAGGTTGTAATCCTGGCTAAAGGATTGTAATGCAATTACGTATGTATGTATGTACCAATCTCCCGTTTATAAAATTGTTTAATTTTTCTTTGTTTCGACTGTAAAGAGATCCGGACCGTTGCACTAAGGCGTAATGTTCTGGTCTTAAAGAAATTAATTTTAAAATATTCTGATTCAGCTACGCTTCGTAAGTTTTGAACCTAGATTCGAGACGTAGTACATCTGTTTAGGTGATCCTACAATCCGTACACTATCCGTTAGGGGGGATGTTCCGAACAACCCCACCGTTCACTCAGTTCTGTAGGCTGTTCATGAGGTAAATGATGCTGGAGGAGTCCCTACATGCCAATGCACTGTAAATCACTTCACGATTTAATTAAAGCATTCGAAGTCTATGAAAGATAGATAAAGTTATGGAGCTTATGAGCTTGAGAGGGACTTCCCGACATACAACGCACACAATCACTTCATGGTTTACTTTATGTTGGGCTTCTCAAATTCTATGAAACGTAGTTAAAGTTATGAGGCGTATGGCGTAAAAGGGACTTCCCTACATACCACTTCACAGTTTGGTTTTTACATGGCCTTACCAAGTCTATGAAACTTAGTTATTTCGATAATTAACCTGTATGTAAAACGATTATATGGTCCATAGTGGGCTTATGGAGTCAAACACTATTTCAAACTACAGCGGTCTTAAGGACCCTAAATACTGCTGTAGAAATCTGCATTTAAAACTGAATACATTGAACACATTGAAGTTTTGTTTTCTTTCTAAAGCTCTGTGAATATGATTCATATTTTGCATCTTAGCTTAGCTTCTGTTAACATATGATATCCCTTTTCCCATTCTTAATATTTAATTCTGCCAACATCATTAATCTCATGTTAACACTTTTCTAGTTTCTATTCTGTTGCGTTACTTGCTACTTGTTGCTACTTTAGATGGCTTCTTACTCCCTCTTTAACTAATAGACAGGCAACCGGACAGATAGTCCCACAGCCAGTAACTGCTTTCAAATTCTAAAAGCATAACAAAGGCTTTAAATCTTTGGTAATCTAAGCGTATATCTCGTATCCTTATAATGGCATGGCCAGCCATCATATCAACGCCATCATCATCATTCATTGTAAGAAAAAAAGAAAAAAAAAAAAAGAAAAAAAACACACAATGACAGCCCCGTTCTACCACATTTGTTACCATTTGGCCAGTTGGCAAGGAACGAATGAATGGATGTATGAATGGGTAACAGAGTAGCCTCAGCAAGTGACATGAAAAACTTCTTTTGTGCAACAAGTTTAACAAATTTGCAACTCTGATAAATGATTTCTATATTCAAGTACAACACCTTTTATTTGTTTATGCTATGCTAAGCTGTCTTTCTCTCTCTCTCTCTCTCTCTCTCTGTATGTCTGTCTCTCTGTCTGTCTGTTGCTACAGCTATTGTTACAGTTGAACTGCCAAACAATGCCGATGCCATACTGATGCGTAGAACAAACGAAAGTGTTTCCTTAAAGAGCAGCAGCTACACTCAGAGTGTGTGTATGGTGGTGGTCATTAATAAATGTTCTTAAATGCGAATAAACTTCATTGGAATATTGTATATGGACATGAACATGAACATGAACATGGACATAGACATGGGCATGGACATTTATGAAATGGTTGTTTAGTGAAGACCAAAAACAAATAATTATTGGCGGCACAGTGGGACAAAGGAGGCTAACCAGCTTGTGTGACTCCTTCAGCTACCCAGTTTTCTACAATTTTTTATGGATTTTTTGTATCTCTTCGGTCCCTTTAATCATATATTTTTGTAGCTGAGCAGATTATTGGTCTTAGGCAACTTCTGGAATAAAAGGGGTGCCATTTAACTTTGTATAGAATTAACATTCTTTGAGAAAATTTACTGAATTTTGTACATAATGTAGTGTAGTAGGTTGAAGTGGTAATTTTGACACCAAAAGCACACATGAGCACGCATAGCGGCCCGTTGTGACACCACGGTCTCTGTACTGACCAAGTTCCACCAAACAGGGGGGGAGGAAGTTGGTCAGCGCAAAGGCTAGACTAGTGTAGTGAAATTTATTATAATTTTCGACCAGCTTGGTTTGTCTGTCTCTCTTATAACAATTCTTCTTAGAGAGAGCAGAGGGGCTTCTTGAATGAATTTTTTGGAAGGAGTTTGAAACCTCTTGTATGATATTCAATCTGGAATGCTAACGACAGTTCTCAGCTTGGTATCTTCCTCTAGCGATTTCTGGCTATTGTATGAAGGTGGCAGAAGTCGCCACAGTCTAGTAGGTAGTGTGCAGGCTTATTAGGCGTAAGGCCACTGTTCAAACCCCAGGCCAGACATCGCCAACAAAACGAAGTATTCAAAAATATTTCTTCGGTAACTTCCCCTCAGCAGAGTTCTGTCAAAAATCCGGAGAGAAACCAAATTGTCATGAAAAGTTTCTTAAAAAATCTGTTGTTCGGAATCGACTTTAAACTGTAGGTCCAGCCACTCATGTATAAAATTAACTCGCTCGCCATAAGTGGTGTGAGAAACTAGGTTGTAATCCTGACTAAAAGGTTGTAATGATCGATTGTGTATGTATGTAATCGTAGGCAATTAACCACTAATGCCGGAGACATTAATGTCTATTGCATGAAGCTTTACTGTCTAACTACGCAACAATAAATGAGAATTCGGGGTCTCGCCAAGCCCGAAAATTAATTTGATTCTGCACTGTAGACTACCGTATAGTCGGCCGTTATCAGCCTCAGTTTTTCCAGTTTATTTACTATTCTCTGCGTATAAATATTTAATTTCGAATATCCATTTGACTTACCAACTATACTTACCAAAGAGCAAAGACATGTTGCAACATGTTGTTGTCTATTGACAGGAAAATAGTCACTAAAAGGAAGTTTTTTTTATTGCAAAATTTTTTTTCTCCCTGCCTGCTGCTTGCAACACACACAGAAAAAATTGTTACTAAATGCGGGCGACATTGACATTTTCACACTTTGATGGCTTAGGACAGTAGCTTCAAAGGCAAACAAGGATGACACAACTGCTGGTATTGGGAGAGACTGAAGGAGAGAGTTTCAATAACATTTTTTTTTTTGGGTAAACTACTGACACTTTCACATGCCAAATTCTATTAAATAAATGACAGAACTTTGCTCTCCTTTTCGCCCACCCCCCAAGTATACATAGTAACAGAACAGCATGCCTGCTATAAAATGTTTAAAAGGATATTTCGTCCTTTCAAAAATAAATTTAAATACAGTTTAGTTTCAATGTTTGTGTTTAGCAGATATGTGTGTGTGTGTGTGTGTGTGTGTTGAAGTGGCAAATTGGTTCAAGTGTTTGTTAAATTGCCAGCAAAATGGCTTTTTCAATTTGAGCCAAACTAAAGTCAAAGACAAAAAAAAGGAGAATTTCAACCAAATGGCCAGACTATTTACTTCATGAAAATTTCAACAATTTCTGTTCCTTTATGCAAACATTTTCCCATGATTAAATATTTTCTTCTCAACTCATGTGAGTATTTTTCTTGTCTACAAAAAACTCACATTCGATTATCTGGTCTTAATAGGCCTTGTGTAGACTGTCTGTCCATCTCTTGGTTTTACATGTCTTAGAGGATAATTTCATTAGATTAAGTATTCTTGGCCTTAAGTTACGATTTTTGAAGGCATACCCTGTGCTTTATACGGCTCCAGCACAAGCATTTGATTAGTTTGGAATTTAAACAGAAAAACCGGAGCTTTAAAGGAGTGAAATGTTTCATTTTCAATACAGGGCTCAAACATTCCCTATAGGATATCCTCTAGGCACATGAGGTGCATAATAATCACTTCCTTCTCAGAGCTAAAACATGCAGAAGCATGCCTTTCAATGGGGATATACTGTCCTGATTCCGGGTAAGCGCTACAATAGCTTGATGGATGATTTTATCCACATTATCTACAGTTATTGTTGCTGTAACAGATCTGCTGCTGTTTCTGTAAATTTTTTCCCAAGGGAAACACTTCCGGTTCCTTAGTCGATGAGTAATCGGGTCGTTTCGGTGCGTAGATCCAATTTATGTGGGAACGATTATCTGCGGTAGCGTAGCGTAGTGCAGCCTACATAACAGTCTTACGCCAGAAGCCTTAATGCATATCCCACAGTCTACTCTGTTCAGCTTTTTGTACTCGTCTGTGGTTCACCGGTCTAGAACTACTTAATTGAAATCCTTAAATCAAATCTCTTATCGAGGAAATTATAAGAAACCATGTATTCGAGTCGCATATCTTTTTTACTTTCCAGCTTAATAGCACGTGGTTGACCTATAAGCTTTTATAGCTTACCAGATGGCAGCACGATTAAAGCCTGGATGGGCTAGACTATAACTGCATTGAACCTTCCTACCTTCAATATCTCAGCAAATATTTAATGCAGAGATAAAGCTGAGTTGGTCTGGTTATTTTTCGGTTAAATAGGTAGACAATGTAGACAAATAAGTAATTGGTCTACTGTAGCATGTTCTAGAATGATAGGGTTGCCATCTGACATTGTATAAAAATAACGGTCTCGTTAAAAATGGCGTAAACAATGTAAACAAATAGGTAAGTGGTCTACTGTAGCAAGTTCTAGAATGATAGGGTTGCCATCTGACATTGTATAAAAATAACGCTTTCAGTGAAAATGTATTGAAACGATGCATTGGACGTAGAGATCAGGCACTTTGCTCACTGAATCCTACTCTTTCCTAAGAGATTTTGATAGTACAGTGCAGGTTTAGAGAGCCTTTAAGCTTGATGTAAACTGCATCTCTAATGGTAAACATGTTACGACCACTTATGTTCATATTGTATTACAATTGGCTTCTAAGTCCATAAGGAGCTCCATCAGATTCTTATAGATGACCTAACGCACAAGCATTAGTTAGGATGCGCAAACAACTAACGATTGCATTCCTTTACATTTCATGTTACAACATCCATATTCTCTTTATGTTCTCGTATTTCCTTTAGAATGTAAAACGAGAAAAAAAAAACATAAGAACTTGGAGTATCAAATTTAATGATCGTGATTGTTTTGGATTGTTGTTGCAAACAAGTTTCAAATTACATACTAGAGGGCGCTATAAACACATGTAAACATAAATTAATGCATTTATAATCATACATTCCATCCATCCATCCATCCATCCACCTATCCATACAAACATCAGACAAAATATCGTGCAACACATACGTTTCACTCTTGCAACACACACATCACGCTGCTTGATACTTACTACACGTTCGTTCGTTCATTCATGCAACAATTTTAAACGAACAGAAACAAAAAAAAAGAAAAAAAAAGAATGATCAACCAAATGTGGTCAAGATTTCATGACTTTGTTGTTGCACTCATTTTCAATTGGAAAGTAAATACTTTTAAAAACTTATAAAACATTCAACCAACCATTCATTCAGACATACATACGTGCGCACGCACATATATACATACATATGTGCCTAGTATGTATATCTGTCCACATGCTATTGCTTTGTATGGTAAAACTAATAAAAAAAATTGATTTTATAACCCGTGATTACATGTAAGCGAATATCAGTGCTGAGTGTAAGGGGCGAATAAGAGGAATTAGAGGGAAAATACAGGGTTTTGTAACCAAAGGCCTATAAAATCTTGCAGAAGGTTGCGGGCCTATTTATCATACCATAAGCATTTGAAACATTTTCAAATGCCGATTTGAAATTTTAAGAAGAATTTTGAGTTTTACTCCACACTCTCCTCACCCTGTATTTGCTTGCATATTTCTCAGCATGTATTACATACGTGGTTTAGCCTATTTTGTCTTCAAAACAAAAAATGAGAAATACTTTAACCAGGAAAATCAAACCAGGTTTTCAGTTTGTCTCAGCCGCCTTTTAAAGTACCCTACAGTAATAGTTTAAACAAAAAAAATATGGTCCGCTCATAACAAATATGCCCTCTCAATGCTTAAAATATTTAGCTAAAGTCCTTAAAACTATGAAAGGTTCTCCATCTGACACAAGCTTTTCATCTGTTCTAACTACTGCTCAAATTCTATGAGTTTACATCGCCGTAGGACAAAATTATTTATTAAGCGTTGGATCTGAATCTGGAAAACTGCTTACATTTCCATATCATTAGTAGGCCCTATTATAGAGACGAATAGTACTTTCCCAGATCTGTTTAAATGGTCGTTGGGTGGGTCATTTAGATTCTAAGACTCTGGACTGCTTTTAGTTTTATTGCATCCAACTGAAGGTCTACCCGTAAAACGGAGCTGTGGACGGCTTGCTCTGTATAATATGAGTTCATGAATAAAACTGCAGTATCGATTCAGGGTGGGAAGCTGTGATGATTAGTATGCGGCGCTGTTCGTGATCCAATTTCAGTACATTTTCGAGAGCGACCGATTCTATTGTCAACTCTAGTTGTACAGTTTGGAGTTGAAAGCAGGTAAGTTCACTCAGAGAGCCGATGGCCTTTCTACTTTACTAAGTCGCAAGTACTTTCCTTCCCCAGCGAGTACTCTTTATAAACAGTGCCACACTTTCGTGGCGATCTCATTTATGAAAACTATCTCTCCCGTTGTGTCTTAGTCTCGTTGCCCATAGCACCGGACCTTTACACTGACAATGCCGCGCCAATTCTACTTCCAATTCACCCACTCATTTCCTAACAGTCGTAGTGTGGATTAGACCTTGCGTTCAGACATTCGTGTAACCAATTCAAGACCAATTACAAGAAGCCTAAGCCTGAGCACTGGTTAAGCGTGACAGCTACAAAGACGGTATTGTATTGATTTCACATCTTAACAACTACCACTATAGACAAATAAATAACAACCCTCCAAACGAATAGTGCCAAAAAGTTAGGCCCATTAAAACACTAATGTGCTCTAAATGTCCCCTATATGAAGACAAGAGGGTGTTTATCAAAATCTCAAGTTTATTCGAGCTCTCCAGTGCAAACAGCTATCTTATTAAAATAACAAACCTTGCAAGTCATTTATATAAACAAAAAGAAGAAGGAGAGCTACATTGGCTATGATCCGAAGATTGATGATATAGCTTGCTGCGAATGAACTGCCCTAAAAATCCAATTTTTTGTATTTTTTTTTCGCTTTAAAGCGAAGAACTATCACAATGCTTTTCCGCTAAGCAAACAGGTGTCTGTACCAGGTTCTAGAATGATAGGGTTGCCATCTGACATTATATAAAAATCACGCTTTCAGTAAAATGTATTGAAATGATGTTTTGGGCATAGAGATCAGGCACTTTGCCCATTGAACCCTAATATTTCCTAAGAGATGGCGGCGTATGTAATGTTCGTTGATAATGGTATCTCTCCTGAAAGGTCAGTGGGCTTATGAATAGATGTTATGTCGAGCGAGTGTAGTCTGCCTGTGGTGAACAAATAGAGTTCTTTTCTATTCAAATCTTGTTTACTTAGGTTAGTAGTTAAGCACTTTAACGAGTACACTACATCACCTCATTCGATAAACTTAAGCCTTCTATATAGTTTTACGTATTATGGTCATTGCATTCAACCATTGTTTGTAGGGTACTATTCCTCACTAATCAAATGCAAAAGAAATCCATACAGAGGCAGCGGAGAGTGCAGAGTAGGATGCCTTATTTGTTGGACACGAGTTAAGCAGCAAAACAAATGATTGCATCTCTCTTACCATAATTGTAATGAAAACCCAAAGCAGTCCCAGTAAGAGAGGGGAAGGAATGCCAAAATCAAAACAAAATACAAATACTTCCACATACAAATAAAAAGAAGCGGGAAAAAAACTTCTTACAATTCTTACATGCCGACTTACATACATACTGACTGTGTGCTTAAGAGTTGCTTTAAAAGGCAGGCCTTTGAGAAGGAGTTGGTATGGTTAGCCGTATGATATTAAACAGGCATTGTCGTCTACTTACAAGTAGAAGTAGATGAAGGAGATGGAGAAGAAGATGGCAAAGCAGTAGAAAAAGAAGAAGTAGAAGAAATAGAAGGAGGCAATATGGTATTTAGTGTCTAGATTGGTTTATCAACGATTAATTAGAGTTTGATAAATATGAGCACGACGTAAGTAAATAAATCATAAATGCATGATTTCAGTATTGCTTGCTCCCTTTTCCCCTCTTTCCCTCTTTATTTTTGCAAATATTTATTGTATTGTAAACTTTTATAGGAAAAAAAAAAACCGAATTTGAAATTGTAAGGCTTGTGAACATTTTATTGTTGATTTGTGTGGTGAATACTCAGTCATTCGATTGGGATTTGAAAAGGTTATTGAGAGGAACAAGAAAAACGAGAGCGAGAGAGAAAAAGATGAGAAATGTTGGAAAACTGTTAATATTGAATAGTTTTTCGAATGAAGGGCCTATTTCGCTGCAACTGAAGATGTAAACTGTGAGTTAGTAGCAGTATTGTAAGTGGCATTAAGATTGGTAGGGATTTTACTGGTGCCTAGAGGCCTAATTAACAACCACTGTGGTATTATAAAGATAAGCTATTTGGCTCTACGCTACTTGAAATGTTTTGTAACCTTTTTAAGATCATTTGACATGAATTGCACTTTAAAGTACACAGTAAATCATTTTGGAAACCTCTTTTCAGTCTTACACAACGCCAAGAAACTGTTAAGGAGCTCAGAAATCACTTCCACTCCTCTTTATTAAGTCATAATTTCAAGTTCTTTGGAAAAGCCTCTTAAGCCTTTCATAATTCTCAATCAGTTAATCAACTTTTACTCGATCGGCATAGCTAAACAGTCATAATTTCAATTTCTTTGGAAACACTTTCGAGCATCTCATAATTCTCAATCAGTTAATCAACTTTTACTCGATCGGCATAGCTAAACAGATTTTTTAATCTGTGGTACCTTGGTGACACACTTGGATTTCCTTCAATATTTATGTTCGCTATTAAGGTGAATATTAAAAGTCGCCGTTGTCTAATAAGTAAAGTGTTGGCTTATTAGATATGAGACCAGGGTTCAAACCCCAGATCAGACATTTCAAACAACACGAAAAATGGAAAATATATCTGCGGCGGCTTCCTCTTAGCAGATTTCTGAAAAAAAACTCTGAGAGTGAATAAAATTGCCATGAAAAGTTTCTCCAAAAATCTGCTGTTCGGAGTCGACCTAGTTTAAAGTCGACTTCGAAGGGCAGATTTTAAATTTTTTAGGGATTGAACCGCGGCCTCACATTTAATAAGCCAATACACTACCTATTAGACTACAGCGGGTACTGTAAGCTGAATTAGTTGATCAATTGCAGATGCCTGATCAATGAGCAGGCAGTTGAACTCAAGAAGGAAGGGAAACTAATGGTGAAAGGAGAGCTGGAGCCATTACTGATGATTACCCGACTTGTACTGTCTTACTCTACGGATTGCAATACAATATCCTTCGTTAGTCAGTCAGTTTTTCAAATTTTTCCTGAACTTCTACACTTCAAACCTAAAACTTTCACGCTGGCCTTAATGTGTTGCAAATTTCATTATCTTTCGCTGAACTTTTCATTTTTCCATTTTGATGATCTTGCAACATGATATTGCTGTTGCTGTTGTTGATGGTGCTAAAAAATAAAATGCATTTCACGGTTTCGAGTGTAAAAAAACGTTTTTAAACAAATTATTGTTTTTAACTTATTAAAGTAATTTACAATGAATACTTTAACAGCAACAGCAACAACAAGTGTAGAGGGGGGAAATGTGAGGCAGAAGTAAACGAAAAGATTGATTATATGGCAGAGGCTGCAGGTGAAATGGGCCAAGAAGTAACAAAAAAACATCAGTCCGCCTATAAAAATTACAACACCAACATAAACTGTCTATTTAAGTCGGCTATAAGTCAAGTAAAGTACAACAACAACAATAACAACAATAACAACAACTTCGAAACATAAAAGGTGATGGATTTCATTTTATAGAATAAAATTACTTGCAACAAGTGTGGCAGTTAAAGACACCAGAAGGATTTCTTTAATTTTTTTTCTTCAACAAACGCAAAAGAGGAAGGTGGTGGCTTAGCTGTTAATCATGATAATCATGATAATCATAATCATGATCATGATCATTATCCTTATGATTATGATCGTACTGATATTGCCTTCTTTAGTTTTTTTTTTTTTTTTTTTTTGTAACAGTTTTTAACAGTTGTTTGCCGTGCAATATTGGCAACATGTTGTTGCCAACAGTTAAGCAATATTGTACGTGAACAATCACTTTGAATTTCTGAAGTTTTTTTTTTTTGTTTTTAGTAACGAAATGCCTGGTATTTTATTTACACCTTTAAGGGTTATATTGTAAATGATCGGGACGTTCGGACGGCCTCTATGTATTACTGATGATGATATTGTTCTGAATCTAAACAGAAATCCAATACTGGCTGCTTAACAAGCAAATGGCCAAATGGCCATCGTTTTATTTTTTTTATTTTTTTATTTCGTCTTCCTTCCTAAATTGCTGGTCTTGATGGCATTAATGTTAAGCTCTATTAACCTCTGATTTAGTGATAACGATCGAACGTTACACTTAAACTAGCTACTTGCTTATATGTGGCACAAACACAGCATTTTTTGTTTTGTTTTGCTTTGCTAAGTTACGAGGGTAGGTTGAAATGTAAAGGTTGTATTGGAAGGTTGTAGATTTTGGTTGAGTTAGTGATGAGCAAGGAACAAAAAGAGTCAAGGCATTAAATTACAGCAACAAGAAGATCTATTGTTCTTAGTCCTCAGCCTATATGGGTTATATTGAAATCCTGTGGCCCTAATGAAGCTCTAAATGTTGATTAGTGTCAGTAAGGCTAACATACTTCCTAGAATTGATAAGCTTTCATGGTTTTATTCTGAAATGCGTAACGAAACTCGGGTTACAAATAAGTGTTCTAGTGAGTCTTTTCCCCCATTATAATCCTTAATCGATTTCAATAAGGATAACTTACTAGCTAGTTATTGATAAGCACTCATGTGTTTTCTTCTGAATTGCGTAACGAAACTCGGGTGCCAAGTATATATTAAGGGAGTCGTTCTCCTTATCATAATGCTCAACCGATTTCTACTCTGAACAAATGTTTGAAAGTATAAAGCCTAGGTTAGAAGGACGGCTGCTATTTTCTGGCAGTTTCTGAGTAGTCTGTTGGTAGACTTAGGCTTCCTCTTATTATAATACAAATACATCTGAATAATGAAGACATCGATATGCCAATAGCTGACACTAGCTAGTCGTATAGCCTAAAGTCGAGCTTAACAGAGAGGATTCTCACTCTTCGAGTGCTAAATACAGGATAAGGCTCATTATGCCATTTAGTTCGTTATCAATCACGAAAAAACGCACAAGCCTTGGGACTATTTTGTCAAGAGGAGTCAGCTTTCTTAGCTTTCTCTGAATGTCGGTCTATCCCTGTTCGTTTTACAGTTCAGGCTTTCAAAAGGTCTTAGGTAGGTAGGTAGTAGCGTTAGGGCTTGGGAGTGGTAGCTTGAGCACGCATAGCGCCCTTTGTGACACTACGGGTAAACATAGTCCCTGGGCTGACCCACAGATGGCCATTACTTAAGCTTGAAACACGCTACAGTAATTCGGCAGTCGCTAAGGGAAATTTTCAGGTTCAGTTTCCCAGAATAGACTCCGCTACCAACCCCATTATCGAGTTTAGAGCCATCGGTGTATATATCCAGGAGTTCCGAGAAGATGATCATGTCAGGATCTCAGTCGTTCCTGCTCGTAATCTGAAAATGAAAACCCCTGTCAAAATAATATTCCACAGGAAGATAATCGATGTTCAGTGGAGCCACAGGATCAGATCAGAAGGGATCACAGGCCAGTGAGACAGGGCATTGGGTGCCTGCTTAGCAAGAAGAAAAGTAGGAAGTCAGTTAAGCATTGTTAACAAGGTTTTTGTAGGTAGGTGGTACATAGAGCTTCAGTGATATGAACAGTTGCAGACAATCTGACCTTTTTAAGCAGTCTGACATTGTGGATTTTGTCCAGAGTAGTCCACCAGAAAGCAATACCATGTAGGTGGTGTTCGATGTCTGCAGAACAGATCCATCCCTCATGATCATTGGGCGGATACCCCATCTGGAACTAACTGCTTTACTGCAGCAGTAAGCAGCACAGGCCGATTTGCAAGCCTAGGTATTAACATCTCATGAGCTCTTTTTGAAGAAGATTATGGTTTAACTGGCTAACACGCAATGCATGACTTCACTTTTATACTTCGATTCCTGATCGTTAAAACATTTTCCTTTAATTTTTTTTAACTCTACAAAGGGTAAAGCAGTTTTCAAGAAAATATAATTCCCAACCAATCCTCGTATAATACTTATTATAGCGGTTTATTTGAAAAAAAAAACAATTTTTAATATTTCCCTGTGTAACACTATTATTTCCTTCAGAAATTGTGTAAATTTGTACGCCGAATATGATTCCGAAATTAAAATGTTCGTTCCTACACTTTCATGTTCAATTTCAACGTCATGTTCCTGCTGTTGCCGTTCCTTAAGATGCATGTGAATTGAGTTTTCGTTTTTTGGCCACCTTTCTTGTTAATATTTTTAAAATATTTTCTTGGTTTTTTGTTTTTTACGTAGTAATGATGGGGTTTTGTTTTGCCATGCCATATAAGTTTTTATAAAATTCTCTCTCAAATAACATATGATTTAAGAAAGAAACAAAAAAAGAGGTAAAGAACTTAGGCCAGGTATTTCCTTATAAGACCTTATAAATTCTTTTTTTTTTTATGAAGTAAAGTCAGTTACGGCAGCCTATTAACAATTTAACAATGCCTTTTACAATTTATTTAAAGAAAAACGAAGAACTTTCTGCCGTTTTTTGCCATTTTTTTTTTTGTTTTCGGCAGCGTTAAAAGGCGTCTTTATTTTATAGAAAATCGCGTGCTTTTGGCATATTTTTTAGATTTTCTTTGAAATTATTTTTGGAAGGAGAAAATGATGGTGGTGAGTTTAAAATATTGGATGTTTTTGTCTGTTGTTACCCAAAAAGGTGAAGTCAAAAATGTGTGTGACAACATTTTTAAAAAATTCAATTTTTTTAAACGTTTCAGGCGATACTTCTCGAATTCGTAGCCTACTACTTACGTAACTACTTGCCTTGTACCTCTGTACACTATTCGTTAGTACTTATCTACTTAACTTCGGTCATTTACAACTCTTTAGTTAAGATTACAACCTAGCATCCCGCACCACCCATGTTCTGTGTGTTCATTTTATCCATGGGTGGTTTAAAGTCGCCTCTGAACGGTAGATTTTTGAAAAACTTTTCATGACAATTTTATTTACTCTCAGCATTTTGGGCAGAAATCACCAGAAAGGCAGTCATCAAAGAAATATTTTTCATATTTCGTTTTGTTCGGTATGTCCAAACTGGGTTTTGAACCATGGTTTGACATCTAATAAGCCAACATACTTCCTACTAGACTTCGGCAACTTCTTTGTTAAAAAGCCACTGTTTACTCGGGATTGGTTAATTCCTTCGCCACTTATTCGCAGTAAACTTTTGTATCTACAGACCTATCACTGTTGTCTACATATGGCTTGTCTACATATGGGATGACAGCTCGTGCTTTGAAACCTTCCAACCCAAGAAATTCTGGCATCGAAACCACTTACTCGCAGAACATCTTGATATTTCAGATCTATCACTATCCCTAACCTATTAACCTCTCTTTTTATAACAGATTTCAGCCTAAAATTATACTCCAATTACTTGTTTATCAATAACTTTTTGCTTTGACGTCTTTTAATGTTTCGATATTTTATTGCCTTTGATTTCGCTTACCCTACACCATATCCGTAAAGTAAAATTACTTGCAAATTCCCTAACAAATGACATTTGCAAAACTCCATGGAAATTATTACTCCTTTTTTTTTGTTGTTGTTGTTTTGCAATTTCTCCGTTTCTGTTGCATATTTATAGGCAAATAAAGTTGTTAAATGTTAAGCAATATGTTATGCGAACTTTTAAGCCATAAAACCAGAAGTTAAAAAGTTTATGGTTTAAATGGTAATATAAACGTATGCAGATGTATATGCATACACTCGAAGAAAAATGGTAGGAAACATGATAACCTGGTAAATGAAAATTTTATGATTTCATGACGGAAGTGTGGTATATATGTCCTGATGGGTTTGGATCTAATAATGAGCTACATTTATTGAAGATTGCAGTCCGAAAAATCTTTATTCAAGTGGCCAGCGTCTTTGCTGGTCTTCTGAGCTTGCTGGTCTTCTGCCCTTGCCAGTTTTTACAGCTTTAGCTGTTGAGTATTTGCAACCTTTGTGAGGGCTATCTTTTTGTACCATTATCCTAGTAGGACTCTTGTAATTTTTAAAATGAAAATATTACGTTTACTCCCGTTTACTAATTTTTTTCTTTTGGTGTATCAAAATCATGAACATTTGGCTTGATTTTAATGTCTCTGTTTCCCTTTCTGTAATCATGCATGTGTGCTATACGACTTGCATTTGAAAATGTCTCTGTGGCAGAGCCGAAATGTCTTCATTTCATATGAAATAATCTAAAATTGAAATCATTTTAACCGATGGGCATATGATAAGTGCTCCCCTTCCCTTCTTTCCTGTAAGTTCTAGCCTTTTAAACACATGTAGAGTGTATTTAAATGGAAAATGATTTAAAAACTAAAAAAATTGCATTTGAAATGTAAAAAAAATTGAAACGATTGGGGGCAGGGTAACAAGGTACCACTTTTTTTCAAAGGTCTGACTTGACTTGTTATAAAACTGTCATTAGGAGTATCATTTTGGCAAAGGCTTATGGAAGAAGGAATCTTTTTTGTTGCCAAACTAACGTTTGTTTATTTATAATTAATGGGAGAAAGTAAATTAAAAAAGGAAAGGAACTGAAATCTAGGGTTGTTTGGAATACATGATGGGGGGTGGGGGACATAAATTTTATGTGTCTTCGATTCTAATCAATTTTGTCGGTTATTTTTTTGTGATTTTTTTTTTTGGATTTCCAATGTCTGAGACAATTAATAATTTCATTCCGTTTTAACTGTTATTTGTCTGTCTTTAGAAAATTTGTTTGTTTTTAATTGGTTTTGCGGTTTATTTAATAAAAAAGTTCTATTCGTACCCTACACTGAGAATTGTAGGCTTACCAGTCACACACAAGTCTTCTTTAATTTAATTGAAGGGTTTATACGCGATTAAGCTATTTCTTGAGTCGAAGCTAAACGCATTTCTTGTTCTTTATACCATTCCATCTTTATTAGTGACGAAAATATTGCAGAAATAATGGAAACGATGATAGGGAAGTTGTCGTAGTCTAGTAGGCAGTGTGTTGGCTTATTAGACTTGAGGCCACGGTTCAATCCCCAGGTCAGACATCTCCAACAAAACGAAATATGAAAAAAAAAATATTTCTCAGGCGACTTCCTCTCAGTAGATTTCTGGCAAAAACTCTGAGAGTAAAATAAAATTGCCATGAAAAGTTTCTCAAGAAAATCTGGCGTTCGGAGTAGACTTTAAACTGTGGGTTCCGCCACTTATGTATGAAATTAACGCACAGAACATAAGTAGTGCGAGAAACTAGATTGTAATCCTGACTAAAGGATTTTAATGACCAATTATGTCTGCATGTATGATAGGGAATTCTTGGTTTATGATTGTAGAAATTGATGTATTATCGGCAATACAGTGCTACGTGTCGTTTGTGGCAAGAAAATTTGTTCCCAAACGTTTTAATTTGAATCGATATTCCAATGGCACAAACATAGCTTAGCATTACCATTTTATGACGTTACTTTTCTCAAAAGCCTTACGTTCAAAAAATAAGTCATGCCTTCCTGACAAATGAAGTTCGTTCGAACTTCAAGTTTATATTCACTCTTTACCTCGAGTCTATCGTTGTCTAGCAAGAACGTAAGTTCAACAATGCCTGTGTAATAAACACAATGAACGCAAGAATGAACAGAATCCCTCCAGCTAGTTCAATGCCCGATATAGAGTTTAAACCCTCAAAGTGTCTTCTACTCAGAGGATTTATTTTTCTATAGTTGCAGAGTTCTGAATAGTTGCAGAGGAAATATTTTACCCGCTCAGGGTATTTATCCTTGTATTACGAATGCCTGAAAAGTGGCAGAAGAAGTATTTTATAGTCCCCAACTCGTTCTCATCATCACATATTCTGCGTTAGTAGAGATCCGTGACAGTGACCTGAAATCAAAGTGCCTTGTAAGGAACACTGTTTCAGGTTCATTGATTAGATTTTCCTGCGGTCATCATTTGTTCTCACAAGTGATAAGAATCATAAAGAAATACGTGTGGATCGACTACATAATTGATCATTACAACTCTTTAGTCAGGATTACGACCTAGCTTCTCACACAATGTTGTGTGGTTAATTTTATCTAAAAGTGGTGGACCTATAGTTAAATCCGATTCCGAACGACAGATTTTCTTGAGAACATAGCAATTTTTTGTTTACTCTTAGAGAGTTCCAGAAAACTGCTGAGAGGAAGTCGCCGAAGAAATTTTTTTTCGTATTTCGTTTTGATGTCTGACCTGGGGTTTGAACCGTGGTCTTATGTCTAATAAGACAACACACTACCTACTAGACTATGGCAACGTAACTTACATGCTTAACAGGCTTCAAATATATTTTAAAATAAGATAAGAAAAGGCACTTAAAGATTTAGTAATCGAAGAGCGAACGTCTTAGAGCACTGTTTTGCTGCCAGTTTTCAGGCGTATTCACCTCTTCTTGCACTGAAAAGGGTTTCTTATGGAAGGGGAGTGTGGAACGATTGCAATGAAAAACTGCTGAATTGAAAAACGATTGCGCTAGCTGGAGGCTGGACCTTCCTGGTGAAAGTTCAATTTATATGGGGGGGAGAGGGTTGTTTTAAAGTGACTAGCTCATCTAACTAATGAAGCTTTGTGGGCCAGACTATGAACAATTTTTCTCTCATGAAAAAAAAAATCTTTTAAAGCAAGAGTGTGAAGATGTTTTACAATAAAATTGGCAGGCCTGGTTCAAACTGCTATGGTGTAAGGTATCCTAAAGTCGAATTGATTAGTTGATAATCCTTTTTCATTGTTTTTTTGTTTTTTATTTATTTTAATTCCATAAATATTTATGATACAAAAAGAAAAAAATTACTGTGTTTGATTTTCTTTTTTTTTCTTTTTTATTTAGGGCGGGCGGTGCATATAATTAGAAAGTCTTTATGACAGAATTGTTTTCCTAAATTGGGGTTAATATCCAATGAGTCTTTATTTTGCTATTTTTTATTCTATTTTTTGTTGGTTATTTTTTTTTTCAATGAATATTTATGAGTATGGATTTAATAATAGAATTTAAATATTTGCCTTTGTCTTAAGGACTCTCTCAGTCAAGCGCTTTAATAAACGCCAATGCCAACATCAAAACAAGAAAAAAAATTAATTTTTATAAATAGAATCCCATCCCACCCTGGTGATTTTAAAATGGAGGCTAAAATTAAGTCAGTTTGCTCTTTCAGCAAAGATATATTCACTGATGAATCGGATAGAGCTCTATACGATTATCGATAACATTGGGGGAATCGATATTTGAGATAAAAGTGTTTCAATCCTTAGTCTAACCCCATCCATATTAGCAACAAGGCTGGCGATTTCAAAATGGAGGCCTTCAGGCATAAATATATTCAATGACGGTTCTGATAGAGCCTATACGGTTATCGATAACATCAGAGGAAAGGATATTTGAGATAAGGATGTACAAATCCTTAGTCTAACCCCATCCATATTAGAGACAAAGCTGGTGTTTTCAAAATGGAGGCCATAATTTAAACAGTTTTCTCTTCAGAACACAAATATATTCGCTGACGGATCAGAAAGAGCCTTAGAATGTTATCGATAACATCAGAGGAAAGGATATTTGAGATAAGGATGTACAAATCCTTAGTCTAACCCCATTCATATTAGCGACAAGGCTGACGATTTCAAAATGAAGGCTTCAGGCATAAATATAGCAATGATGGTTCTGATAGAGGCCTATACGGTTATCGATAACATCAGAGGAAAGAATATTTGAGATAAGGATGTTCAAATCCTTAGTCTAACCCCATCCAATATTAGCGGACAAGGCTGACGATTTCAAAATGGAGGCCTTCAGGCATAAATATATTCAATGATGGTTCTGATAGAGGCCTATACGGTTATCGATAACATCAGAGGAAAGGATATTTGAGATAAGGATGTACTAATCCTTTGTCTAAACCCATTCATATTAGTAACAAAGCTAATGATTTCAAAATGGCGGCTAAAATGTAAACAGTTTTCTCCTTCAGGCACAAATATATTCGCTGACGGATGTCGATAACATCAGATGTATGGATATCTTAGTCTGGCTGCTTAATCCCATGCCTACATTTTAAATCTCTATTCCATATGATTTCTTTGAACAAAACTTTTACAGAAAACTTAAATTCAAAACTAATTCCTTCATTTTCAATTTAATTTCAATTCCCTTTTTCCCTTTTTGCATGTGGATATGCAATCCATTTCAATTTGATTCAACTTAGAAATGAATGAAGAAGTCTTTTGCAACACTTTGTGGCAGGTAAAATTCATATTCACAGACACATACACATACAGCTACACCTACACCTTGTTCCCTGCCATTCAAAATTTGTTCTTCTTCCATTTCAAAAGGAGTATGGCAAGGCGTATCGCACTGACTTTTGTGAATGGTTGGCTGCATTAAAATCATTTTATTTTTGGAAAAACTAAATAACCAGCTACAACAACAACAACAACAACAGTAATAGCTTCTCATCGTTAGAAATTTTTGTTATCCTTAAGAGTTTATAAAAGTATAGAAAATGCATTTTCAAAATCATCATCGTCCTTAACGTCATCATCATGATGAAATATATACTCGTGCAGCTACATACAAAAGGACAATAAATGTCCTTCTTTAATGTTGAAGTTTCACAACTAAAAGTTGATGGAACAAGAGCTAGAAAACAAGAGAAAGAGAAAGAGAGAGGGAGAGCAAGAGTAGAAGAGGAGAATTTTAGTCAAGAGTTGTTTTGTTTTGTAATGTTATGGTCTTTTTTCCTAGTTTCGCCTGTTATTGTATTATAATAGGGAGACGACTTAATTTTTGGCCAAATGGAAGAAAATTTTCTACAGCCGGCATTATGGGCAAGTGATACGATACGTAGAAGTCATATAAGAGAACTTTGGATTCATGTGTGGCCATTAAAATAAAGGATTACGATCCATTTCAGACAATAGGCGGCACACAATGCTAATACCAAAGAGGGGAATGATAACACAGCCCTACTGTTGTTTGTAGAATTCTAACGGAGGTGTTGACATTTATTTGTTGTCAGATACTCTGATCTCTGGGCATTACTACTGTTATTATTGCCATGTAGAGGACTGGACTACTGTTACCACATGATAGATTATTTCGTTATTTCTCTATACCGAATACAGCTGTTAGGTCTCTCCAGGTATTCTCATATATAGGTCTAGACGACTGCTATCATGCGATATATAATGTTGTTCGTTCTCTGGATATTTGCCTTGCTGAACTGCAGAATGTTGCTCAGAGTGGATAATACACCGTCTAGTACTTGATAAGCAACCAGGAGCTTTCATTTGATTCACATTCCATGTTATTGTTCTGTGGGGATACGTTTTTCTAACCTCAGAAACTACATGTTAGGCCGTTCTGAACAAATGTCCTTTGAGTTTCAGTGTGAAGATGTTTTACAACAAAGCTGGCAGGTCATCCTTAATTATGGAAGCAGTCTGGTCCAAGGTCCTAGAGTTGATGTGCTTAGTTGATAGATTCTTTCTATTCTGTGGATTCGTTTTTCTAATCTCATACTCTACATATAAAGCCGTTCTGTATAGGAGCTTTTTGAGTTTCAGTGGCTGATCAGATGGTTCGTAAGCATCTCCAGGCCATTTCTGTATAATCTGATGCATAAATGGAATCTCTTTTCACTGTAATTATCAGGCACAAGCTTAGATTTCCTCAAATCTATTTAGCTTCCCTTGCAACGAATATATTCTTCTAAACTTTTCCTTTCATTCCCTTGAAATGTTGTGGTCCTATCCTTGGCGTAAATACTCCCCACCTTGAAAGCTCATCTGTCTCCCTATTTGCCTTGAATTCCTGTGTATCTTGAGATCCAGCAGAGGGTGTTATTATATCCTCTGTCCAGCTGTTACAACTTGTCCGTACTACTATACTATTCTCTAATCAACCTCATACAAGCCAAGTGTCCGATTAACAGCTTAGCTGTCAGATAGTATTGCTATGTCAAGTCAGATGTACTTCCTGTCCAAGTTGAACTAGGCGCATAATCTCCATACCCCTGATCCTCATTACCATGCTTAACAGGCTTCAAATATATTTCAAGATAGGAAGAGGCACTGAAAGATTAAGTAATCGAAGAGAGAATATTTTAGAGCACTGTTTTGGTGTCTATTTTCAGGCGTATTCGCCTTACCCTGTGCTGAAAAGGTTTTTTTAAGGAAGGAGAAGCACTTTACGACACTGCTTTGTGATCATTAGTGTCATCCTAAGTGGCTTAGGGTATCATTGTCTATCCCACGGCAAAGGTTTAAACAGTTAGCTGGCCTCTCCTGCCAGCTGGTAGGGTGTATAGCTAAGGATTTGCCATAAAAAATTCATGCAAATGAAAAATAAATGCACAAAATTCGGTTGGTTTTCGGTTTTAATGTTTTTTCTTCGTTTTCTTTTTTTGGAAAAACTAAAACAACAACAACAACAGCAAATCTATTCATATTTCAGTTGCTTAAAAATTTTTGTTTTAAAAAAAACATTCACAATATGAAGTAGAAAACGATGTTGTAGTGATGGTGGTGTAAAGCTTATGGAAAAACTGCAACTGGAAAAATCTCTCTAAAATAGAGAGAAGAGAAGAAAAGAAAAACTTTTCTTTTTTTCAAACTACTTAAACGTAATATTTGCTTTCATTTAGTTTTTCGCCACAATATTTTCACGAAATCTACATAAAAACGCGTGCTTCTTCAATGGTTACATTATGTGGCATCATAAATTATGCAAAGTAAAGCTGTTAGCAGAAGAAGAAGAGAGGTTCTGTACATTTTCTTCACAGAATAAAAAAAAAAAATTAAAAATTAGTTTGAAAAATTAAGAGAAAAAAATTTAATTTTAAATAGAAAATGTGATCTTCGATTTCCCTTGATCTGCAGCATCCCTATTGCTTCACCATGATAGTCTAATTTCACCCTTTACACACAAGTACGTTTGATGTCTATGTCTGTGTTTGTGTATCTGAGTAGCTGTTTATTTATCTCGTTAATATTCAAAGGATCTCCTTTTTTTCCTCTCTCATCTCCATCTCCCTTTTTATTTTGTTTTTTTTTTATTCCTGTGATCATAACGATCTTTTGCAGCCAGGTAAACTCATATGCAAATTAGTTCCTATTATTTCTAGATTCGAAGTCTTTTTTTTTCTATTCATTTCTTCCATTCCTTTCATTATTTGTTTTCAATTCATTTATTTTGTTTTGAAATAGAAAAAAAAATAAATTTTAATGAAAAGCGACAGCTGTTCTCTATGAATTTTTTGAATTGACAGATCATTCACCTTTTTTTGTTTTGTTTCTAGAACCTAAAGAAAGTTGCATGTTGTTGCCTTGAATTGAAAGAATTTTTAAGAAATTCTTGAAATACTTTACATTCCAGAAAAACTCTTTAAGAAAGCAAGTCACATTAGAAGAAAGCGGAAGGCAGTTTTAAATAATAAGTGAGGCACTGAATCTCGTCACAGATCAATTAGCTACACTTAAAGCAAGCAATATCGTCTAAAGCTATACTTTTCAAGTCTATACTTGTCTACAGGTTTTTGGTGAATGCAAATCTGCTTTCAGAATATCTCCATCATCGCAGTTTTTCCAGATATCCGAAGGCGTTTAAATATTTCTTGTCGTATATCAATTATCAAACACTCAAAGTGAGAAATATCGACAGGCCGACAAGGCTGCTACTTTTCTAAAGGTTTCCAGTGAATCCATGTCTGGCTTCAGAATAGATCCATCACCTTAATTCTACGTACGAGTTTTCATTCACAGCATCAAAATATTCGTTTAGGAATATCTCGCAAAAATTTAAAAACGATTTTCATTGGTC
>QOCX01000012.1:521576-531600 GCA_005959815.1 Sarcophaga bullata
CTTTCCGATGCTGCAACGCTATTTTAGGAAAAAAAAAGTTACTGATTCAAGGTGTATTATCCCGCTGGACTGTATTCAAAAATCATGGTTTTTGGATGTCTAGGCTTAGGCCTTGGCTTCTAATGAAATTTAGCCTAGCCACAAACCTTTAGAAATATATGGTTTGGTTCCTGGTTGAATTTTTTTTTAGAAATTTTGTGATCCAGCGAATTTAAAAAAAATGCATCTCCTTTGAATCTGATACACTTTTCTCAGCAATATTCAATAGCTCGGTACAATGTTTATTTCATTTCCGCCTTTGAAAGTGATTCTTCCAATCCAGTTTTCCCAATCGTTACGAATCAACGTAAAAACTTTGTGGAGATAAAAACTTTCCGGAGTTAAAACATCGTCTAATTCTAGATTGAGACACGCTTCATTGAATCAACGTAAAAACTTTGTGGAGGTAAAACATTGGCAAATACTCTGTTAGGATACGTTTCCAAATTTCTTTTGACCATTCCATGCTCACTAACTCGATTAATTTTGGCAACTCCATTGTGTAGTGCAGCCGTGAAATATCTGCATTCTTATGGAGTATTGGTTTGGTTGTAGACGATGAATAAAAAGTCCTAAAATTCTCAGGCGATACGTAGCGATAGCGTAACGATTGTGTAATAAAGAGGAGCATTCTTCAGTGCGCCCTGGAAAGAGAATTGCAATCGCTAGGTGAAAATGATTATTTCAAGACTCCAATTACGTTGTCTTGCTTAGTAACATAATATCGCTCCGCTTATTGCTCTGAAGAGCAGCAGCAGCTACTTTGCATATATACGAAGTATTTCCGTGAAGTCGCTGTTGTCGAGTTGGTAGTCTGATATCTTATTAGACGTGAGACCACTGTTCAAACCCCTGGTCAGATCTTTCTTCGGCGACATATTTCTTCAGCAGATTTCTAACAAAAACTTTGGGAGTAAAATAAAATTCCCATGAAGAGTTTATTAAAAAAAATTGTCGTTCGGAGTCGACTTTAAACTGCAGGTCCCGCCACTTATCTATAAAATTACCACACACAACATTAGTGGTGTGGGAACCTAGGTCGTAATCCTGGCTAAAGGGTTGTAATGACCAGTTAAGTATGTATGTGTTTCCGTGAACCGGACTTGAGAGTATTTAGTGTTTCAACAATCTCTGCCGGGTGCGAAAAAATCTCAAAGTAACCTGCGAAAAATAGTGGTGCAGCCTTTACGATACATTTAAATGTAAATCATTTAATAACTCCGTGATATTTCTGCTGAGACTTTGTAATTCCATCGTATTTAGAAAAAATTAATACCCCACTCTCCCACGAAATCCTAAATAGTAGAGCCTTTTACTAAAAAAATAAAATCGCCTAAAAATAGTTGCATTTTTATGATAAAATAATGCGTAGCCCTATAAAAAAGTCATTTCCAAGTCGTACTTTAAAATACGAGGCACTCCACTGGCTTGGTTTTATCGAATTCAAAGTATTTCATACGTTACCGCTAAAAATCTAAAAATCCTTCATTTTAAGCGCTGAATTTTTATTTTAGTTTTCCGCAACAAACTATTTTAAGCACAAATTTGGGCGTTTACCCTGAAAGTATGCTATATTTTGCTAAACATGAGAAAATAACAAAATCTCGTACAAAATCGAGCATTTGCCGTCGGTGGCATGCTTTGAAAAAATAAAAACGATGTAGCGATTAACAAAAACTGAAAGTGTTACAAATCATTTCATTGAACACCAAATTCGCTGTGACAGTTTTTACAGCATCTTTCTAAAGGCACACCATAAAATATGCAACAGCAGCTGCAGGCATAAATTAAAATCAAAAATTTGCATATGAAACGATAATAAATAGGCTGACATGCATTCAAATTTCAATTTAAAAGGAACATGTTAAAAAAAAATGAAAAAGGATGAACTGAACAATGATTGGAAATATGAATTCAAGAGCAGCATCAATTGAAAAGCACTTCATGAAAAAGGCATCTTTTTTTTTAAAAAAACAAGGTGTTGCGGTAATAATTCAAATGCAAATTTCCTTTATCATGTTTCATGTTTCATGCTATTATTTTTATGAAAAACATTTGATTTTGTAGAGGCCATAAAATGGAAGCCAATGTTTTGGAAAATAAAAAAAAATTAAATTTTTTTATTAAAATTTAAAGAATTTTCGAATTTTCCCTCTGAATATCCTTCTACCCTATGACCCCACATACTGCAACTGTTATTTAATAAGAATAAAAATGGCGTCTCTACTTGAACTAATCCAATTTATTACAGTTTTCTAATTTTGCGTATTTGTTTTACGAAGCAGCCAGGCAAGCATGCAGGGAAGCCATCCTCTAAACGACCCCCTGTTTTCTCAACCAAAAAAAAGGAAAAGAAGAGAGTATGAAGAGAAAACATATCCTGTCAGAAAATGATAAAACATACGTATGCATATAGATTTGACTTCTGTTTCTCTACTAACGTCTAATGTAAGACCTAAAGTATGGTAAATGTTTACCCCCACGTCAGACAGATAGACAGACAACCACCCAAATAAAAAGCCTTGGAAAATAAACTCGCATTGCTTTTCTAAAAAAATGCGTCGTTTTATGATAAATTGCTAAAGATGAACGCAAATATTATGTACGCACTGTGTTGTCTAAACACTAAGGCTCTAAACAGCCATTTGCCTTTGCCAGCACCATAGATATCCTTAGCTCTTATGCATACATATGTCTGTATGCTCTTAGTACTGTCTTATATATCATACTCATCCTTTGTCTTTTACCTCCTTCCTTCTTCCGTGCTTAATGCAAAGAATTCAAGCAATCGCAACCTCCCACCCACCACCACTTTCGTTTTAGTGCCACTAAAAGAAACTTTCTGCGTTGAAGTTATAAAAACAAACACTCGTAAAGGATTTAACTCGATTTTTACAGCATCTTATTATAATTCTAACAACCCCAACCCTCGTTTTTCCGTTGGAAAAGTATCCACCATCTTCAAATTTCTAATACTTTCCTTAAGATTATTAATTTTTAAACAGGAAATAAACGAATCAGTAATACCCTTCACTTACAATTCTGCTTAAATTATTGAAAAATATGTTTTATAGATTTTTTCTCTCATGATATATTTTTTTTCTTATTTTTTGTAAAATTGTATTTCTAATCATGGAAAATTTTAAGTGGGAAATTCTACGTTTGTCACACAGTACACAGTTTTGTAAATTAATTTCTCTCTCATGATAGAAAATTTTCTTTTAAAAATGTTTACTCTCATGATAGATTCTTTTGAAATTATATTTCTAATGACAGGTTATTGCAATGCGAATATGATCGAAAAATATCTCTTCTTTCTCTCATGTTAGAAAACTTGTACGGCAAATATTTTTTATCGCATGCTAGAAAATAGTTTTTAAAATTTCTTTCCAAAATGTATACCACCTCGATAGTAAATTGTTTATAAAAATTTTCTCATGTTCGGAACTCATGTTAGAAACTTTTTGTTTCTGAACATTCCTCTTGCATGATAGAAATAAGATATTTACTGCTTCACAAACTATCTACAAAATTTTTAGACCAATAACACATATGTTTTCTTGATTATTTTTCTCTCATGATAGAAGGAATTTCATTCTAAAAGTGTTCTCTAGCATAAAAAAATATTTCATAACATTTTTTAATACATTTTTTGCTTGCATGATAGAAAATTGTTTTAGAAGATACATAATAGACAATTTTCGTGATAGAAAAAAAATGTTTCTCTCATGATAGACAATATTTTTGCGACAGAAAATGTTCTTTAAAAAATGTTTCTCTCATGATAGACAAAATTTTTGTGATAGAAAATGTTCTTTAAAAAATATTTTTCTCATGATAGACAATTTTTTTGTATTAGACAATTTATTTTCTATTTTCGGAAGTTCTGCCTAACGATTTATTTCTGGCATTTTTTTTCATTAATTTTTTTCTCGCATGGTAGGAAGTTTCCCAGTAAAGAATTCCCATGCCATAAATTTGTTTCATTTCATAGTAAAACAAAAAGTTGTGCCTTCAATACCTTCAGTAGAGTATTTTCTGAGTAAACGTTAAAAACGCCAATAAAAATCTGTTATGGAGGTAAGATTATATATTTCCTTGCTGACTACGAGGAAAATGGGAGCCTTATTTTCCTTATACGTAAAGTTTCCATATTAAAAATTAAAAATGACATCATCTCTTAAGTTCTTTAGAAGGGGAGAAGGGGCATACGTTGTAGAAATTATTAAAAAAGAAAACGAAGTTCCATCAATATTTGATGAAAAACGAGAATATGAAAGGAAAATATTTATAAAGAAAAGGCTTAAAAAGGACAGATAAAGGCTTATGGAAAAAGGCTTATAAGCTTTATAAAGCAGTCTTCAAAGCACTGAAAATGCTTTATAAGGATATTAAATTTTTTATCTTGGAAAATATTTTAACGAATAATTAAAAAAAAAAGGAAAATATTCCATATTTTCAATAAAATTTTAAGTTGAAATAGAAATTTCGTGCTAACAATTTTCTAGCATGAGAGAGAAATGAACCCATTTGTTCAGAAATCAAATGTATCTGGCCTGTTATGAGTATATACACGGTAAAGCCAATGAGAATTCACCTTAGAAACCTCAGAGCACTTAAACAAGCAACTGACCTCCCCTGCTGCACATATCCGGAGTTTGAAAAACGATTTTTGCAATACCTATAACGATAAGGAAGACCCCTGAACATGTTCTCTGCCATTGTACGGCACTTTGGAAGCTGAAACGAAGTTTTCTGCAGCGCCAAGAATTTATTGTTAGAACGTGTCTAGCCAGAGATAGTGTGAATTAAATCTACGTCTACATCGGGATGATTCAGAAACCTTAGCCAGCGTTTAAAGTTGAATGATTGAGCAGAAGTCGTCTTAGTTTAGTAGGTAGTATGTTGGCGTATTAGAAATGAGGCTACAGTTCAAACCCCACGTACAGACATCTTCAACAAAACGAAAAAATATTTCTTCGGCGACTGCCTCTCAGCAGATTTCCGGCAAAAACTCTCTGAGAGTAAATGAAATTGCCATGAAAAGTTTCTTAAAAATTTGTGGTTCGAAGTCGTTTCTAAACTGCAGATCCCGTAACTCATGTATAAAATTAACACACACACTATAGAGGATGTGAGAAGTTAGAACGTAATTCTGACTGAAGGATTGTAATGAGCAATTATGTAGGTTTGTTAAGAGATGGAACATATATAATCGGTATCACATATAGACCATGTAGGACCCAAGAAAGTTATGATTTTTACCCAAGTTAACCTAAAGGCCGTAGTATTCGTTATCTGGGAGTCAAGTCTGTAGTGATTGTCTTCGAAAACAAGGTACATGAACAGTTCTCTGCAGTCAATTTGCTGTGCAGCTTATTAAATCGACCAGCCTTGGGCTTGTCATTGTAAGGAAAAATTCTTTATAGAAGCTCAGTTTTAAAAACCATATTTTAAGTACCTTTCTGGTAATTTTCCATTACTTTGGAATTTAGATTCTCTTTGAGAAAAACTTCTTGGCAAAGTTTTTAATGACTCTTGATTTCACTTTCTTTTGTTTTTTTTTTGAAATTTGACGTTTTCTTATGATAATTTATGATGATTTTCGGTTGTATTTTAATATTTACAAATATTCTGCCATAATTTATGCAATTATTTTACATTTTATTTGAAGGCCTAAAAGTATGCTTTTAAATGTAGAAAAAAATAAATCAAAATTAATGATTTTTAACTGACACATCTGTGTTACAAGTTTTTACAAGCAAATTTTCTGTGTTATTTTTTTGTTTTGAAACAAAATGGTGTAAAAAAAGAAGAAGAAGCTTCTCCAGTTACCCATCAATCTTCGTTAATTTACGCGCTGCTAAAAGGCTTTAAATAGACTTTCAAAGGCGAATGGCGTAAAGATTTGCAAAGGCAAATACAACCCTTTTTTTTTTGCTTGCTGGCGGTGTTCTCTTTCTCGCTCTCTCTCTCTCTCTCTGTGTGTGATATGACAATTATTTGCCAAAGGAATAGAAGTATAAAGGGAGACGTATAAGCAAATATGTTACTAAATTAAGTGAGAGTGTGTGTAATAAAGTAACCAATATTGTTGGTGTGAAAATTCGTATGTCACTTGCAAAACATATACGTACGTACGTATGTACACATACAAATAAAAATTATGGCTAAATATGTGCTTGTATTGCAAGGATAACAGCAAAGAGATAGCAGAAGTCAGAATACATGAGTATATAAAGCGAAAATTGTAAAGCGAATTTGATAAGAAATTTCCCCGTTTAAAAATGTCAATGTATTGGCGATAGCATACGCATTGCGTGAGCGGCACATACACCGTAGCACAGCGTACTTTTCAGGCTCTGGAAAAAAGGGTTGAAAAATCAAAAACCGACTCATACAGTCAATATCATCATCATCATCTCATCCTGGCAGAATTAAAGGCACTACGTGTAGAGGGTATATGAAAGGGTTGCCGTGTTTGTAATATTGTCTTGCATTGTAGGCTTAACAGTCGTCTTGACGTGAATGGCTTATTTTTTGGCTTTATTTTTTGGCTATCAAAAGAGTTGTTACGGCTTTTTATTGCTTGTCTTTATTTTGTTGTTCGTCGTTTATATTTAACGGTGAATTTTATTACCCAGCCATTGAGACTTTTCCTTCAACCCCACCATCTTCTCCTTCCATACTCTTCTCTTCTTACAAATTTTTCAATGGCATTTGTTACTATCACAACAAAAATAATAATAAAAGTAATATTAAAACAACAACACCGCCATGATGATGTTGTTTTTGTTTTTTTTAATAAAAATAAATTTCACCAGCAGCAAGCGTAGGAAAAAAAAACAAAACAAAACCCAGCGGTTTAATGTTCTTTATCTCATGGAAAAATAGCGAAAAAAAGAAGCCAAAAATTTTGTAAACCCTTATCTTCTATTGCCTTTTGTGGTTTTCTTTTTATTTTGGACCATCTTTATAATCACCCCTCCGCCCTCTCTCTTCATACTGTGGCTTGTAATTTTATGAAAATGAAACTCCAAGAAAAATAATACCGAAAAAGCAACGAAAATATTCGTGGTTTAATCTCATCATTTAATGAAAAATATTTTGGCTTCCAAAATGAAGAAAAAGAAGAGAAAACGACAGGGATTTTATTCTATTTTCATTCACATGAATGCTTTAAGATTATTAGCTATATGAGCGGATGAGCAGAGTGAGATGAATTTTATCATGGAAAAGCATTCCATAACCTTATCTCCTCATTTTGTTTACGAGAGCAAATCGCTTGTAAAATTATGAGAGAGTGAAATAATTGCTTAAGAGACACCGAAAAGATGAAAACAATATTCGAATAGGAATAGCAGAAGCCCTCAGAAAGGTTCCCTAAAGCTTATGTACTCCAATAGCTCAAGTCTCACAAGAGACTTTAAAACCTCAGAACACACGAGGCCGATAGTTTCAAAATGAAGTACAATTACTGAGACTAGGCAACATGGTCTCAACATTTTTCTTGCAATTTCCAAGCAAGGCTTTGTAAGACAGTACCACTTCCATCATTCTCAATGGAAAATCAATTAATGCCGACAATGATTTCAATAACGGACCAACGGTTTAGTCCCTACTTTTAGCTTCTCAGTCGTGGTATGAACCTTTGTAAGGGTGTATCCTCCTCTTAACGGGTTAGTCGGTTTTGTAATAGATTTCACCCGGAAGAACCTTAAGAAGCTTACTCACATTAGCTAATTCTGTTGTGATACCCTAAGCTTATAAACATAATTGGTCATTACAGCCCTTTAGTCAGGATTACAACCTAGTTTCTCTTACTTGCTTATGATGAGTGTGTTAATTTTATCCAGTAGGGGCGGGGACCTACAGTTTAAAGTCGACTCCTAATGACATATTTTTTTGAGAAACTTTTCAAGGCAATTTTATGTACTCTTTAAGGGTTTTTGCCAGAAATCTACTGAGATGAAGTGGTCGAAGAAATATTTTTTTTGTTTTGTCTGACCTGGAGTTTAAACCGTGGTCTACCGTCTAATATGCTAACACAGTACCTACTAGACTACGGTGACTTCAAGCGAAGCAACCAAATTAAGGATGACTTTCAAAATAAACACAGCTTTCAACCAACTTCTCATGATCGATACCTCGCAATCGAAGATCACATAACGCCTGATAATAACAATTATGCGCGGCTATTTTATCACCTTCCTTGCCCCTTCCGTATATATCTTTATGAGAGAGAGCCCCCCTTGGACAGGTAAGCCGAAGACTGTTAAACTCAATAGCGTAGCCTCTACAAGTCGTCTTTACATCTACAAGTCTTCTCTACATATTAATTGGTCTTCCAATTTAGACCTGAAACCTCAATATCAACCTTGGGCTTCCTTAGGGTACGTAGCCTATTCACATCTGTTGCCGGAGTAGGATTTCCAATCATAAAGCTGTTTCAGTGATTGCAATCGATCAGAATTTAAGTATGAGCAGAGTACTATGGACTTGTAATTCTTTGTTGGGTGAGTCCTATGTTTCGGGAAGGCACTTTTTCTCAACAGACGAGGTAATCCGCTATCCTAATAGATATGGCACCCACTATCATTAACAAAACAGGTTCTATCGACCGACCATGGGCGCTGCAACATGAACCTCCTGGCGCTGGAATATGATGCAGTGGATTACTTACCTACTCGCCTAAAATCCAACGTTTAACGGAGTTGTAGAGAGCAACGAAAAATATAGAGGAAACAGCACCTGATAGGACCCTAGTTACACAGGATTTTTTAGGCAATTTTCCAATTTATCGTCATGCCTGGTAAAGTCTTTAACTTCTTTGTCCCTTTTGAAAGGATGGATCTAGGAACTTATTCTAGGATATCTGGTCTAATGCCCGTAGGTGTGTGGTATGCGAATCCCAAAAAATTCCGTTTTGTGATTTCCATTCAATAGAAATCAGGTTTTGGTTGCCGGTCTTTCTCTTTGTACTGACAAGGCAAAGAATCTCATTACAACGGTTACAGAGCCGCACTAATCGGGGCTTTCAGAACCTATCCTGGTAGTTATTCTCATGAACTACACTGATTTCACAGTTAAACTAACTCTTCTGTGGGTCTACTATTTTATATTCCCTCCACAGCTTATTGAAGCAATTATTGGTGAATTGAAGTCAAGGAAAATACAACTTAAATCTTGGAATCCAATTCTGAACGGTAGACATATAACTTTAAACCCCTTTTTTGATCTCCTTAAATCACTTCAAATCATTTGGTGTTACGTTAACAGACTTTTTTAAAGTGGCGCCTATAAATCAAGCTCAATAACCTTGATTTCCCATCATAAACTACCGTTTTATTGAAGAAACGAATTTGTTTCCCTATTGTTTCGTAGTGTTTATGTTTAAGAGTAGCATTTAATTTAAGTTTCTTTTAATTGTTTATGGTCATATTAATTATTCTTTATTGTTTTATTCTGTTTTAGTTTTTTTCTTTTTCTTCTTCTGTGTTTCTATTGCTAATTACAACTTTACATGATTTTTTCTTTCTTTGCAGTGTTATCGCACTATGGATCTGGTAAGTGCCACCAAAAAATAAAAACCAAAAAAATATGCAAATTTTTATTACCACTTCCTAGACCGTAGACCCATACACTGATTAACTTAACGGAAAATATTGTAATAAAAACAACAACAACAACAACACATATACGAACAAATTATAACACAAACGCCTACAAATTGGAGCCGTTTGCTGGGTGGTGGTGTTGGTCACAAATAAAACAATAAAAAATTTTATTTGAAAATTAGAAAAAAAAACAAGGAAAAAGTCTATCCCCCTGGTCCCCTATTCACATATAGTGTTCTGTCACATATCCTTGCTTTTCTATTCACCTTTAAACACGTGCCTGTGTGCATATCTCAATATATATACACACACTTGGCCATAAAATTAAATTTCATTGAGGATAATGAGCACACACATTCATTTAATCG
>QOCX01000012.1:531606-634955 GCA_005959815.1 Sarcophaga bullata
GAATATCTATGTGTGTGTATATGTTAATTTTGTTTTCTATTTTTGTTTTTTTTTTTTTTGTTTGTTTGCTTAATGACCTTTGACTTTATTTCCGTTGTAATGTGGCCCATAGTGACCTTTTTTCACACACTCATACTGTAATAAACACTCTTGTTGTGTAAGTCACCTTATGACATGACATTTTTTCTGTTTTCTTTGTTTTTCTGTGTTCTTTTCTCTTTTGGATTAGAATTTTTGTTGTTGTTGTTAGTTGTGATGGAGTTTTTGGTCATGTTGTTATACCCTACAGCACCCCATAGCTGTTAGGAAACACTTTTAATTTCAATTTCACTTTCGTGTATGTGAACCTTGTAAGCAAAGTGGCAGTACCTACATACATACGTAATTGGCCATTAAAACCCTTCAGTCAGGATTACGGCCTGGCTTCTCACACCACTTATGTTGTGCGTGTTAATTTTATACATGAGTGGCGGGACCTACACTTTAAAGTCGATTCCGAACGACGGATTTTTGAGAAACTTTTCATGGCAATTTTATTTACTCTCAGAGTTTTTGCCAGAAATCTGCTGAGAGGTAGTGGCAGTGCCCAGTCCTGTTTATTATAGTCAAGGGAATGTATCCCCTGTTTTAAAGTACTTACATATATACGCTAAAATCCTATCAACCACACAATTAGAATTGATTTATTATAGTCTTTAAGGTCGGTTTCAGCTTCTATGGCTACTAATTGCCTATTATTGAAGCTCATAAAAAGACAATTTTTGTATCCTTTCACTGCCGTGCAGGAACGCCGAGTTGACATACGTAAGCGATGGGATGGTAAATTGACTGTCTGAGTCTGAATAACTGAGAAGGTTTTACAGAAAATCGTATCACCCAGTAAGGATTGCTCCGCTTTCAACATGGCCATGTTTTTCGCCTGCAGCGGTCGGGCAGGCTCAATGAAATTCAGGTCTTACCTATGGATTTTTCAAAAAGCCAAAGCTGTAATTTGTAGTCACTGTAGTCTAGTAGGTATTATGTTGGCTTATTATACGTAAAGGCGAAAATACGAAAAATATTTCTTCGGCGACTTCCTCTCAACAGATTTCTGTCCAAAACTCTGGGAATAAATAAAAAATTGCCATGAAAAGCTTCTCAATAATATCTGTCGTTCGGAGTCAACTTTGAACTGTAGGTCCCGCCACTCATGTATAAAATTAACACACACAATATTAGTAGCGTGAGAAGGATTGTAATGACCACTTCTGCGTGTATAATTAGAGAAAATCGATTCATCCAGTAAGCACAGCGCCGATTTAAACATGGCCGTGGTCTTCGCCTGCAGTATTCAGACAGCCTAGCATCAGACCACCTAGCGAGTGGCATTTTGTCACAATATTTAAGGCTTGATTGCACTTCAAAGAAAGAGTTTGCGAATCAAAGGCTGAAACTACAATGACGAGAGCATATGCGTAATCGAAGACCTAAAGGCCACATCATTGCAACTACTCCACAACGATTTTACCACAGTCAGATTCCAGGAACTCCACTTTGCTGTGGTTCTCCATTCACTGCTCTAGCCATAGGTTGGTTACAGCATCTGGCAGCAGCGTCTGCAAGTTCTAAAAATGATTATCAGGCACTCGGACACTTTAATTTGATCAGAGAACAATTTATATTGGTTTTACGGTTGCAAAAGTCGAACTTGCCTATAATTTTGGTTTCGTTTTTAACCGGCTTTTGGCCTAAATTTCATAAATAATTATTCAAATTAGGCTTAAACATATTACAAGTGTGTGCCAAATTAAAAAGTCATTTACGTTCTAAAGACTTTCATAAGTTTTGTTAACGATTTTCTGTATGTTGGTTTCAAGAGGAAGTTTAGAGCTTATGCCCTCTAGGTATGACGGAAGTTTAGCGCATACCGGAAATGCGTGTTTTCTTAGTATATGTTAATATTTTTCCATTACATGTATGAGTATTCTGTTCGTATGTATGTCTATGTATTTATATTTATACTCTCATACATGTATGTTTACATGTATGCTTACAAATAGAGAGAGAGAGAGAGAGAGAGAGGAATTCATTAGAATTTTTTGGTGGATTAATCATTAATAACTGCCTTGAAATTCGAAACGTATGATCAATTAAGAGCAAGTTTTTTTTTCTTCTACATTTTATGACTGTTGGAGGGGGGAAAGCAAGGCACGTTAATTCATTAGTTCATGCATGAACTTAAAGAAATTATAGTTGACTTATTAAGAGTACTCGAGGTGGCAGTTTCATTTATACAAAGACCGTCGTTTGAAAGGAACAAAAAATTATCATTGTTTAAGCGAACCACAATTGTTTGCTGGGTTTAAACTTTCCTTATCGATATTCAAAACTGGCAATCCTACTGGCTCTGCTGCTGTTAATTTTATTTGTGAATATTCATAACAAACGTTAGCTATAGCGGTGGTCGCCGTCTTTTGCTGTGCTATAACACGTTCTAGCGCAGCATCATTAATTTTTGAAGCTTAAACAGATGACATATAAAGACAATAACAACAACAACAACAATAACAACAATAACAACAACAACAAAATTTTGTATTTCTTATATCAAATAGGCCTCCAACTAAATCCCTCTAATACAACAAACAGAAACACCCAAAAAAAAGAACAAAAAAAAAACATGCAAGGAAGCAAGCAAATTATGCTTTAAGGTTACAAGGCCTTACAAAAACACAAAAGAAGGAGCAGAAGTTTGTTTTTTTTTTTTTTTGTAAAAAGGACTCTAGTCTTAGAAGCCTATGTCGAGCCATTTAAAAAAAATGAAGGAGAACAGAAAAACATCAAAAATCATTATTTTTAAGGTTCGTAATCAAAAAGGATTTTTGTTTTGTTTTTCATTTTTTTTTTGAGGCTAAAAAGGATGTTTCTTCCTGTTTGGCATCCAATAGGCTTATGTTTCAATGTCATTAATATTCATGAATTTGATTTCATTTCATCGTTATGAAAGCAAATACTGGCATTGATTAGATGAAAAAATAAGTTTTTTTTTCTTTGAAAAGGAAACAAAAGTTATTAGGCAGGACCTATGTGGTCTCCTTCAAAGTAATCTTCTTTAAATGCTTGAGAGTTGTATCACGGCTTTAAAGCCCTTTACACACGACTGATCGATACTGTTAGTATTGACTTCTACCCCAAATGCAGTCTTCTTGGTCTCAATCGTTGTTGTTAGGGATCTCAACATAAATAAGTCTTCTGCTCAAGATGGTTCACTATAAAATGCGATGTTTCCCTCTAGTAAACCTAACGCTTAATTACTTAGGTTTTTAGGAATCTAACACGAAGTTTTCTAGGACACCAGGAATTTATTGATAGAATGTGTCTAGCCAAAGACCACCTAGGATTTAAAGTTGAATAATGGAACAGAAGTCGCCATAGTCTAGCAGATAGTGTATTGGCTTATTAGCCGTAAGGCCACGGTTCAAAATCCAGGTCAGACATCTCCAATGAAACGAAATGTTGTAAAAAAAATTCCTACGGCAACTTCCCCTCAGCAGATTTCTGGCAAAAACTCTCTGAGAGTAAATAAAAATTGCCATGAAAAGTTGCTCAAAAATCTGTCTTTTGGAATCGACTTTAAACTCTAGGTCCTGCCACTCATGTATAAAAATTAATACACACCTAAGTGGTCTGAGAAACTAGGTCCATAACCCTAACTGAAGGGTTGTAATGGCCAAATACGTATGTATGGGTGTTTAGGTTTGAACTCTCCTGCACATATATAGTGAACCAACCCTCCATTCTTTAGGTTCACAGTTTAGCTGCCTGTTTACGAAAAGCAGTGAAGCATTGGTAAATTGCATAGGTAGGTAGGAAAAATTCTTTGGTTTCTAAAATAATCTCTGAGTAGCATTCTCGACTTCCTGGTCTATTTTTACGTAAAACTGTGTTCGAATATATTTCTTGGATTTAAAATGTTTCGATCAGCAAAACTTGTTTCGTGATTTCGATGGATTTTAGTTTCCCTTGTGATTGGATTTCGTTTCTTTTCTTTTTTCTCTTTATTTCTCTTCTTTGTGCAACTGTTTACCAAAACATTTGCTGGGTTACTTGCTCACAAAAAAAAAAAAAAAAAAAAAAATATTCATTAAAACCATACGTACGGAGTTTCGTTCGTTTCATGTGATGGGATTTCTGTTCAAATTTTTTCTTTTTTTTTATATTTCGATGTTGTTGTTCGTCCTGCTGCTTAAAGGATCAATACAATTGATGAATATTAATGAAAAAGAATTCCTCGTTTTTTTCTCTTTTTCTCTCTCTCTCTCTTTCTTTCGTTCATTTGCTGTTGTAAATGCCAACAAACTGTACTTGCCGCAGTTACACTTTGATTACGAAGTTCAATTCATTTACAGTTAAAGTTTCTTACCTACACACGTACTCTAACCGGCTATGGACTGGAAATTTTCTAATTTGCATAATTATTTACCGAACATGAGCATCAGGAATAGCTGTGGCAGCAGCGGCAATAGCAGCATTAGCAGCGTGCGTAGCATAGAAAGGGAGGGGAAGTAAAGTCATAGTCTTACGTATTTCATGCGTAAATTTTCACGCACATACGTTACATTACGTTACGTTTTAAATTTTTTTTCTTCTATTAAACATACGAAATGCATTTGAAAATATAAAAAAAAATTAAAAAAAATTTCAACTGAATGGTCCATACTTTCGTGGCTTTTAAATATCGAGACTGAGGCAGGCCATTAGCTTTTCTGTTTGGCTACCGCGTACGATGCGTGTTTTCATATGATGTGATGACGATGTTGTTGTACAAGCTTTTGTTACTATTGTCGTCTGTCTATCAGTCCGTCCGTCTGTCTATTTGTTGACAACAAGGGACACATTATTTTCAAAAAATTTTTTTCTTCTTTCTCTTCCATTTTAAGGTACCAAACAATTCCTTTTAAATATTCTTCCAGCATTAATGATTACGCCAGGCTTTCTTTTTTCGAAAAAAAAAAAAGAAAAAAATCTTTTAAAACATAAAAAACTTTTTAAATTTTTTTCTATTAAAAATCGAGGGTAGATTTTGGGGGTTTTTTTTTGTCTCAAAAACTGTATTTTTTCCCTTCTGACGTAAAACTAGGAAAAAAAAGTGATTATGCAGCTACACACACCATATACACTGGAGCCATTAATTTTTTAAAATACTAAACAATACATAGGAGTGAGAAGTAGAGGTAATAGACGAATTGAAAGTCAACTTCAAGGGAACTTAAAAATTGTGAAATCCAGTTTAGGATTCACTTCTATTTGCTCTTTCATCCATTGTTTACCGTCCCGGTCTTCGACTGGCCTAAGGATTCCATTCTTTAGTTATTTTTTTTATTGTGATTTCATCTTCATCTCTTCTGAGAGTGTTTTCAGTTTATCGTCGTTTCGTTTTATAATCTCCTTCACTTCCGTGAAGTTGCCGTAGCCTAGTAGGTACTGTGTTGGCTTATTTGACACGATAACGTGATTGCAACCGCAACACTGGCATTTCAAACAAAACGAGTATTAAAAAATTTTTTTTCGGCGACAGCGGAACTGTGATTATAGCCTAGTGAATAGAGTGTTGGTTCACTATATATGGGCACGAGGGTTCAAACCTAAGCTTATAAAAAAATATAAACAATTCCGACCATGTAGCCGTCGGGCATAGCTCACTCCATAAGTCACTGCAGCGTCTTCCTGGGAGAAGTATAGACAATTCAATCTTGGGTAAGCATTATTATTAAAAATTGAAATTCTTAGAAAAGTTTCTTAGAAAATCTGTCGTTCGCAGTGGACTTTAATCTGTAGGCTCTCCACCACTCATGTATAAAATTAACACACCTAACATGGGTAGTGAGAGAAACTAGTTCGTCACCCGGACTAAAGACTTCCCACTTAAGCAAGCAATCTTAGTGGCTTTAGTTTGCTGATTGAAATGGTTCCACAAACTGCCATTGAAAACAACCTTTACTGAGATCTGGCCCAATTTATTTAGAAACCTACATATTAAATTATGCATTCCACTGGTCAATTAACCACGAATATATGTACCACAGCCAGTACATTTTCTCTTCTTTAGTTACCTCAATATAGTGCTACGCTGTGTTGATACCTGTTGCCAGTTCTGTGCACACTTATCTTGGCAGAGAAGGTATTTTGTCGGCTTTAATGTTTCTCTCTTTGATGCACTTTTGAAAATTTCTACTTATGACGTCATATGTCCTATTATTTGTTCCCATTGTAATGTATCACAGTACTGTAGTAGAGTACAGCTTATCCTTGTGGATAAAGTGCTTTTATTTTTTTTTTTTGACTTTGAGAGGCTTTTGAAAATTTCTTCTTATGACGTCATATGTCCTATTATTACCCCAAATTGGAAAACGGCAATGTATGTATAGTAGGGTATAGCTTTTAAAAAAATTAAACACGCACTAATACTCATACACATATGTATGTACACACACACACACACATATTTTCTCATTACATTTCGGGCAAAAAAAGTGCGTGTTTTTTATTCCAAAAAAAAAAAAAAAAAAACAAGAAGGTAAAGATTGGGGGAAAGTGTGCTAAGAAATCTTTATTATTTCCATTATTACTTACCATACTCATACCCTGTTATCCTTACGTTTCATGTATTTCATACTGTACTAAGGAACACATTCTCATCCTTCCCTCCCCCCCCACGCTTTTTTTTAATGTGTTGTCCTTTATTTTTCTTCATTATCAAGCGAAAGACGCAGAAATCATGTACAATTTTGGGTGAAAAAAATTCATTCATTTTCTTCAGATGCTTCTTAATTTCTTTTCTTTTTCATTTTGCTTATTGGAAAGGCAATATAAGAAGAAAGAGAAGTGAGGAAGGAGGAGGAAGAGTAGAGGGGAAAAGTAAGTATATGACCAGACATTAATATTTGTACACTTGTTTCTGTATTTCATTTTTATTTCTTAAGAAAAAAAGAAAAAGAAAAAAAACGAAATAATTTTCGTTCTTTTTTTTCTATTTTTTTTTGTTTAAATAATGTTTTGTTATCCTTACGCACACCCTTATTAATGTGTTTATGTACATGGATATGTAAATGAGTAAAAAATAATGATTTTTTTTTCTGTATATATATACATGTGCGTATTGATGTATGGTGGTATGGGTGCCATATATTGAGATTTTTTTTCTTTTTCTTAGCATTTCTTTAATCAAAAAAAAAAATTGTAAAATTACTACAACAAAATGATTATGATCATGTTGATGATGATGATGATGATGATGAAAACGAAGACGCTGGATATTTGCTCATTAAGCAAAAACAAAGTCCACAAATACGCACACACACACACTCACTTATTTTTTCTCTCTTTTTTTTTTGGTAGAATTTCTTGTAATTTTTTCTTTAGTTCTGCAGACATTTCCGCTTCGCTTTATTTTTTTTTCTCAATCTCTCGGGTGATTTTGTTTTCATGGCTTAGCATTCTTATAAGAAAAATTGTAGAAGCAATACAGGGTGTTGAACACATATGTTTAAGGAATTCTAATTACCACAATACAGTATGGAGAATAAGTCGTTTCGGACACTAGTCCTACACCAAATTGATGTTGAAAGTGAATCACATACTAACACGGTTTTATGATTCCAATAAAAGGCCAAAGGTCTTATAATCCAAAGGCATCTAATGGTGGACTTAAGATATATACTTCGAGCTTCAAAATCCTGAAAACTGTAGGCTGTGGAATGTACATTAAGGGTTCTGACACTCAAATTTCGTTTAGCTTGCCTGTTTCTTGAATGTTAAGTTTTTTTCTTTAAAACCTTTCGATTGACTTGAGCAGGCTGTGTTCGAGTCTCTTATAAGTATCATCACGTTCGAGTTCGTCCGTAAGCGCAGTGGATTTTTCAAGGAATTCTCGAACTATTCAAAGGTAACTTTAATATCAGTTCAGGGCGATGAATTGGTCATTCTGGGTATTCTATTGTCTGGGAACTGGATATTCCATTTTGAAAGAGGTTTTCTCTCTTGAACTGGGTTTTCTGTCTTGAACGGGGTATTCTTTCTTGAACTGCGTCTGCTGTATTGAACGTGGTATTCTACCTTGAACGAAGTATTCTTTATTGATCTAGGTCTGCTGCCTTGATTCTTTCTTGAACTGGGTCTGCTGACTTCAACTGGTCATTCTCTTGTCATTTTACAAGAGTGTATGTGTGCTAATGCTTGTCTCTGCTGCACTAACATGGCCGTCTGGTCGCCTTATTTTAGTAAATCCCGTTGCCATCCGGTTCTCAGTGGCCACTTTAATATTCGACAGCATGCCTATGTGTCATGATGTCACCGTAGTTCCGCAGATAGTCCAATATTGGATTATTGGACAAGAGACCGCGGTTCAAACCCCAGGTTAGACCTCTTAAAATATGAACAAATATTTCTTGCGTCAGTCTTTTGGAAAGAACTCTGAGAGTAAATAAAATTGCCGTGAAAAGTTTCGTAAAAATTTGTTGTTCGAGGTCGACATTAAACCTTAGGCTTCGCCACTCATGATTAAAATTTACACACACACGTGGTTGGGGTATGAGAAGCTAGGTTCTAGTCCTGACTAAAGGTTTACTTACTAGATTATGGTGAGGTTATCGGTATTACTGGAGGTCTTGACGTTTATGTAATGAAGTTTGTTGTTCGAAGTCGACATTTAACTGTAGGTCCCGCCGTAGATGGGGTGTCAGATGCTAGGTTGTAATCCTGACTAAACGGTTACCTACTAAATTACGGCCAGTTCATAGGTACAATTACTAGAGCTCTAGATGCAAATCCGAATTTTACGACGTAGGTCTAGTAGGTAATAAGAAAGTGTGGAACTCCGCAGTACGCCTTAATAGTTCTATACAATAGAGTGGTTGTACTTCTGTCCATTGTGTAACACCCTGTATTTAAAAAATATTTTTTTTAATTTCTTTTATTTAATAATTCATGTTGAAAACAAAAAAATTTTTTTCCTTCTTCAACGTCCGTTATTTGCCAAATAATCATCATCATCATCATCATCGTCATCATATTTTAGAACAATAGCAGGATAACCATGTCAAGTAGCAAAGGAGGACTCTACTGTAAACAATAGTCTCCCCTATTATAATATGCACATACCTACACCAACCAATACGTTCATTAACATGCGTTTAGTCTCTAGACGCATACAACTTCGAAGAAATCTTAAGAAATTCTTTTTAGAGGTTAAAAGCAAGGCAGACTTATGTGAGTATCCTGGTATCCTGGGTAAAATTTCTATAAATTTTCTAAGAAAAACTGTACTTTTCTTAAATTTTTTCTTGCTTTTTTGAAGAGGAATTAAGTTTTCCTTTTTTTTTTTTTGTTGTAAAAGTAACGGGACTATTTAGCAAATACTTGAACCAGTTTTTTTTCAAGGATTTGTTTTTAATAGAAAAGAAATCCTTTAAGATTGTTTTATGGCAAACCAATTGGAATTTATTTTTAAAGGTGGTTTTACAAGCTTGTAAATTTAGTTTTAATTATCCTTTTTCAAATTATCCTTCCGCTGTCAAGCATTATAAAAAGATTATCTTATGAAAACAACAACAATTTATGCAAATTTATGCCCACAGTCGACAAGTCAAAAAATCATGCTTGACCACTGGAAACTATTAAAAAAAAACTTCCCCTATTTAATAGAAATTTATAAACTGACCACTTCAAAACAAGGGTGTTTAAGCAAGTAAATTGACCCTCCAATATAAATAAACACACGTGAAAACATTGTTATCACTTGTGTTTACATTGGCTAGGCAAACATAAAATCTCATTTAAACTATCAATTACGGGAATTAATGACTGCTGACTCTGTGATATTTAATACGATATGCAGGGTCACGGCTATAAATTTTAAAACCGGAAAAACATTGGAAAAAAAGGGTCAATTTGAAAAGTGACCATTACCACGTGAAAGTCAATTATCCTGTAGTTAACATAAGTAAACAGGGAATTTATAATTTTTAAAAAAATAGCCTTTAAATGGTCAATTAATTCTCACATAAGAGTGATTTTTTTTTTTTTTGAAAATCACACCTTTTCTGTGCAGATTTATTTGCCAGATTACTGACTTGCCTTTAAGAGAAGGGTGGGTACTTAGGAGATGTACTACCTCTAGTCGGTACATTTTGTTTAATCTAGGTTATGGCATGAAAGAGAGAGGTAATGTTTATGAACGTTGTGTCTATGTTCTGAGTTTAGTCTGAAATCTCGATATAACTGACCCCAAATGTCCGTTGATGGCTTATGATGGCTTATGAGTTCAAATCCATGTCCAGAAATCTTGAACAAAACGTAGATTTCCTCACAGCCTAGTATCTGAAGACGAAGTCACCGTAGTCTAGTTAGTAGTGTGATGGCTTACTAGACGAGGGCTTGTGAGTTCAAATCCATGACCAGAAATCTTGAACAAAACGAAGATTTCCTCAAAGCCTAGTATCTGAAGACAAAGTCACGGGAGTCTAGTTGGTAGTGTGTTTGCTTACTAGACTAGGGCTTATGAGTTCAAATCCATTACCAGAAATCTTAAATAAAAGAAAGATTTTTTTCAGCAGTCTACTTAAAGTCGCTAGAGTTTAGTACGTAGTATGTTATCTTATAAGATGAAAGGCCACGGTTCAAATCCCAAGACAGACGTCAAAACGAAATTAGAAAAAAAAATATTCGATAGGCGACTTCCTCTTAGCAGATTTCTGCCAAAAACTCTCTGAAAGCAAAATAAAATTGCCACGAAAAGTTTCTAAAAAGAAATTCGGTCGTTCGGAGTCGGCTTTAAACTATATGTTCCGCCACTCATATATAAAATTAACATACGAAACATATCTGGTGTGAAAAGCTAGGTCATAATCCTCACTGAAGCATTGTAAAGACCAATTATTCGGAAAAGATTAATTACAGTTGAAGGGTTCAATATGAATACCAGACACTCTGGTTTGTTTATTGATCCTAGTAGTGGAAACATATCTAGACCGATGCGAGCACTGTCTTCACGATAGCCACTGTTGTCCACCGAAAGTCTAGTCCATAAACACACACCACCGCTAATAATATATTCAAGAGCTGACACCTCTTATTCCATAATTCATCACATTTGCTGCATGGCAATAATTGCTTAATTTAAGGACTTTTCTTACACCATTCAAGTGGCGACACTTAATTGGCTGCTGCATTTAAAGGCTTTTTTTTAAGGGAAAAGGAACAAAAAAAAAGTCCGCCTCTAAAATGCATTTTTGCAACACGATTATGAATGCACTTTTTGGCTTATAATGCCTTAGAATTTTTTTTCCCTTAATTTCTCAAGCATTTCATGGCAAAAACTGCATTCATACTCGTGCCGTAAAAGTGCATTTGAAAAGGGTGACTTTTTTTCTGTGTTTTTTACCCCTTCTTTTGGGCTTTTGTTTTCCCATTAAATGCATTTTTTTTCTTGGCATAATAAATGCAAAAAATGAAGTGCATAATGCAGTAATGCAGCACGGAGACATGCTTGTGTTCGGGCCGGAGCTTTAAAATGCATTTTTTTGTTTGGCTGAAGAGCTGAAATGCAATTGAATGCCGCCGTAAAAATTTACTTGTTGTTGTTTATCCTTGAGCATATTGTGTGTATGTAACAATGCCTACAACAATACAGTTACGTGTGGCATGTTGTATAAATATTAACAACAACAAGAACAACAAAACAGCAATTACCTCATTACATTAGATCAAAAGAGGACGTCGTCGTTGGTCGTGTAGCGGCGATAAAACTCTCATTATTCTGTTTAGGTGGCAACAAAGCAAAAATTGCGTAACATTTTTTGCACACTGTCTGACAGACAGACAGACAGACAGACAGATAGATAGATAGACAGCCAAGAGGGTTGTAAGAAAATTTGAAGGGCTCTGCAATAAAGGGATAATAAAGTGGCATTTCTTGTGCAAATTGATTTTGCCATCAACCAAATACGAATGCCACTCAAATAGGGTGTTAAACGTTTAGACGATGGTGGTGGAGTGATTTTGCACAATGTCAACATATTCGCTGGGTTAAGAAAGCGAATGAATGAATGGGTGAGAGTAGTAGTAGTAGTAGTGGTAGTGGTTGCCTTTGGTATGACATTAATGAGCCTGGGAAAATTTTGCAAAATTCCGTTACATGACAGTTTTTTTTCAGAGAGAGGGGGGGGGGCAAAAGGATTTGCATATTATTAATGAATTTTTAAATATTCGATAAATGATTGTCAATCAAAAGAAAAAAGGGTTAAGGCTGAACAACAAAAGGGTATTAAATCTCCTGTCAATATTTGATGGGTGAAAAAATATTGGAAATATTAAAAGGATATTAGAATATGAAAATTAATTATAAAAATTCTGAAATATTAGAAAACGACCTTCTTGGACGCCCTTCGTAAATCTAAAGTTGTTTTTTATATTCACATGAACTTTATTTTGAAGTTTATAGGCTGCAATCATCTGTATCGAGACTGACGTGTTTTGATCTAATCGGGACAAGGAAGGAGTACCCGTCTTACAGCAGGGCTTGAGGTTCTTTTGTAGTTAAGTTCGTTGCTTATGGTAGTGAGGGCCATAGCCTTAAAGCCAATTTTTAGGATAATGCTAGATAAGTCTGATCGAAGATGCCGTAGTCTAGTAGGCAGTGTGTTGACTTATTAGACGTGTAATCAAACCCCAGGTTAGACTTCTTAACGAAAATATGAAAAAAATCTCTTTGGCGACTTCCTCCCTCTCAGCAAATTTCTGATAAAAACTCTGATAATAAAATAAAATAGCAATGAAAAGTTTTTCAAAAGTCTGTCGTTCGGAGTCGACTTTAAACTGTAGGTCCCGACACTCACATATAAAATTAACATACACAACATAAGTGGCGTGAGAAGCTAGGTCGTAATCCGGAATGAAGGGATGTAATGCCCATCATGTATGTATGTATGTAGGAGATCTCATCGAGAATGAATAGTTGGCGCATAAGTTTCAACATGCACAGGCCCATGCCATTTGCCCCTTCTTCCGTAGAAATCTGGATGCCGAAGCAAGTACAGATGCTCTCATGTCTTGCGACGTACGACTGCATGGATTAGGGTTTTTAGTGAACAAAATCCTTGCCAAAAATCTACATAGGGTATTGGGTCGCTGTAGTGAAGAGTTGATCTTCTTTGACTCCAAGCGTTAAGGAATTTTCACCCTAAATTGTCACATAAAGTCGACGTTAAGCTCATTAATACATTAATCCGATGAGGATAGTAGTCGATACATAAGTTTCATATCATGATCTTATGCTGTAGCATTAAGCACTTCAGAGGATAATTCATTCACGGAGCCAAAGACTGCTGTAGACAGCATACGCTAGTCGGTTGAGAGTAAATATAACTGCGTTGAAAAAGTCCTGGAAGGAGAAATGGGTATTGCCATAGTGTGCTTAATACTGGTCGATATTTGCATTGTCCTAAGCATTTTGATGTTCTTGGCTCTCTCCACCACTTGTCACTAAAGGTCGTGTCTTAAGTAAGTTTAGTGTTGTAATAGTAGTAAGCCAATGAGACTATAGTTAGGATAATAAGAGAAAAATCTCAATGGGATTCTTATAAGGGAATCGTTAACTGATAAATCCAGTGGCTTTTAGATCCATTCTTAGCTATTTCCTTGGACAGAACGATTAAGTAGTTCCTTGTGCAGTTTAGAGTTGCCCGAATTAATATGCAGTCCATTATTTATGGTCTAAACCATATGGAATTTCTACTAATTTAGTTTTTAATTTATTTAGGAGTTCATAAATTAATATCTTTTTCCATATTACACATTTTGGATGGTATGGTGAGTTTCTTAAAACAGTGGTGAATTTCTAAATATCGTTTTTGAAAATGGAGGGAAAATCTAAATGAGATTCATGCGAAGGAATAAACCCAGTGGCTTTTAGATCCGTTCTCAGCTGTCCCTTGGACAGAACGATTAAGTGTTTCAGCTTATAGTGCTCCGAATTAATATCAACTCCACAAATGGTGTATAAACTACTACTACTACTACTAATTTTGTTTTTAAATGATTTAGTATTTCGTAAATTAATTTCTTTTTCCATGTTACACATTTTCCGGGGTGTGGTGAGTTTCTTAAAATAGTGGTGAATTTCTAAATATTGCTTTAATTCCGTTAAATTTTCTTAATTTTCCAGTTTTCTTATATTTCCTTCAATATTTTCTCTCTTTTCTGCTAGATTTTCTCACACCTTCTACTATTATTGACTTAATGACAGTTTGTTTTTTTTTCGTTTTTTTTTGTGTCCTGCATAGCCGTATCATTTATGTTTTAATGCGTTGATTTGCAAATTTATCTTTATATGATTTACATAAAAAGCAATTTTCATAAAACACACTTTGGCTCATGTAGTCATATTAAATTATTAATTTACAATCATTAACATCCTGCGGCTATAGAACGATATACAATATGGGGAGACATGGGACCTTAACAGCACAACATGGTTATGGTCTACCCAGAGCAAATACTAGAGATAGTTGGCAATAAACGACTTACATGCTAACATAAAAAAAAAACAAAGTAAAAAACGAAGTAAAAAGAAAAAGTAGAGAAACTACATCCTACATATTGCAATTGGGAAAAAAGGTTTCTTCAAAAGCCATCATATACCCAAGTACTTTAAGAGATATTGTAGCTGAACTGAGCTGATGTTGGTTTTGTTTTTTCTTTGTTTTCAACTTATTTTCGAATTTAAAATTGAAAATAATATTTTTGCGCACTCAATTTTCAGCGATTTGTCAAAACATTGTTTATGTATGTTCTTTGAGTTGCTGTTGCAGTTGTTGCAGTTGTTGTTTTCACATTTGCCCCATTCTGTGGCAAGCAGCAAGAAATAAAGGAAACCTGCGGTTATTGGACGTTAAACTTAATGGGAGCCCAGCTTAAAACAACAATAAAAACAACAACAACAACAATAATAATTTCAAATCTACCTGTTTAAACATTTAAATGAACGCTTAAACATATAAAGTTTAGTTCAGCGCTGCAACAAACGACGGGGTAAGTAGGGAGGTATAAAGCAAGGCCAACAAAAAAAAAAGTTAATTGAAATATTTCAACAATATGCCCTGCTGCATTTCTTTCTGTGCCTTTTTTTTAAGCTTTTGCGGCAGTGCCAACTTGTTGCAGCAGCGGCATTTTACATACGTTCACCAAAGATCAAAGCCTGTTGGCCGCCTTCAATTGCATCGTGTGTTTTGCTTTTCCTTATGAATTTTTTTCCTCTTTTTTTTAATAGAATTCAATCGTTATTTTTCTATCGCCTGCGATTTATTTTATTCTTATCTACTGGCGGTTAAAATCTGAAATTCTTTTTGCTGTGATTTCTTTCTTTCGTTCTAAACCAGCTGAAATGCGTTCATTGCTTTGCATATCATTTGTACAGCAACTCTATGCTTTGGAGTCAGTCTCTCTCTCTGGATTATTGATTTGTTCGTGATCAGTTTTTACATGAATTACCCTTCTTTGTACTCCTAGAAACTCTACAGATGCCAGATACGTTATGTTTACAACTGGTAGGAAAGTATAGTTGTTCGTTTTGTTGTTGTTGTTGTAAACTTTTGACCGCTAGGCGCCATATTACTTTCAAAAATCTACAATTTATTGTGAATTAATTTGTTGTAGTTACCTTAAGTGATGTTAAAAGGTTTTTCTTTCAATAAACTTAACTTTTTTTTGCTTTGTATTAAGCATCTAAATGATATGGTAATTGTAAAATTGTTAAGTAATATGGAAAAATCTTTTTCAAATCTTTTAAAAATGTATTGAAATTAATTTTCATTTGTATAAAAATCCTTAATCTTGCTTTTGGCGGCTTAAAATTTTATAAAATAATAATTTTTGAAAACTCACCACACTTTAAAAGAATTTCACCACACCTTTATTTTTCTTGCAATAGATTTCTAAAAGGCTTAGGAACTTTAATTTAAGGTTTATTTCTACTTTTCAAACATAAATTGAATATTAAAGCTCTTTAGAATAGTATGTTTAATACTGACCATAGCAAAATTGCTTCTTTGGTTTGTTGGTTAACGTGAATAGCTTATTAGGGAATTCTTGATGTCTCGTTAGAGACAATGATACTTTCCGTTGTAGCCGATATTCCCAGTAAAATCCTTCTGTTTTTTTTAAGTTCTTAAAACTTACCACACTTTTGAGAAATTCACCACACCGAAATTTTTATTTCTAACCATATTATATCTTGTCTTCAACTCCATACCAATAGAAATTTCTCTTTACAACCCATCAAAGCATAAAATTTTCAATAGAATTTCTTGTTATAAGCACGAGTATTTAAACGTGCCTTTCAGCTTAAATAATATTGATCTAATGAAATTGGTAAACATTATAGAAGTAACACTTCAATACTCTTTGCATTTTAAGTAACTTGTAATACTCCTGCTCTCTATCTCTATCTGACCTCCCTCCTCCGTTTGTCAATACAACAACCATTCCCCCACCGTTTCTTTTGTCCGCGTTTTTCATGTTCTTCTAAATCAACCACTTAGACTGGCAGTGTATATTTTATTATTCATTTATGAAAAATACATACCAAAAATGAAAAAAGTGTTCACATAAGAGGAGTACAATCCCACCCCCTCCTCTTCGTTATAGCCATCTTTATGTATTTTGCTTTTATATTTTCCAATTGTATTCAACTACCGCTCTCTACTCATTATTTAAAATGGGAAACAGAAAGAAAAGGAAAAATCTTCACATTTTGATGCGTTATTTACATGCAATAAAAATTAACGTTCGCACACAAAAAGAAAAGGACTTCTTATCCTTGGTATTCGTGGGCTGGCTAGGAAGAGTGAGTGTGTGTACGGGAAAGAAGTGTGACTGACTAAATTAAGTTTTGGAGGGGGGGGGGGGGGGGAGTAAGCTAAAGTCTGTATGAATTGAAATTGAAAAGATAAAGATGAAAAAAAAAATGGATTTTCTTATGAAACATGGCCGGCCAGGAGTCAATTGACAATGAAACAAATGAAGGAAAATGCCTAAAAGTCGAGTATGCATGTTTATAGACTCCCCAGCCAAAGGAAGAAAATATCCCAATCCCAATGGAAAATTGAGTGAAAAATTCATGTTTTTTTTTACATTGAAAACGGAATATACGTACCTTACATACGTCAATTACAGCATCGTTTCTCAAGAGATATCGGTAGTCTGCGCAGAACATAACCATCATCTCCACTTTCGTCTGTGAAACTCGACCTCAATTGAGGTCTGCCTGTTTTGTACTTAGAGCTGGGTGTTTTTGATAGCGTTTGGCCAGAATCGGTGGGTCAGTTTCATGATTTGCCATCTGCACAAGGCAATGGAGTTCATAAAGCTTTTAAAAAAATTCAGTTTAGTGTGCCACCAAAAATTTCGTGTGGTTCCCGATTTGTGTAGTTAGTCCTACGTTTGATTGGCGCTGTTCATGTCGTTCTCAGCATCCTCTCTGAAGCCACCATTTGTTGTAGTAATGGTATCAGAGAACAAAATAATCCAACATTTTCAATCTACTACTGTTGCAATAAGAAGTTGCCGTTATTAATTTCATAATCTTGTTTCAGTTGCCAATTTTTATAAACTCAGCAGACATAAGTCGTCTAAGAAATCTTGAGCTTCGAGACAATATTTAAACGTCAGACTTACTTACTTACTTACTTAACTGGCCATTAACGGATTTCGCCCTGCAGTAACATATCCTTCCAGGCGCCTCTGCTTCTTGCGCGCCTACGCCAGTTGGTCACCCATATCGATGACAGGGCCTCCTCGATCTGGTCCTTCCAACGCAAACAAGGTTTTCCTCTTTCCGACTTCCGCAAATCTCCGCATCAAATACCCTTCTTAACGAAGCATACTCCTCCATTCGAACAACATGGCCGAGCCAGCGCAGCCGCTGGTTGTTAATAAGCTACACAAAGTCTAAGTCGTTGAGAACCTCATACAGCTCACTGTTGGATCGGATGCAAAAATTATCGCCAACTCGCACAGGACCGAAGATCTCACATAGGACTTGTCACTCGAATACTCCCAAGGCTGCTGCATCAGTGCTTAATAGTGTCCATGACACTGTGCCTGGTAGAATGAGCGCCTTGTAGAGTATTAGTGTTGTTATACGAGAGAGGTCTCTGTTACTCAATTGCCTATTGAGACCATAGTAGCACATGTTGGCATGAGAGATACTACGTTTTGTCTCCAGACTGAAATCATTTTTCGTAATAAAGGCAGAGCCAAGGTATGTAAATTCCTTGACTACATCGAAAGTATAGTTATCGGCTGTAAACTGAGATCCAATACGTCGCATGTCCCCAGTTTTTGTGTAAATGTGGCCACACTACTGGCAGTGGCCAGGTTAGAAAACAAACAGTGATAATAGGCAGCCTTGATGGACTCCGGCACATTTGTTGCTTCGCTGGCACTATGCTGTTGCGTTTGTATACAAGGATACAACCCAGAATAAGAGTTGGGTTCCGTTGTCAGAATAGATTAGAGTGTAGCACACCTTCCCCTAATGGATTTCTATAAATGCCTAGGGAATGCCGCTTAAAGGAAAGCAGCAACTCATTGGATTCAAAATTCTCTATGCAAACGCATGAAAAATTTACTTCGCATATGTAAAACCCTGATCTTGAAACAGAATCTGTTGTACTGAATGGATTCAAGCGCATCCATTTTAAACTTTTCTTTCATTCACACACACTGAAAAACTTTTTTCTTTCGGTTTCCTACAGACTGTCTAGTCCATGTCCTTTCATACGAAGAACGTGTAAAAAGCAATGAAAATTTATTTTGAGAAGGAAAATTAAAAAAAATACAAAAACAAAATGCTTTACACAGGAAAAGATGAACAGTAAAATGGAAAAAGAAGACAGAAGAGATGTGGATACAGAACAGACATGGAAAAACAAATTTTCAATTGAAACGAAACCAAAAACAAAAAGGAAAAAAAATCATTCAACTTCACGTTTAACTACAAATGACTCCCTGAGCGGCCAACAAAATAATATTAAATAACAACAACTAATATAGCAACAACAACAACAACAACAATTACAACAACAGCAAACTAAAAGTATAAAATATTGTTATTTAGACAACAACAACAACAAGAAAAAGAGGAAAAAAGTACTTCATTTGCATGTGGATTGAGGATTTGTTTTAAAGGGGGATGATTATTAAATGGGTGGCATGTTTTCCCTTCTGCAAGAGCTTAAGCATTAAAAAAAGACTTCGAAAGCTACAAGAAACGAAAAAAACGAAAACTGTCAGCCAGACAAACGGACGTTTGGCTGACATCTATAAGGCACAGGATAATAAAACAATACAAGGCAGGCAGGCAGGCAGCCAGGCAGAGCTGATTATTTTGAAAAGCAACTTAGAACAACGCGCGATTTTCCATAATAAAGCAACGGACATAACCTTAAAACAGGCAAGAAAAAAAGGATCTTTAACGCTTAAATATAAAGCTTAAGAAAAAGGGAAGGAAGTAGCAGAGTACGTATTTGTTTTTCTCAAAAAATCCAAAATAAAAAAAGAGAAAAAAAGGAATGAAAATTTTTGAGAAGATGTATGACCACCTTATTGGTGTGACAGGCGTAAGTAACGTTCGAAATAATTCTGGAGAGGATTTTTTTTGTTTTTTTCAAAGCAAGAGCTGAGGGGGAAATATGCTTGAGTAACAAGAGAAGGGTAAGAAGTGTTAGTAAAATGATGCCTAAAAGTCCATTTGAAACATAAAACATCAGGGAGTCTACGTAATACACAGCAGTTTTCAGTTTCTTTTTTTCTAAAAATTTTTTTAATATTTTTGTTGTTGTTGTTGCTTGAAACTTTATATAAATTATGCAAATATTTCTGAAAATATAAAAATATATACAACAACAACGGTCATTGAGGAGGAGGCGTCAGAGCAGCAACCTTTGATTTTTTTTATCTTGAAGGGGCTTCATAAATTTCAATAAAAAAAACCGTGTTTTTAAAGAGAAAGATAACTAACGAGGTTTAACAGGCCTCTGCCCTTAAAAGATCTCCTTTTAAACCTTCTTTGACACTCTACAGTGATATGAGTAACCAGCCGATTTTAATTATTGCAAGAGAATGAGCCATGACATAAGCCCGTTGAACCGACAAATTCGTTTTAGCCGAGTCACTTGCTCTAGCAAAAGCTTTGTTTTCGGTGCTACATACTTTGCAATAATGCGCAGATCTATAATGCTTTCGATCCTCGAACAGTAGGGTACTTTAGCAACCGTATGGAAGTCGCTGTTGTCTAGTAGGTAGTCTGTTGGCTTATTAGACGACAGGCCTCGATTCAAACCCCTGGTCAGACATCTCCAACAAAACGAAATATTGAAAAAATATTTCTACGACGACTCCCTCTCAGCAGATTTCTGGCAAAAATTCTCCGAGTGTAAATAAAATTGCCATGAAAAGTTTCTCAAACTTCAATTTGATTTGAAAGTGATTGGAATTTATTTCTCAGAGGAATTTATTTCGATGATGTTTAGATTTCTTATACACACAGTGGGAGCATTCTGCTACTACTAGTAGGAAAGGGCTATCCCCCGAGCTTTTACTAGGCATCGTAGGCAATGGATTTGAAAGGAGTTTTAAAATATTTACTGACATTGAGTGATTAAATCTTTTTTGGCTCAAGAAATTGCAGCAAATATTTGAGAATCTAGCGGTTTACGATTATGCCACGCCCCTTTATATTATTTACTACACTTTCGGGCTTTTCAAACAAAGTATTGAAATAATTGCAAGCACCGATTGTCTAGGTTCTTATGATGCTGCAGAAAAATGTTTAAGTTCTAGAAGATCTAATAAATCTAAGTCTGCCACGCCCACTTTTTCATATGTTTTTTTTAAATTTTAAATGTTTTAAACACTAAAAGCAAAACCTTCTACCTTTTAATCTCTAAAATAACTCAATTATTATTATCAATCAAGGTGCATTTTAATGACTGTATTTTGTATTTCATCTCTGTTAGTAGAACTTTTATCTCCTCATGTTTTAGATGCTTTTTAAATGGTTTAGATTGTGCACATAGATATGTATTTGAGTGTATGTGTGTGCAAGTAAATTATCAGCGTCTATGCGATAACGACTTCCTTATTAAACTTAATTTACGGCTCTCATCACAGCGATAAAATACAAAGTTTTCCTCATAAAACCAGCACTTCAGGATGAAAGGTTTTCAAAACGAAAATGAAGCCACAATGATGCCACTCACTGCACTTTGTAATAAGATTTTAAAGATTTTAATCGATTTCTACTTGAAGTTAAACTCCAAGTGCAAGTAATTGTGGGAAGGAAAGAAGGGCTACTAAGGCATAAATAGAGCGGGAATTTCTTTTATAATTTTTAGTTAAAAAGAATTTGTTTTTAACAAATAAAATCTGTTTACATCCGTTTAACTATTTCATTCTTATCTTTGATGAAAAACAATTTCTTGTTTTTGTTGCCAAATATTTATTTTTCATATTCGTCAAGCTTCCCAAAAAAACATTTAAGGCTTTGACCACAAAATAAAATGTCGAATAAAAAAATTATTTGGAAAAAAAGTCATGTTTAAACACCTCATCATTGCTTATCTCACGTTTTAGATTTATTCTATAAAAATTCCATAAAAAAAAGCCTTTAAAAGGAATTATTTTTCTTCAATACTTAAAACCTACAATTTCGGATCCTAACGTTTATCCGTTATAGCAAAGCTGTGTTCCCTTCTTTCTGTTTTTTTTTTCTTTTGTGCTTATTTCCATCAAATTCTTTTGGCGACTGACTCAATTGCTGCCACAACGTATGTAGAAAGTTGAGTTTTTCTCCGCTTTAAAAAAAGCCCAAAAGAAGAAAAAAAGAGGATTTAAAACGCGTGCTTACAACCATAATAATATTTTGAAATAAAAGTGGTTATTTGAGATCACAATGATGTTAAAATGAAAGCAAAGAAATCTTCCCAAAAACGAAAAAAAAATCCGAAATAATCATATAGAAATTGCTTTAAAGCACGTAACTGAAAAGGTAAGCGTTTACACTGGACACGAATTTGTTATTATTATTGTCTCGGACCTAGTGGGTTGGATAGCTATTCCAAAACTGTGAGGTAACCTTTGGGACCAGAGATATAGCTGACGAAGCTATATTTTTTTATAATAGCAAAAAAATGCAAGTTATCAGAAAAAAATTTAAGTTATCGACCAAAAAACGTATGTTATCGTTAAAAAATGCAAGTCACCGACTAAAAATGCAACCAGAGAATGGAAGTCATCTAGCAGAAAATCCAAGTCAGCGTAAACATTTTTGGCATGGAAAAGAAACTGCAAATTATCGAATTATGGGTTAAGAAAATGCAAGTCTTCAAGAAGAAATGCAAGTAATCAATCCAAAAAAAAAAAAAAAAAATTGTCAACAAAAAAAACTTGAAATCAACAAAAGAAAAAAAAAATAATAGAAAAATGCATGTCATGGAGCAGAAAATGCAAATCATAGACAAAAAATATTCAAGTCATCGACCAAAAAATGCAAGACATCGACCAAAAAATGCGAGTCATCGACCAAAAAATGCGAGTCATCGAAGAAAAGTGCAAATCATCCACCAAAAAATGCAAGTCATCAACCAAAAAATGCAAGTCATCGACCAAAAAATGCGAGTCACCGAAGAAAAGTGCAAATCATCCACCAAACAATGCAAGTTATCGACCAAAAAATGCAAGTCATCGAAAAAAAAGTGCAAATCATCCACCAAAAAAAGGAAATTATCGACACAAGAAAGGCAAGTCATCAAAAAAAATATGCAATGCTACAATTTTGCCCAAATTAAACAACATTTTTTTGCTCATTTGAAGAACGGTTAAGGGTCGCGAGATACATATTAACTGCCGCATATAAGCTGTTAGACGTCAAGAGTGCTATAGCTTAGCTAACACAAATCTTTCAAGAGAATCTCTCATTAATAATGGAACACAACAGCAACATATTGGCTTCTGACATGTCCTTTTTAGTTTTTTGCAAACACCACTTCCACTACCAGTGTAAACGCTTTTCGCTCTCCGTTTAAGTCTAAACGAAGTGTTATTTTCTTCATTCACTTGTTTAAAGTGGGTGTTATAGGCAGCATTTTCATATTCCCTTATTCCCTGTTAAATTGTTCACTAAAACTGTTGTGCTGCTCTCTATATGTCTATTATTAAATCCCAAGTATTTTACAACTATTTCTTGTCTTCTTTACTTTTTATTTTGTTTTTTTTTGTCTTTTTTTTTGTTTGAAGAATACATTCGTAATATTCTTAAATAGGCTCCAACATATTTAAAGTCTTAAAGGAGGTTCTACTGCCATATGAGGCTCCATCATACATCGTTGCTCGTTTAGAGTAGAATTTTAAGTTTTTTTTTCTTCTTTTTCTGGTAATTCCGTTTGCCATGGACTTTAATTTTCGTTAGCGGTGGCGGCTTTATCATCTGCTTATTATTGATCTCAACTCTCTCAGCTATTTTAGTAGCTGCTGCTTTAAGTTGTTCTCGCTGATGTTGCTGTTGTTGTTGTTGTTGTTGTTGTTGTTGTTGTAAATTGTATAGTTTCTTTCATTCATTTCGCTTATTCGTCGCTTATTCGCCATCGTCGTCATCGTCGCTCAGAGATGATGATAATAACGTATATTTGTAGTTGGTAGAGTGTTCACCCTTAGGGTCAGGTACGTTTAAGGTGCTGTTTACAATATAGTGTGTAGAAAAACACTTTGCCCAGGTTGTGATTAATCGATTGAAAGAAATCAAATATGAGTGGAAAGAGAGTAGAAAGGATGCCATACAATTTATGTTTTTAATTTTTTCCGATAAATATAGGAATGTTGCGTTAAACAGGCCTTGAATGAGCCAGAAGTGACCTTTAAGTTTGTTATAGTCTCGTTATCGATGGTGCCACTTCAGTCATCTAATGACAGTCTACTTACCTAGCAATATTACTTCATTGTTATATGAAATAAAGGGCTGCCGCAGAACTAACTGACAAATCACGACTAAGTGGTCTTTACTGCAAGCAGCAGGGCTTGGCATTTAAAGCATGATTTCCTTGGAATCCAGATGGAAACCAGCTTGAAAATGATCGACTCACTATCTACAAAAGTAGTTTCGTTAGATTATCGAGAAACGGCGGACAAATGCATGTGGTTGACGTTAAGTCACAGATGGGCATTGTCGAACAATAGGGACAATACCCTCTTCCTCCTTAACAACCTCTGCAAGAGTGATTTGTAGATAAGCATGCCTACCCATTACGCAATGATGACTGAGTATAGGCAAAGTGAGAAAAGATGCCCCAACATTAAGGTTAAGTAGTGAACTATGACGCTTCCTACTCAGTTGTCTCGTGTTGACTGACAATATAGCAAAATTCCTCCTCAACCCGCAATTTGTGAACATCCTTTGTCCAACAGACAGCTTAACAGAGGCAAGCAGAATACTTGCATTCGTATGTGGGCAGGTATTCGGAGACAAATTCACACAAAACTGCCGCGAGAAACGTTTAAGAAGATCCCAACATATACCAATCAGTTCAGACCTGAAGGTTGCACCCGAAAGCGTTTTGATTGCCGCGAGATATCTTAAGATTGAATTCTTCGACGTAAGCTTCTTAGCTTACCTTATTTTCAAGCTTAGAACCGTCCGCACGAACGTCTGCAGAATCTCCAGAATCTCAGTCTTTTCTGTCTACAATCCTAATATGAAATATTCTATCAAGTATAGACACAAGCAAAGGGATATACAAGTGCCTAGTAGAGAATAATCCTCCAGCTGATAGAGCATTAAGTCGAATCGCAAAAAGTTCTGCTTCTTGTCTGGGTCAGTACTTTGAATGGAAGGCAATTAAGCATATTGAAGATGACCTTGTAAGGGTTCGAAACAACTTCTCGCAATCTATAGCGCATGAGATTTCCTCATTTTATGAAGAAACTTCACCCTGTAATTTTTATTAGGGGCAGTACCCCAGAAGATAACTTCATACAGATGACTAGGTTCGATAACCGTCTCTAAAACTCTTTCTAAATACCGGATATGTTGTTGGAAAATGATGAAAATTGATGTAGAAAAGCTTCCCAAAAAAAGTTCTAGAATTCCCCAACCAATCTGGCAACTCTGCATAGTAAATATAATATTTTGTTTTGATATCAATATTTTAACCACGCATAGACTTGCCATTTTTTTTTTCTAAGCAAACTTGACCAAAAGAATAGAAAAATGAAATTCGCTGGCATTTTGCAATTTAAACGTACAGCAAGCAGTGTCTGTTACGATTCTAAGTGAAGCCTTAAGGATTTTCTGTCAAATTCATTGTTTTCCGGTGTCTAAATTGTAGTGTTCATTTTAAAGGCAGCGTTTTACTTAAACGCTTTGCTCGCTTGTTGTGTTTTAAAAGAGATCTCAAACGCGGTAATAAGCATGTGAACGTTTCTCTGATAATTTCCCCAACACTATTGTGGAATGAAGAACGAAAATAAAAGAAAAAAAGTTTAAAGACTGGACTTAAGTCCAGCATGTTAAAAGCTTAACTTAGTTTGCTTGGCTTTGCCACACGTACTCGTATGTTATGTTATGCTAGGCAACAAACATCTGTTAAAATGTGTTGCTTGCCTCATTGTATTTCGCGTGTTGCATGTAAAGAGTTGTGGTAATAAAAATGATTTTACAAAAGCAATGGAATGGAAATAGAAATCAAATAAAAATCAAGAGGTGGGTGGGAGGTGAGATTTTGATAGTTTTTCTTCTATTCATGCATATGCTAGGTATTCCATGTTTCATGGAATGGGCCTCCTCTATATGGTATATGCTTGGATGGCATTGTGGCATGTTCTGGCTTTGATTGGTTATAAGATCAGAGAAACTTCTCTTATTTTTTTCTCTTTTTCTGTGTATTAATATTGGCTTGTTAGGATTTTAAATAGACAGATGGCAGCCTAGACAAACAGACAGACAGTCAAGTCAAGTCAGTTGGACTTATATTTGGTTGGGTTTTTTTTGAGGCTGCTACAATAGTATCGTCAGCGGCAGCAGCAGCAGCAGCACTAGCAGTAGTTTTTTTCGGACTGTATTTCAGACGATTGTTACACCCACAATTAAATAAATACTGACTGATTCTCTCGCTTTAGCTTCTAGTAAAATATACTCAAAACACTGTGGATTGGTGTTGCCTTTAATATTTTTTGGTGGCTTTTACTTCATGTGTTTCGTTTTTTTTTTTGCTTACTAAGAAGTACAGTGGGTAAGGAAATTAAGCACTCATCTTTATCCACCGCTTCTGTATACGTTTATATGATCTCTCTATGCAAAATTCGATTAGTTTTGTACCTAAAGGCCTATTTATTGATTTATTTTGGGCATTGCTCACTGAAATCCAGTGCATTCTGGTTCGATATGTCGATATACTGTATCTAGGTCGTATCTGAGATAGAATTGTCTTTATCTGCTTTGAGATTTTAGTCCTGAATTCGCCAATTTCTGAAATATAGGAGTTCATAATCCCTACTATATTGCTAAAGCATTCAAGGGTGGTGGTATAAAGTCCAATGGCTTTAGATATCCTTCTGAATTTACCAAGGAGGCGATTGTCCAGAATTCCATTGCGTGCACTACATTGTGTGGCTACACTAGCAAGATCTGGCCCATTATGGTTATTTTCTGTCGCAGTCTGCAGCACATCGTTTTGCCCGTTCTATGTTCTAAAGGCTGTTTCACTGCCTTTTTAATTTCAGGAAGTAGGTCCATAAAGGGCTAGGATAGCTTATTATTGATCTTGTAAACGATTTGTATGCCAAAAAAATTTACTCTTTCGCCTTACGTTCGAGACCTCTCTGTTTAATATTTTATTACTTCATTTCTCTTTTTCGTAGAGAGAGGTAGGACTTAGAATGTCGCAACCCAAAAGCTAGGAATTCTGGACTGTTAAGCAATATCTGAGTGTAATTCCTAGACTTAGTTGTACCTGTTGGAATATCCGGGCGTAGTGCCTAGACTTAGTTGTGCTTGTTTCCCAGGAGGACATGTATTTGCAGCCTTCTACTCAAAAGCTCTCATCATTCGTTTTAGTAGCCTGAGGCCTGAATGTTCTGCACTGGGTAATGTACTATGGAGGATCTATCTTTAATGCAAGCTCCGTACGTCTATTCGATAGAAAATCGGAAATAGTTTTGTACCCTTCAGACATTCTTTCCTAAGTTATCTTCGATGAATAGTTTTGATTTTCCTTTTGGGAAAATTTTTTTTAGGTTGTATCGTGCAATATTAAGCAGTCCTATCTCCTTCCATTGCTACCAGACTTCAGGGTAGGTAGGTTGAAGTGGCTGCCCCCCTCGTTGAAGTCGTGCGTAGGCCGCACACAGGGCCCATTGTGGTACCACAGTTTCATATTTCTCTCCTACTCCAGGAACCAATCGCAGCTGCCGATGAAGCGACTCAGGCTGGCAATATCCATGCATGACAATTCATCCAGATCCTTCAAGTAGTAGGCGCCCAGATGTCTTCTCCGACCAAGTGCCGGGCATAAGCACAGTAGGTGAAGAACAGTCTCATTCGGAGAAGACTTCTAAAAATTTTCAATGGCTTAGGCTTGACCCAAGAAAAATTTTTCTTTTTTGGTTGCTTGCTTTTTATGACCCACTGTATGTGTACATTTTTTTTTTATTTTTCTCACTATTTTAAATCGTGATTTTTTATTGAAGCTTTTTTAAGTGTTATGACGTCTCATACTTGCGGCGCTTTTTGCACTTGAGTTGCCTTTTTTTCTCTTTTTTTTTTCTTGGGTTTTATGGCCACAGAGTATTTGCCAAGATCATTAGTATTATTGTGCTCGTATATCGGATATGGTTTGGTTATGAAGAATTTGTTATAAATATGCTGTTGTTGTTGTTGTTGCTGTTATTGTCTTATATCTCTGGATTGTGTGTGAAAGAATGATTTATTTGCTCACGCGCACGTTCCAGATGCCATGCTATAAACCGATCCATAAGTATTGTATGAGTTTGAGTGTTTAAAGCCACAGTTTAAGATTTTCTTTCAAGAAATGGTCAGTTTTTGTTTTTCTTCTTCTTCTTCTTCTTCTCTCTCTCTGTGTTTTTGGTGTAAAGCTGGTAAACATTTTTTTGTTGGTGTTCAAATAGACAAATTTATCACAGTCTAATTAATCTTTTGATATGCCCAGCAATGGAAATGAAAAAAAAAAACTGAAGCAGAGGTTTGAAGCGAATTTTTGAAGAAAAAAAAAATTTTTTTTTTATTTTTTTTTTTTTTGAAAAATTTTAAAAAATTCGCACGCTGTTTAGAGAATTTGAAAAAAATATTTTGTTGGTGACATCAATTGACTCCATTAGCCAGTCAGCCAGTCAGCCAGCCATCCAGCCATCCATCCATCCAGCCATCCATCTCTTCAGTCTATGGTTAGTCTAAGTAAACAAATACTCAATAAATAGGAGGGTGGCTGTTCTAAAAAGGGGGAGTTTCACAGAGCAATTCATACAACCATTTAGCGATTGTTCGTTTGCGAAACACACAGAAAGAAAAAAACCATGAACAGAAATTTGCATATTGTTTGCCTGGTTTGATGGCAATCACAGTATATATGGCCCTCAGTCCTTTGTATTACTCCTTGTGTGTGTAGTCGACACAAATGAAACCATTAAAGTTCCAATCGAATGAAAATAAAAAATAAAATTCCAATAAAAATATTTTGGCAATACAAGAAGACGTTTGATAAACTGTCGTCTGTCTGTCGTTCTTTAAAGTTTGATAAAAATCGCAAAGCGCTGCCTGCCACTTCTGTTGCTATTGCTTTGTAAAGAACGGGAGAGGGTATTTGCAAATTCTGTCAACAAACAGAAGAAAAAAAAACAAACCAACGTGTTGACATTGTGTACGTTTCACAGGAGAAAAGTGTGAAAATGCGTTTGTGTTGACATTCTCCACTGTTTGCCACGACTTTTTACGGCTGCTTGAGTTGTTGACTCTAAATAAACTCGTACTCGCGTACATCTGAAGTCGTATTTTATTTGTCATTCAAGTGGAAAAACCTTAAAAAGTGTTTGATTTTCAATATTTTTTTTGCCTTATGATAAGGAATAGTTTTCGAATTAAGGAAAAATTTAAAGTTTTGACAAAATTTTAAACCTTTCTTGGACATTTTTAGCTTTCTAGAGTCCCTTGTGCAGTTACAAAGAAGTCATCAATCATCAATCAGCTTGTCAATCAGCTTGTCAATCAGTTTAGAAGCATACAAAGCGTAAGCATTGCTTGCAGTAAAGTAAAGACGCAATATACAGTCGTTAAGGTGACCCAGAATATAAAGAATTAATCCTGGAACAATAAACTAACACCACAAGCTTAAAATGCCGGTCATGTTGTATTTGCTTTTTGGGTTAACTGATAACAAATAGCGGCTTGCATGAGAGTAGTAAGCAGTCATCATGAACCATTCAGCATAATTACTATGATAACAGCAATTATGGCCACCATAGTACCTCAACTCCGCCGTATCTATCCACTCTTCGTTACAATATCCTCTACTTTAGGCCTCTATTCCCTTTGACTGCTCTTCCTTAGCAAAACTTTCTCGTGAATACTGGTCAAAAAATAGACCAGAACATGGACTTGCTTGTTAATCTATCGAGCATTTGCGTTCCTGTGCAGATCGTTGGCGAGTCAAGTCAAGTACACTAGCAGTAGCCTTGTTGCCCGTGCTAAGTTGGGAAATGCCGAATTAGTTCCTGCATTTAGTTAAGTTTCCTTTCTTTAAAATCTTTATTCTTAGCTCGGCTGGGCCATAATAAGTCTATAATCAGACGTATAAATCGGTTATGTGCGGTAGTATTTACATACATACGTACATGCCTACATAATTGGTCATTACAATCCTTCAATCAGGATGATGACGTAGCTTCTCACAACAGGCGGGACTTCCAATTGACAAATTGACGTTGGACAACAGATTTTTGAGAAACTTTTCCAAGGCAATTTTATTTCCTCTCAGAGTTTTTGTCAGAAATCTGCCGAGAGGAAGTCGCCTAAGAAATATTTTTTTATATTCTCGTTTAGTTGGACATGTTTGACCTAAGGCTTGAAACGTGGCCGCACGTCTAATGAGCCACACATCTGCTATACGATGGTGACTACTTATTACAAAACTTTATTTACTCCAGTGCATGCTTCCCAATTGGCCATATACCTGCCCTTAATCTTCACATAGTTCTAGGTCTAGTCTTTCGTTTTAGTTCGCGACTGTGCTTGTTATGGGCAAAGGAAAAGAAGATACATCAGGGAGGACAATAAGGCCATAAGCGAAAGAAATTCTTTGAAAGACTCTTTTATTATGGAATTAAAATTGTACGAATTATTTTATTTCACCCTGTCAAACACCACTACCCCTGTTTTGTAAAGCAACAAATAGAACAAGTTGTTGTCTTTATTAGAGCATTATGGGTCATGCAAAATGGTCCACACTGCATTGGATGGCTGGCTGACTGGCTGGCTGGCTGTTATGTTTGTTTAGCAAAAATATTTTGTCAATATTTTCATTGCAAATGATGATCAATATTTTATGCGAGGGTTGTTTTCATAACACCATGCACATGCTTTTCTACCAGGAAATACAAAGACTAGGAAAATAGAGGGTAAGGGGATAGAGATTATCGTAGAAACAAGGTGTTATTGTTGATGATTTTGTACGTCTGTGTAATACATGACCGGATTTTGTGGGTTGTTCTAACGCTTCACTTCTACTTTCTCTTTTCTCTGTGTTCAATTGTTAGCCACAACAAACCACCTTAACAATCAAACAATATTGGCAGCGCTCTATTGTATTGCCGATATAGACGGCGATAATCATTAAATCGAATTTAGATTTATTAGTGAAGAGCAAAAAAAACCAAGTAAATGTTATCGATTCTTTAGGGTAAGTTAAGCAAAATAAAAGCAAAGTTAATGGTGGTGGTGGTGGTGGTGGTAGTTGTTTGGCTATTGAAGAATATGGTTTAAGAATCTCTATTTTGTTTAATAAGAGGGTTCTGGAAGCTTAGAGGCAAAGAAAGGTGCAAATATTGTGTAATTAATACCACATATTAACTAATAAGTGCCTTGATTAGCTGATACATTTAATTAATGAATAAATAAGTCCATCAGCAGACGTGTTTTTTAAATGTTTGCAGTATTAGAAATACCGATTTGGCTATTTGGCTACTCTGGATAAACGATAGAGTTTTTTAAAGCTTTGAATAAATAGGGTTTGGAACCTAACTAAAAGTATTTGGAACCATGCTTCTGTATTTGAAGTCGCTGTAGTTTAGTAGCTAGTACGTTGGCCTGAGGCCTGGGTTCAAACCCCAGGTCAGACATCTCAAGCAAAACGAAATACGAAAACTATTTCTTCGGTGTCTGTCGCAGCAGCAGATTTCTGATAAGAACTCTAACTCAATAAAATTGCAATGGAAAAGCTTCTCCAAAAATCTGTCGTTGCCAATGCAAATGTCTCGATGCATTTTCCTTTCCTTTGCTCATAACATACACTGCCGGGAAATAAAGCGGAAGCCTAGACGTAGAATTACATGAAGATAGATGGATGGCAGGTATATGGCCAATTGGGAAGCCATGCACTGGAGTAAATAAAACTTCGTATTAAGTAGTCCCCGTAGTCTAGGAGGTAGTGTGTTGGTTTATTAGACACGAGGCCACGGTTCAAATTGACTTTCTCTCAGCAGATTTCTGGTAAAAACTCGGAAAGCAAATAAAATTTCCATTTCCATTTCTCAGAAATCTGTCGTTCAACGTCGGCTTTAAACTGTTGGTCCCGCCACTCATGTAATAAAATTAACACACACAACATAGGTGCATAGGTATTGTGAGAAGCTAGGTTGTAATCCTGACTGAAGGGTTGTAATGGCCAATTATGAATGTGTGTATGTAATACCAATACAAATGCTCCTTTGCCCAAAACTAGCATTGTCGCGAACTAAAGCGGAAGCCTAGACGTAGAATTACATGAAGATTAATGGCAGGCATACGGCCAATTGGGAAACGTACAAAAGTGACAGGATAATTTCGTTGGTAACCCATTACGTAGAGCTCGAAATGACGCCGTACTGAATTTATTGCTTCGATTAAAAATTAAAAAAAAAAATCAATTTCCCTGGAACCATAAAGCAATTCTATGCTTAAAAATGTCTTCCGTTTTTTCAAAATTAAATTGGCAATATTATGCCAAAGAGGCCTATTTCAGTGTATTACTATTATTATTAACGTATTATTTACAAACTTGATCGCATTACAACTTCTCCATTTAACAAGTCAACAAGAGATAAATAAACTTAAAGCTCCCCTCTACTCCCCATAGGAAAAAAGAAAATGACTTCCTTTAAATATGTGCGCGGCCTAATGACAAATAATTCCTTTGAAATTAAAAAAAAAAAAATAACCAGGAGTGGAAAAGAAAAGAAACTCAAATCAAATCATAAAATTACGTTATAATGATACCACAGAGCCATTTTAAAATAGCACAACAATTCCCTTTATGAGCCCTGAGCTGGCTTTGAAATTGGCAAAGAGGCAAAGAGTCAATTTTCCTTTAATGACATGTTGTTTGCGACAACAACAACAACAACAACAATAAAGCGATGACAGTTATGGAGGCTGTCAACATGTGCAAATTTATGACTGACTGGATAAACGTACATACACCCGCTAAAATGCAAAAAAAAATCCTAGAAATCCTGGCAGTGTGTGTGTGTGTGGCATGTTAATGTAATGGAAACCATAAAGCCAATCAACTAAACACACCACACGGCAAATACAATAAATACGTACAACAATAGAAACAAAAAACAAATCAAAAATTGCACAACCCACACAACAATACCCCACACTTACCCTCACGCTCAGCATATTACCCTGAAAGCAAGTAAAGAGGCCGGAAAAAATTTTTTTTTTTTTTTTTGTTTTGTTTTGTTGCGAATATTTTCCTTTAAACGTTTTCTAATGTAAGTCCCTTGCCTGATCTATTTTGCTAAAAACACCCTAATTTTCCTATCCTTCATCCTCATAGGAAAAGCGTTTTTCCCTTTTTTGCTTTTCTTTTTGCAAATTTTCCTAAACATCAATCCGGTGGTATGAAATGAGCAATCGTTTGTGTGGCATGAAAGAAGAAGAGGAGGAGGAGGAGGAGGAGGAAAATATTTGCGAATCCTATTGAAAATTGGCAAAAACATCAATTTAATGCCACAAAACAATCATAAAGTGTTTGTAGTGAATGGAAGACAATGCATATGAGAGTGTGTGCAAGTGTGTTTTATGCTGGTTTATGTTAACAAGACCTTCATTTTGTTATTTTTGTTGGTTGTTATTGTTGTTGTTGGTTTTATGTCAGAGGGCTTTACACAATCTGATTTAAGGATTGTGTCTGTTGCCTTACAATGTATTCGTATTCGTCGTCTCATTTGCCATTTTTCATGTCTTTCTTCGTTTAATACCGTTAATCGGGCAAATGATTCTTTTTGCCAACCGAGTGACAAAGAATAATTCGTACAGAATTTATAAAAATTCAAGAATTATCGGGTTATCCATGTCGTTATATCAAAACTGTAGGACTGGGATTTAGAAGTGGCCAATTGACGAGCGCAATCAATTTGTTGTGGAGGGAATTGTCAAAATTGTTAAGAAATTTGAAAATGCTGGAAACATTACAAATGAAGACAAGTCTAGAAATCATAGGGTATGCCTGTCGATAGGATATGAAGTCTCCGTTGTCTAGTAGGTAGCGTGTTGGCTTATTAGACGTAAGGCCTCGGTTTAAACCCCAGAAAAACTTTCTCAAAAATCTGGCATTCGGAGTCGACTGTAGGTCCCGCCACTCATGTATAAAATTAACGCACACAAAGTAAGTGATGTGAAAAGCTAGGTTGTAGTCCTGACTGAAGGATTGTAATGACCGATTACGATTACGTATGCCTGCCGGAAATATGGCTTCTGGTAGTGAAGAGGGTTTTATAATCAAAATTTATGAATTTTTTTGGCCTTCTCAGCTATCTAGCTCATCCATCGTTTGACTATTCACCAGGCTGAAGATATTCTGATCGACTGCTAGAGTAACAAAGAACAAATTTTTCTGCAGCAATGTAAGTCTCGGTGGACGGTGCAGCTTGGACGACGCAGAAGTGATTGTGGAGAACAGATACGCAGACCCTTAGTCTGTGTTTTACGCACTTTACTACCTACTCTCAGTAATATTTACAGAGAAATAGCAGCGGCATGGTGTTTGGTAGTCTATTTGGCAGTCGGATGGCTCGAAGAGGAACACTGGCAGGGAGTTGAGGTTTCCTATGGGAGTATTATTAAGCTGTCCTGTCCAGTCCTGTCCTTTATTACCGACTATGGTGTTTACTCAAGCCAAGGAAAGGGAGCTAGTTCGTGAGTATATTGCACGAGGGTGTGCAGTTATTATCCATGTTAATAGTCAAGTGGACTGCACTGGGGGATTGTAGTAATTACCCATGTGGTTAGTCAAGCTACTTAGAAGGCTTTGGCTAGGATATACGTTTATTCGAGACTGATTTTAGTCTGCAGGTAAGACCATCACGTTACTTTTGGACATTAAAAGAGTTGTACTGTGTTAGGTTCCGAGTGAGTAAACGAGACTACAGATGAACTGGCGGAGATAAACTTCCCCTGAGATAAAAGCCCAACAATCAGATGATATGAAGCAGAGTGTGATTGTTCATGGCAGAGTAGGGAAGATTTTATAATCTCCAGGCGTCTATGGCCCTGATAGACAGTTCTAGAATGACATTTTTTGATGGGGCATTTCCTTTGCATGAAAGGCCCAGTATAAGCAATGTGAACATCCCTTCTTTAAGCAGGGTTTTGTGGTAATGCGAGATGATGCTACCATCCTGGTCTAACCTCACTCAACAGTACGTCGTTATTGTGAAATTTGGAAAGTTCAATTTATCGAGGATTTGTCCCATGCTAGGGATCACCTGGCAAAAACTCTGAGAGTAAATAAAATTGCCATGAAAAGTTTCTCAAAAATCTGTCGTTCGGAGTCGACTTTAAATTGTAGGTCCCGCCACTAATGTACAAAATTAATACACACAACATAAGTGGTATGAGAAGCTAGCCCGTAATCCTGACTGAAGGGTTGTAATGGCCAATTATGTTATGTATTGTCCCACGCTAGGGATCAACTCTACCTTTTTCGTCTGTTGCAACTGGTCCACTTCCTTTAACAATAAACTACCAATGAAATCATCTTCCAACTGTGCAAACAGGCTCCCCTAAATCCTCTTAAGCTTATTTGAAAGGAATGTTCTTATGTAGTCTTCCTGTTATTCAGGATTGCCAGCAAGTGATTGCCATTTCTTTGTGTCTATGGAGCTTTATTTTGCTGTTGAGAAATCGTCTCCATTTTAGCCTTTGGAAATAGGCCAAGAAATGAAAAGAAATCTTCTCAATTAACTGAACTTAAAGCTTCTTATCTTCCTATCTAGCCTTCTTACTGCCATTTGCTCCACCATTGTAATCCCTTCAATTTGTCCAAAAATTAAAACTCATCCTCTTGGCCACAGTTGCCAGCTGTTATGGATGGATTTTGGGAATTCCTGTTTTTAAATCAAAATATATCGCAGAAATATTTTGCAAGTTAAATATGCCACATACATCACTTTTGTCGCCTCTCCTCTCCTCTCCTCTCTTCTAATCACAATAACTCTGGCATACAAATTACAAGGAAATCCCAACAAAATTTTCGAAAAAAAAACGGAAAAAAAAATCCAATCACTGTGGCTGTTTTGCGAAAAAGTGAAAAATGTGTGGCATATTAAAAACCGTAAAACAAAACACAATACAAAGTGGCCTCATTAAATTGTACGCAACAAGTCCTCTTTGCAAAAAAAAAAATTGTATTTTGCATGTCCTTTGCCTTGGCCCTTAAAGCCAGGCAGCCAGGCAGAGTATTAGCAAAAGAAACGAATCAAATGCCATGGAGAAGAACATTATTCCAGTTGCTGTAGCCATGCATATTATTACCGCACTTGTAACTACGGCCACCCCCATCACACCATTTTTTTCGTTACGAAAATTGAATTCCTTTTAAACGAAATGGCAGGAGAGATTGTGCTGCAAATAATGAAGAAAATCTCGACTTATGTTCGACCAATTGTGGAAACATGCAAAATTTTTTTTTGGCAATAAAAATTCTTAGCCATTTTTGGTGCTGTAGTTTAAGCTTTCTACACAATGCTATTGGGTGGTTCGAATATGTTTATATTCAGCAAGGCATTCGTAACATGTGCTGTACTCCTACAAGGATGTCTTTGTAATATCACTTCCAAACATCAAGATGTTGTTCGCTGTCAGTAATGATAACTACCTTCTTTGATGCATTCATGCCGCTTCAGTTGCAAATTCATTCACCTCTTCACATAATCTAAGTATTGGAAGAGAAGTGATCTCTAGTCTGAGCATGTGTTTTTTCTGTATCCATTGGTTCACATTCTATTCACAAAGTACTTCTGGATAGTCTCCGGCATAGCTCAAGTATCTTCCTATTATAATTACCTCTCAGCCTCGCTCCATCTTTGCATCTGCTGAGTTTACACCTGCAAACTTCTCCTCTTACCCCACAGAAAGCCGTTGACCCTTTGAGCTGCGTTAAGGATCTCTTCTGCCCAAACTAATTCGTTTGATCATTAGCTTAATTCCCCGCATGACCTGGGATTCAGCAGCTAAGCTCAGGTCAGCTTATTTAGCTGACAGTCCATACTATTCTTCAATTAACCTCATATGAGCTCAGTGCTAGGTCAGTGGCCCATATGTAAGATGTTCCTGGATGTTACCATTGTAATCACCGCAGTCTCGTTTACTCAAGCGAAACCTAACACAGTACAACTCTTTTAATGTCCAAAAGTAACGTGATAGTCTTACCTCTAGACTGAAATCAGTCTCGAGTAAACGTTTAACCCAGCCAGAGCCTTCTAAGTAGCTTGACTAACCACATGGATAATTACTACTCTTTCCCCAGTGCAGTCCACATGACTATCCACATGGATAGTTACTACATATCCCAGTGCAATATATTCACGAACTAACTGCACCTCAGCTGGTAATGCAGAACAGGGCAGCTTAATAACATTCCCGTAAGAAATCTTAAGTCCCTGCAAGCGTTCCTTTTCGAGCCATTCGATCACCAAGTAGACTATCAAACACCATGCCGCTGCTGTTTCTCTGGACAAATTACTGAGGTCAGGTAGTAAAGTGCATAAAACTCGGACTAAGGGTTTTCATATCTGTTCTCTACAATCACATCTTCGTCGTCAAAGCTGCACCGTCCACCGAGACCTACATTGCTGCAGAAAAATTTGTTCTTTGTTACTCTAGCAGTTACTCAAAATATCCTCAGCCTGGTGAATAGTCAAACGATAGATGTGCCAGATAGCTGAGAAGTCCTTCTTTCACTAATAGAAGCTATATTTACGACAGGCGTACCCGATAATTTCTAGGCCTGACTTCATCTGTAGTGCTTCCAGCATTTCAAAATTTCTTTAAAATGTTGAGAATTCCCTCCGCAACAGGTTGATTGTGAAGAGAACAGTCGTTTGCGAAGCCTTAACGTACAGCAACCAACCAATTCGCTTTCGCCTTTCTTTATTGCTTATTTAGCCAAGAAATTTGCAAAAAGGAATTTTTATGGCCAACGAAAAACAGAACAGAGAACGTTTGTATTTCATGCGCTTGAATATCATCAGGGCAAAAACCAACAACAAAACATTTTAAAATGCCATAAAATTTCCGGTTTTAAATAAAAAAAAAGAAGAAAGAATTTGGAACAGCCGCACTTCCTGCTTAAAAAGAAAAAAAAGTAGCGACAATAAAAATTTAAATCCTGAGAACATTAAAATAAATTGACCGTCAAAGCAAAATTGTTAAGGAAAAGGCAAAACGCCAGGGTAGAGAATACTAACCTTACATAACCAAACAAATGCTGACCAGCCCCCTTTTTCTTATGGCTGGCTTGTGGTCTATTTTTCTTGGCAAATTTCTTTTTTTTTTGCTTAATTTTTACCTTAAAAACCGCCTGCCTTTGAAAGAACATTTTTTTTGGCTGTCGCGTGCCTGTTGCCATCTCAACGTCATCATCAATTGTGTTCAGCAGCGAAAAGTAAAGGTAAAGTAAAGGTGGCCCTTGTCTTGCTTTTCCTTCTCAGTCAGATAGTGTCGTAATTATTACTCTGCAGAGAATTTCACCCCTTAACCGTATGGCGTTTCTCTCTCTCTCTAGTTTGTAACAATTAACACTGAATGCTTGGGCGACAGGCTGACTTTGCCTGACAATTACTATGACTGACCTTTATGGTTATTGATTGACCTTCATTTTGGGTTCCGTTTATTTTTGCTTTCCTTTTTTCTTTCAACTTAAAATTTATGAGTGTGTGTGTAAGCGTTTGGTGCTGTGAACATGCCTGTTTGACCCCAGCCAGCGGTCAATGTTTGCTTTAAATTGCAATTTGTTGTGCCTTAATTAGTTTGCTTGTTTGTTTGTTTGTTAAGCAAAGAAAGGGTTGGTTTAATCACTACTTTATTTATTTGTTTGATTGTTTGCTTAACATATCGATAACAAATTAGAGAACTTGATGAAGAGAGTAGAGAAGGGTACAACACTCTTCTTCGTTGCAGTTTAATTGAACAAAATTTGGGGAAAAATTATTTAAAAATTTTTTCCTTCGCATTTGGTTTGCAATTGGTCAATCGTACTAAGAAAAATTGTTTGTCTAGGTGCTCTGACACCTTTTTTATTTTCTTCAAGTGCCTTAAAATATGTTTCATGTTTCTACAAAATAACAGGCCTTAAAGTATGCTTTATTTTTTGTAACATAATTTTATTTAAATCCCTTTGGAGTTACTAAACTTTCTAATTTAGTGTCTCTACTTGCAACACGTGTCCCCAGTTTAGCTTTTTTCTGTCATTGTAAATTTGCATATTTTAAGGATGTGTTAGGTTTGGATTTTAAAAGAAAATTGATGACTCTTCAATATTTGAAATGACATTCGTAAAACAATATGGTTTATATAGCTGCCATGCTATTTTCCAATAAGAAATGAATGATTTTTAATTTAAATTCTATAAATATTGTGATTTGAAACACGTGTAAGGCAAAGTATAATAAGAAATAACGCATAAAAGTAGGCTATAAATTTTTAACAGTGAAGTAAAAGGCAGGAATAGGCTAAGAAACTTTAAAAGCAAATACTTATTGACGTTTTAAGGTAAAATTTAAAATCTTATGGAATAAAAATTTCAGTTTTTGGGAAAAAAAATTTTGATTATGGTTTCTGGCCATAAGGGGGGAGTATTGTTAAAAAATTTAAAGCAAAAAATTTTTTTTCTTTTAAATTTAAATTTCACTCTTCAAAATTTATTATTGTTTTGTATGCAAATGTCATAAACATAATCAGCATAATTTATAATATTTTCCTTGTTAGTGTTTCTTCAATTAAAATCCCCAACTGGCAGCCAGCCATCGAAACTGTCACAATATAACCAACTTAGTAGCGAAAGAAGAAAAAATATCAATTGATTGGGGGAAAACAGAATCTAAAGTGGAAAGCTCGCGAAGGAAAAAGTATATAAAACTGTTGTATTACTAAAGATGCTCCTCCTTTAGTTAAGAACACTACAATAACCACCCTTACCAGGAAATGCCCCTGTGCATACCATTCATATACCACGAACAAGACTACTGGACCATAAGCAAAATGAAAGGAAAAGAAAAAAAAACGAAAAGAAACATAAAAATTCAATTGAAAATGTTCATTTTTTTTCTTGTTTTTCTTGTTATTGCTGTTCGTTCATGTTCAGCAATTGTAGCAAAATGTCATTTTTTATTCTCCCAAATCAATAGAAAAAAAAAAACAGAAAAAACTCTATCGAACAGCATCTGAGCTTGAAACTAAGGATAGCCATACCATGCCTGCTAACGCCTTTTAACCATTCTTTAAAAAAGAGAAAGAAAAGAAAAAAATCGTAAAAAAAACTTCACATATCTTTTAGGGGTTTAAGGGCAATAAAACAGTTTCTTTTTCCATCCGTTTTTTTTTCTTTCTTCGAATTTCGTTTAAAGCCAGCCAACCAACCAATGAAAATCGAGAAATGTGTTGCTAAAAATTGTATTTTTATGCAGAATATTTTCCTTTTTCAACGAGTACATACGAATGAGTGGTTATTGATTGTAGCGAAAATAGAAAAGTTTTAAAAGTAAAAAAATATATAGAAAGTATTGCATATTTTAAGGGGGGGTGGTCTTATAGAAATCATAGTTTTTTGTGTGTGTAGTTTCCATTTCAATAAAAACGTACAAACGAAATACAATTTTAATATAAGAAATCTTTTGCAATTTCTTAAAGGAAAATATATTAAAAACATGAAGTATACTTTTAGTCGTGTCTTATTGGTTAAGTTTTTTGAAGCATATTTTAAGGTCGGTTTTTAAAATATGAAGTTTAGCATATAGTAACATGAAAAAAAATTAATTTAATCAGCTCTCGCAGAACTATTTAGAAGATTTACTGTGTATTAAAAAAAAAACATTGCCAAGTTGCAAAGAGGGATAGCCTTGCTGCAGCCATTTCAGCCTTTTTAACAAACTTCCTGAACAATTCTACGATCACTTGTACTGAGAATCACGTATTTCTTAAACAAGCACTGAAATGCACAATCTAGGGTTCCATTTAAATGGATTGTGTTTGAAAAGATTCTGAAATTTAATTACCTCGGAAGCAATAATAGAGCCTTGACTCCTTCAGTTTTCAAAAACCTGTAAGTTCCTAAGGCAACACGGTCTTAGTAATTTGTATCTTGCTTAGACGTCGTAGTCTAATAGATAGACTCCTGGCTCAAACATCTCAAGCAAAAACGAAATATGAAAATAAAATTTAGGCGACTTCCTCTCAGCAGTCTCCTGGCAGAAATGAGAAGGAGGGGAATAGATGAATTGAAATTCTGCTACAAAGAAACTTAGAAATTGTGAAATCCAGTCAAAGATTCGTGGGCATTGAGGATTGTTTTTATTGCCGCTCTCAATTTGCTTTTCCCAATATATGCCTACAGTCTCCGTCTTCGATTGGCCTGAGGACTTCATTCTTATTTTTTTTTTTTTTTTTGTGGTGATTCCTTCTTCAACTCTCTGAGAGTGTAAAAAGTTCATGGCCATTTTCATTTCATAGTCTCCGCAGCTTCGTAAATTTTCCGTCGTCTAGTAGGCAGTATGTTGGCTTCTTAGACGTGAGGTTGTGGTTCAAACTCCAGGCCAAACATTTCGAATAAAAACGAAATACGAAAACAATTTCTTTAGGCGACTTCCTCTCAGCAGTCTTCTGGCAGAAATAAGAAGGAGGGGAATATGCGATTTAAAAACGAACCCAGAAATTGTGAAATCCAGGCTAGTATTAGTGGAACTTGAGCATTGTTTTTATTTCCGCTTTTATTTACCCTTCAAAATAAATGCCTACCGCTCCTGTCTTCAATTGGCCGTGATTTGTGATTTGATCTTCTATTCTTCTGAGAGTGTATCCAGTCCATCGTTGTGTTCATTTCATAATTTCTGTCACTCCGTGAAGTTGCCGCCGTGTAGTAGGCAACGTGTTGGCTTATTAGACGTGAGATTGTGGTTCAAACCTTAGCCCAAACATTTCGTCCACTTCTTTTCAGCAGTCTGCTGGCAAAAACTCTGAGAATAAATAGGATTGTAAAGAAAGTCTGTCGTTCGGAATCGAGTTTAAACCGTAAGTCCGGCCTCTCATGAATAAAATTAACGCACACAACATGAATGGTGTGGGAAACTAGGTTGTGATCTTGGCTAAGGAGTTGTAATGAACTAAAGTAAGTGATAATCCTTGTTTAATATTTCAGTGGGAATGCTTGCGATGTTACAGCACAGACAGTCATGAAGTCACAGGGTATTCAAGATGGGAAATCTGTACGCTGACCCTATTGCAATGAGCGTATTGAATGTATTTTTTATAGCAAGGAACAGAACCATTCAGTATGGATTTCGACAGACTTTTGGTTTTTCTTACTGTCAAGTCTTTGGCATCAGCAGTAGATGGTATGCGAAGCATAATTCCAGTAAAACAGATCCAAATAAAGCTCAAAATTTTATGACTCTAGTTTGGAATTGATTTTTCTTTGTAGCTTTAATTGAAATTTCTTAAATCAAATAATTTTCCAGGAAGTATGGAGCCCTTAGCCAACACAAGGTAGTTTTTTGCTTCAAGTATCTTAAATTTCTTCAAATTTTCTTCTTTCCAGAATTTAAAAAATTCCTGTTGTTTGCAGTTAAAACTCCGTTTTTTCCTTAAACGTCCTGAAATGCTTATAAATTTTCTCTTCTTTCTTTTTTTTTCTGTGCCGAGTATTTAAAGTAAAAGTTTGTTTAAAAAGAATTTCCATTTTATAGCTAAGAAAAGAAAAGAAAATGAAAAAAAGCGAGGCGAATGCGAATATGCGAAATTGCAGAAAAGAAATGTCCATTAACCTCTAGGGATGCGGAAATTGGTCATTATGTATGGCGGCGTCATCACAACAGCCATCCAGCCAGCCAGCCAAGTCTAGTCTAGTCTTGTGTTGTTGTTTTTTTTTTTAAATTTTCTTTCTTTTTACGCGTTTAGAAAGGACCAACACTTCCTTTGGCTTTATTTGTCTTCCTGCTTGGCAAAGGCTACCTTTTGCAGCAACACAGACTCTCTCATTCTCTATCACTCTCTTCTGTACTCTGTTTATTACTCCCCAGCATTTGCTTTTATGTCTGGTTGTTCATGATGGTGTTGATGTTGCTGTTTTCTTAGCATTTCCTTGGCATATTTGCACGTGGTCTAGCTTAGCTTTGCGTATAGATTTTTTGGACCTTTTTCAAACGCTTCCTATGGCCCTTTATTAATTTAAGAAACGGCAACCAGTCCGATGTCTAAGGCATACTCTTTAAAAGCTTTGTTTTTTTGCTTCTCTTTAAACTGCAACAATGTTTTGTTTGTCGCCACCAAAGTCAAGGGGCCACCATAGTTAGTCAGTCAGCCGGTATTTAATACGGTCGTTGGTTGGCCATTTCGTTGGTTTGTTGCTTTGCTTGCTGCCACCACATTATTGTTGTTGGTTTGCAGTAGAAATCTTCCATTTTTCACACTTTTTTTCTTACTTTTTCTCTTCTTTTTTTTTTGTTGTCTTTCAAACGAAATGCAAAAATAACAATAAAAAACTAAAAAGAAAGAAGAAATCTTTATGCCCGTAATGGTGGCGTTTTCGTAAGTTTTTAGCCACTTTTTTCTTTCATTCTTTAATCAAAAACAGTTACTGCTTTGCTTGCTGCTGCTGGAAATTCAAAGTCAAGGCAAAATTATTTTAAGAAAGAAGGAAAAAAATCTTTGTGAATCAACACCATCATTAGCCATTAACAGCCACAGAAGCAGTATCAGCAGCAGCATCAGCATCAGCAGCCATAGTAACAGCTGTTGCAGTTAAAAACAAACTTACGAACGTCTGCAAGCAAAAAGCCTTAGGGAAGAGGGTAAACAATTGCCTTTTTTTTCCAAGGCAATGACCAGTAGTGACCCACATAAGATTAAAAAGAAAATTTTTTTTTTAAATTAACATTGAAGACTGCTTGCTAGACTGCTGTTTAAATGATTACCGCAAATGAAACGCAGTAAATGAAAATGAAAATTTTAATGAAGAAAATTGTGTCACTTTTTTCATTCAATATTCCCATGGAGATCAATATCTTGTTACTTTTCCTTGAGGCCTGTTTTCTACACTATCCACATGGCCATTAACATGTTCACTTTCTTCTATTTGTTAAAATGTACGGTTAAAGGTCAATACGAAACTGATTTAAGCTCATGCAGCCTTAATAGGCTGTCATCTTTAAGTGCCTAACGGACAGAGAAGATATTCAGGCTTGGAGCATGTGTGTTATAAAATCTATGAGCTTCCAAAGATGGATTCTAAGTAGGCTTGATACAAGTCTAGTCCTCCACAGCATTCCAGATTAATCTGATCTCAATCTACGGTCTTCTTTTCTTCTGCAGGGGTCTTTACGGAATATTTTCACCTTTGGAGCACGTGTGTTATAAGCACTTAGAGCTGCTAAACTGGGATCTTAGTAGGCTTAGTACAAATCTAGTCCTCCATCTGGTCTCTCTTTTTTTTTCGTCAATGAGTCAAGCATGGGTGACATCCTTTATATGTTCATCAAGAGAAGAATGCCAATCTCACGTTATAATTCACGCCGATTAGTTGTTGTAACCGCTTTTTCAAGTGCGTCAATTATGTTGTTACCTTCTGTGCCATCGAGACAAAGTAGCAACATATGGATAATCATTGAAGCAGCCATTATATCCACCAAGGTTACTCGTCTTTATTGGACAGTCTTCTTCCGTGTAGTGTACACACTCTTTAGCGCTGTAATGGCTGCTTTGCTATCAGTAAACCTGTTCGGTATCACTGGATACTACCAACCTGCTACTTAATCCTGCTGATGTATTGGCCGGAATATAGTTAGTCTAACTGAAGCAATTGAAACACCTATTCCCGTAAGCGTTCAGAAAATTACGGGTTATTTACAGGCAGGCAATGTCCTCGAATCTGCACAGCTTTCAGTCGTAAGGAAGGAAGCCTACTAGAAAGTCTACTGTTACATGTACAACAGCTTTTACCTACTATTTTAAAGACATTGAGATATACCTTGAGAGCTCCCTCCCTCGGAATATCGGACCAGCAGTCCTTAGTTTGAATTATAAAATCCAATCTCCTATTTCGAGGAATATTAAGGAACAAAATTGAAGCTTATATGTGTTGTTGGTAGATAGTGTATCGAGATTTTTCAACAGCTCAACATGTGTGCTCAAGTGAGCTTTCCGCATGTCCTATCCTATCCTTAAGGTGGTACAAAATACAGCAATACTATCTGACAGTCAAACAGTTATTCGAGCACTCGGCTCTTGTGAGGTTAAATCGAAAATAGTATGAGACTGTCGGAAGATGCTGAATCAGCTAGGCAGACAAAAAGAGTTTGCCCCCTGATGGTTCCCAGGTCATACAGAAATTCACGACTACTAATCAGTTTACACGTCTAATAAGCCAACACACTACCTATTAACCACAGCGACTTAGGACGTGACTTTAAGGGTCCCATATTTCGCTCCGAGTTTGTCAAGTCACTTGTTTACCTAATAAGGTCCGAAAGGGCAGCTAAACGACTAGTATGAGTAATAGCAGTCTGACTAGAGTCTCGTATCTGGTATCAAAGTCTTCATATGAAGCTGAAGCTGAAGCTGACCATTGATCGAATGGTCATATGGAGGACTGGGATAAGATCACAAGCAGGAGTTTCCACGTTGTAGATAGGACCAGAACCTGTCAGCTGAGTGGTGGAGAATATTTAGAGAGGAATGCTCAACGAAAAAGCAGATAAAAAGAGGTAAAGACTCTTGTCAAACCAAGGGGGTTTGAGGTAATCACAGCTTCAGTTGGGCAAGAACAACAAAAGGAGATCTGTGTTGTGCATCAGACTATCAAGAAATAAGATGAGATTGAATGCTGGTCTTTTGATGAAGTACTCCCGACTTAAAGTAGACTTATTCAGAAGAATCTCAACATGTGGATACTATGACGATGAGAATGAATAATTTGAACAGATTCATGGAGCCTGAGGGGCATTAATGCATCCCAAGAACAAACACCTGAGTGGATATCAACTGTTAGGCCGGGAAATTTCATTGTTGGCACCGAACAACAGCCTGAGCCTTTTCAGAGCAGTAGGCTTGAAGGAGACATTATAGGTAGACGCTATAAAGTCCGAAGAGAGTACAATAGACCATAATCATGCTCAGGTCAGCTAATTTAGAATTCATCCTCGTACATAACAAAATTATCAAACGAAATTAGTAAACCTTTTAAGAATTTGTAAACAAATATTGTATTTCGCATTTCCCAGAAATGATTATTTTCGGAAAAAAAAAGAAAAAAAATTCAAATCCAAATCCGAAAATCAAAAACAAATATTTTGATTCTTCAACTAAAACAGAAAAATTTGCTCTATTGACTCACGTTTTCGTACAAAATATCATCGTCGGAATGAATATAATATGATGGGCAGCAGCAGCAGCGGCAGCAGCAGCAGCAACCTCATCAACCAGTATCACAATCAATACTCAACCATTTAACCCTTCGATCTTCAATGTTGCAACATATTGTAGGTCTTAGTGGTGATTGTTGTTGTTGTTGTTGTTGTTTAAATATTCACATATGATTTTGATTTTAAAAACAACAACAATTGAAAACATTAAATCATAAAGACAAATAAAAAAATTATTAAAAAAGAAACAATATCGAGAGTAAATAACCAAAAACGAATAAAATTACCACAGCACCACTTAAAAATAAAAACAAAAAAAAAATTGAACAGAAAAAAAAAGTGAATTTTTTTTTTATTTAAATTTGTTTTTGATCTAAAACGTGACCATAAAAATTAAACTCCAATAACAACAACAACAACCAGTTTTAAAGTTATAAATATGAAAAGATAAATAATATAAGAGAACTCCCCTAAATTGTAGCACATATACGTGCATATCATATCATACTTACGTATGCATACGTATGTAAATTATTGGGTAGGTGCATAAGTATATGTTATGTTGCAATTTAAAAAAACTGTTTGTATAACAAAAACTAAGCCCTTCGCCAATACTTTTGTGTTATTTTTTCGTTATTGAAATCAAGATTTCAAAATCGTACACAAAGTCAATTGCAGTTCATATGGCATATAAAATAACATCTGCATGTTGCCAATAACAACAACAACAACAACAACAACAATAACAATTGCATTTACAACAATAAAAATTATTGTATTTGCAACATACAACTGTTGCAAATACAATATTTGTTGTGGTGGCATCCTCTTTAAATAATTTCATTTTCATAAGACTTATGAACACTACAGTTGACCATGGAAACTGCTCAGATTGTATGGCTCTTATTTCGCTCTGAGTTGGCATGGGATTTTGCCAAAAGTTCGAGAAACTTGTTTGGCTAATAAGGTCCGAAAGGTAAGGTAGTCTGACTACAGTTTCATATCTCATATCGAAGTCTACGTAATTATTGCTCGAAAGGTCATTTGGAGGACTGGTATGAGACCACATGCCACATTTTTGTGCAACTGTATTCTGTTAGAAGTCGCCGCAGTCTAGTAGGTAGTATGTTAGCTTATTAGACGTGCGGCTTCAGGCAAAAAAACTCTTGAAAACTAAAAAAAATTGCCATGAAAAGTTTTTAAAAAAATCGCCATCCACTTTAAATCGTTAGAAGCTAGGTCGTAATGCTGACTAAACGGTTGTAATGAAGAAGAAGAAGCTTCAATTACCTTCAAATAAATTTATCCAGGAAACTCGACATCTGCTCCTTAAAAATATAACATAACCAAAGGAAACTGGAGTTAATAGAACTTCGATTCAATCTGAAGAGCAGACTAAGAAGCCACTCTGGATGCAATTGTGTGTGAAGTCTTAATTGCGGATGAAGACTTAAAGGTGATTGAGGACCCTTGCATAATATAGGGTCCTTTCAAGCCGTTGCTTGTTGATTTGTGGCAATTCACTTCCACTCAACTAAGCATATTTATTTATGCAACAGTTTTTTTGCTTCGTTTTTTTTGTTTTTGTTTTCGATTTGTTTATCGGCCACACAGTTGAAGCCAGTTGACTTTTGAACCATTGCCAATGTGGCATGTGGAGGGTGTAGCATGAAGCAGAAAAACCAAACCAAACCAAACAAAACAATAAGAAATCATATGGAGCAACTTGCCACATAAACTTCATATGGCCTATCAAGGCTACATAAACAAAACAAATATCTTGCACAGAGAGAGAGAGAGAGAGGAGACACAAGTTACGAGCGGGGTAGGGACAGTTATTGGTCACGTAGTAAAATGAAAATTTTTATGGCTAACATTTGATCGCACCCTACATACATACCATATCGAAACCGAGCATCTAAAAACGTATGTTTAAATATTTAAACTAAGCAGCAGCAGCCTTAGCAGCAGCAGCAGCCATGCATTGTATTTGCATTACATTTTCTGTAACAATTTTATTTGTGGCACTTAGTTTATCAAAAAAAATAAGAAAAGAGGCAAACAAAACATATAAAGAAGGTATTAAAGGTCTCTTACTGTCGTTGTTGTTGTTGTTTTTGTTGCAGCAAGTGGTCATGGTAATAAGAGGAAAAAGCTCATAATGGATGATAATCGTTAGTTTTGAAAAGAAGGCCAACAAACAAAGAAAATTCTAAAGCCACTTACTGAACTGAACTGAACTGAACTGCCTGAGTGAGTGAGTGAATGAGTAACTGAATGAGTCTCCACAGTCAGGCCAGCAAGCAAGCCAAATAGCACCACCACTTACTGACACAACATTGTTCTTCTTTAAGTAACTGCTGTTGCTGTTGTTGTTGTTGTTGTTGTTTTGAAACATACAACATCGTGTAGCGCCACTTGATGATGTTGATCTTTTCTTTACTCTTTTTTTTTGTTGTTGTTGTTTTCTTCTCAAGATGTTCGGTGATCCGTTTTGGGTTGGCAAAAGTACTAAAAACCACGTACTTGTGTCGTGTGTTTTTATTTGTTCTCCTGCAACAACAACAACAACAACAATAAACAGATAAATAAACTAGAATATTATTTATTGTTGTTGTTGTTGTTGTCGTTATTCCCATATAATTTTCCGATCATGTTCAGTTCAGTTTAGTGTTCTTCAAAGTCTTCTGTGTTTTTTTTTTCGTTTTTTTTTTTGTAGAGGATTCGTGTGAGGAAGTAATTCAATATGTAAATTGCTAAACAAAACAATCAAAAATTAGCCATGCAACACTATACACCAATATTACTTACCCCAGCCACAATGATGCCACATTCTATTGAGCCATCTCAAGCTCCCAATACCCATCATGGCTCTCTCTTTCTCTATTATTATCAACATCTTCGTCATCATCATCATCAGCGTTATGAACAACGAAGAGGCCACAAGATTTATGAAAGACTGTTGTTTTTTGTTGTTTGTTTGTAAATATTTTTCTGTGTGTTTAAATTAAGTTAACGTGGGTAATTGGTGTATAGCACAAAATGTAACGTAAAATTGCTGAAAATAAATTGGGTTAAATTCTTTAAGATTCATAACACGATTATATTATTACTTAAACTATGACTTAAAACTGAAAACTAAATATATTTGAAATATTTTGCAAAGACCACGAAGTATTCACGATTACAAATTAATGAATTTTTTTCGAAAATATTCTCTATTTCCTTTAATTTCGAATTTCGAACATACAAATTTACATTACAAAAACTACATTGTAATATATTTTAATTTCCTATTCATAAAGCATACCATTTAAGTACTTTTTGCTTAATGTTCGAAAATTCGAACATATTTTCGAACTTCCAATTTGCATAACAAATAACTTCTAGCACTATGCTGGATACAAACCAATAGAAAAATATTGAAAATTTTCTTTAATTCCTACTATTTCGAATTTCGAACTTAAGAAATGCAATAAAAAATTAATTGTTTTAATATATTTTTACTTTTTAAGCAGCTTTAAGCGGATCTATATGCTTCTGAGCTGATGTTCGAAAATTCGAACATAATTTCGAACATCCAATTAGTATGACAAATTACAAGTAGTAATGGTGTGAGTACAAAATCATAAAACATTTGCTAAAAATATCTTTAATTCTCTAATTATTGAATTTCGAAAATGAGAATCCTAATGAAAAATTATAGTTCTTAACATATTTCTACTTTTTAACTAGCTTATAAGGGATTTATATGGTTTGCGTCTTATGTTCGACAATTCCAACATAATTTCGAACATTAAACTTCTCCAAGAAATTCAATTTTGCTAAAATATCTTTAAGTATCGAACTTGAATAACAGTATGAAAACTTTTTAAATAGATTTCAATAAATTTATACGTTTCTGTATGCTAAACGGCTTGTAATTCAGTTTTGATAATGAACCTTACAACAAATTTGTTGAAAATATTTCTCATTTAAACGTTTTTCAAATACGAACATAGAAATAATAATTCAAACACAAATTTTCTAAAAATTTATTCTTTTTCCAGTGTTCCTACTTTATTTAAAAGCATTTTGGCTTATGTTCGAAAATTCGAACTTGATTTCGAACATGAAATTTTTATCCTGAATTACTTCTAGTAACTTGTATATTAAAAATTTAACGAAATTTTATAGAAATTTTTGCGAATTCACATATTTTTACAGTTCGAACATAGAAAGTTGTACCTAAAAACAAAATTTGTTTTAAATTTTTTAATACTTATGAAATGTTTATTTATTGTACATACTTCGTAAAGCTTTTAGAAAAATTCGAACGTATTTTCGAACTGTCGATTTTGATAGCAAATTCTATCAAACATGTTTCCTATAGACAAATCATAAAAATTTTAATGAAATTTCCGAATTTTTCCAAATTCTAATCTTAAAATTTAACTTTAAAAATTCAAATTAAAAGTTTTTTTCATACATAACCTATAAAATAAATTTGTCAATATTAAATTTCCAATTACAATGCACATTTTCTTATACGACACATCAACTCGCTTAACTCTTAACCTTTTCTCTTTCTTATTTATTTGTAAACATTTCTTGCTGGACAAATTGAATTTATAACAACAACATCAAGTACAACAATATTCATTAAAAATAACACGCATAACAACTCAATTCGTATATGCATGTGTACACTGTACACACTGTTATACTCTTATACGATGGAATACAATACACATTTATGTCTCTCTATAAATGCATGCATTTACAATAACAATTACAATAAATACCGTTTTTTTTTTTCTTTTAAATTTTCTTGTGCATGTTTACAACAAAACATACATACATACAACAACAACAGAAAAATGTTTAACTCATATACTTAAGGAAAAACAAGCATTAATAAAGTGAGGGAAAAAAAAAGTAGGCGGAGTCTAAATATGTAGGGAGCTCTCAGCTCCCAATTGGTATGGTTTTAAAACAGCAACAGCAACAACAACAATAGCAAAGACATACAGTATAAAAATTGTACATATATTCTCTATATACCAGATGAATGAATAACAAATAACAACAACAACAATAACAGCAACATCATATAAATAAACACAAAACATCAAGAAAAAAAGTTTGAAAGAAAGAAAGAAAAAAATTTCGTGTAAAAAGCTTAACTCACTCTCCTACTCAAATTTTTATACGAACATACTCGTACCGTATAAAGATGTGTGAGTTAAAATCATATATACACACTTATAACACCAACCAGCGACAGCAACAACAGCAACAACAATAAAATTATTTGTGTGGAGTACTCTAACCAGCATAACAAGTACTGTATATAACACAGTACGGCACAACAAAACACAACACAACAGAACTTTGAAAATAAACAGACAACAAATTATAACAACAACAACAACAACAATTATACATTGGACAGAGAGCAGCTTTAAAAATGAGAAGAAAAAGAAAAATAAAAATTAAAAACGAGTAATAAATTCTGTACTCGTGTGCAATAATAAACAAGAGAAAAAGTATTAAAACACACGCAAGCAAGCATACATACATACATACATATATGCATATGTATGTATAAATAACTATAAGCTATAGGAACTACAATTAATACACACATACACACTCTTTATTATCAATCAAAGCACTGAGTTTCGCCATGAGTGCACAATACCAGTCTCCTACTACACATGCACTCCTACTTGTAACGTAACAAACCATATTGCTGTTATACGCACTTGTAACGCACTCACTATAATCAATTAATGCAGTTGCAAGCAATAACAACAATGTAGCACTTTTGCTTAAGACATTAAAACACCTACAAATGCATACATATGCGACACAAATCAAAATCTTCTCTGCTCTTAACGAATGCATTTGCCTATGACAACAACAAGAACTTGTTTGCATATGCGTAACTCGTCTGGCTACGAAACTCTCATCGGCAAAACACATTTTAAAATTCAACTTTATTATTACACACACACACACATTAAAAACCTGCCTTATTAATCAATGCATTTGGAAGGGATAAGAACAATTATTAGTTATTTCCTTAAGTACGTATGTATGAGTACACTGAAGAGTTGTGTGTTCGTCTCTCTTCGGCAAAAAGAGTTGTTAAGTGTATGCTTTAAAGCAACAACAACCATTTTAATGCATTTTAACAAGGACTAACCTATACAAGGCATTGTGTTGTAGTAAATAGAATTAAGAGTACATTACACATGGAATAGGGAATAATGGATGCATTTTACAGTTATTATAACAGTTTTAAAACATGGCTGATGTAATATTTATCAGAATTGATTCAATGCCTTTGCTCTACAATTATTTTAATTAAAATATTAAAAACAACGAAATATTTTAGTATTTAAAAAAAAAGAATATGCTAGGAAGACTATTTACATGAAAATAATGTTTGCTTTTAATTTAAATCGCTTAAAAGTATTTACGTCTTCAAGAACACACCCAGGATAGTAATTCGATGGAGGTGGTCTGGTGGTTTCTCCGAATTTACCAGCTACGCAGTATCATTTAGATTAGATTTGCAATTTTTGAAGCTTATTTCACATATAGTCATGCTGCTGTCAGGACCCAAGTGTTTCTTAGTATTACTTGATTCTCCGATTTAAGAAGGAGATGAATCCCATGGTAATGTATGTAGCATTTCCTCAGTTTGAAACAATTTCAATATAGAATCTGTTGCGTTATCCTCGAACGTTTGTTATCTTATGAATTTCATCAAAAGGAAAATCTGTAAACTTTTCCGTGAATAGGCTAATCAAAGTCTCTCTAGCCACTATATAAAAGGAAAAGGACGTTAAAACTTGTGAAGGACCTGCGGAACTTGGTTTTCAAACTCAAAACTCTGTACGGTTGTGACTAGAAAAAGAGATTCTTTTGGTATCTTTCTTAAATAGTGCAGAAAAGTGGACAAGTCTGGATTCCATAGATCATCTCTGTTGTATAAGATTCCTAGGAAGTCTGTAATTATTATTTTTTTTTTTTGCTTTTACATAACATACATACATAATTGGCCATTACAACCCTTCAGTCAGGATTACGGCCTAACCTCTCACACCATTTATGTTGTGTGTGTTAATTTTATACTGGCGGGACCTACAGTTAAAGTCGATTCCGAACGACAGATTTTGAGAAAACTTTTCATGGCAATTTTATTTTTCTCGCAGAGTTTTTGCCGGAAATCTGCTAAGAGGAGCCGCCGAAGAAATATATTTTTCATATATTTTGTTTCTTGATGTCTGACCGGGGATTGGAACCCTGGCCTTTCGTCTAATAAGCCAGCACAATACCTACTAGACTACGGCGACTTCTTTTTTTTTGCCTTTACTTTAGGAAAATTGTTGTCGATCTAAAGACGAACGTAGAAAAGTGTTTTACGCTACTCAATCAGCTTTTTTAAAACATTAACTCAAGAAGCAGCTGGAAAATCATTTGAAACTACGAAAATTTACTGCTCTATTATTCATCCCAGCGCAAGCAAATGGGGTAACGATGAAGGTAGATACAAGAAATGTTGAGATATGTTTCCACACGTTCAAATACCTAAGAAGAGGTAATTTTTTGATTGAATTATCAATGGTGATGAGTAATGAATCAACTACGTCAAAAAGAGAGGACCGATCAACCAAAAGAATGAACGGCAAATTCGAATACTCACGGCACAGAGGAAATGGTGTGTATTTTATGCCACCAGAAGCTTTCTATGTTTCGTTAGCTACTAAAAACTGGGTTCATACGAATTAGGGGAGCTGCACTAACCACCCTTTATTCATTTATCGTTAGAATTACGCGAATAAGTTCCGGCTGTGGGTGTAGACTTGAAATTGTAATATTCCATCATGAACGAAGCTAGATTCGTAGTCGCCGTAGTCTAGTAGTTAGTGTGTTGGCCTTTTAGATTGAGGCCATTGTTCAAACAACAGTTCATACATCTCCAACAAACGAACTACGAAAAAATATTTCTTCGGCAAATTTCTCACAAAAAATGCTGAGAGGGAAATAAAATTGCCATGAAAAAGTTTCTCAAAAATCTGTCGTTCGCAGTCGACTTAAACTGTAGATACCGCCACATGTGTATAAAATTAACACACACGACATAAGTGATTATAGAAGCTAGGCCGTCAACCTGAACTGAAGAGTTGTAATGACCAATTATGTAGGTATATATGAGTGTAGACTTTAAATTGTAATATTCCATGAAGGTAAAAGCTTGGCATACATATCACTAAAGCATAGCTAAAGTTATTTGTAAACTCCAGTTTATAAGTTTTATAGCAACCTCCTTATAAACAGACCTTGGCCTGTCAGAATACTATTTGGTTTTGTCGATACAGGAAGATTTCACTGCTACACTTGAAAATTATTGTTAGTTAGTCAAGCAATAATTTCAAAACGTTTAAAGCAGTAGGATTCATTTAAAAGCAAGGATACCGTGAACCACACAGTTGAAGTAAGAAACATGTTGTAGGATGACTTTAGTTTGGCGAAATATTTGATTTCATTTGTATTTCAGGCGCCTGTCTTGATAGACATCAAGCGATCACACTAGAATTCGAGATATAGACGTGATTTTTATCTTCGGTTCCTTTATTTTCCAGTCATTTATCATTTTATTTTCTTTTCATTATTTTTCAATGAATTTCAAAGAAATCTGATGTATTTGTACACACTATCAGACACAACTCCAACCGCTCTCTTACATTGCAATTTATTACTCCTCTACCGGGCGCCTTCATTTCTTTAATTAAAAACAGTACTTAACTAAAACAAACCAGGAGAGCGTAGAGTATAAATAAAGTACCGTTGGAAATAGAAAACAAAATTAAAACTACCGCCGGCAAATTTCTAGAAACCAGCGTTAAAATGCTGAAAAGGAAGAGAGTTTTTTCCAGCCAAAAAGCACAGACGGAACAAATAAACTTAAGACACACAGAGAATAATTGAAATAATCATTACACCGGCTCCATTACTCCAATAATAAATAAATTTTATTAAAATTAAGAAGAAAAAAAAGAAATGAAAACAAAAAAAAATCAACTCCAACAAGACAAGAAATTAAAAAAAAATTCGAAAAAAAAAACGAGAAACGCATTGAAACACTGACGACATTCAGTCTGCCATGGTTACTGACCGTTGAGCAAAACATTTGTTGCTCCCCCTTATTGAGTGTTTTTCTGGGGGGGATATTTCTAGTTGTGTAATGTTCTGTTATTTTTAAGAATCACTCAAGAGAGAGTATTCGTTATAAACGAAGAGAATCACAAATGCTAGTGAGTGAGTGAGTGAGTTTTCTTGAATGCTGGAGTCGTATTTTGCTTTTCTTTTTTTCGAGCTCCCTTGGAGTGTAATTCTTTTTATTTCTGGAAGTATAAGTGAGAGAGAGAAAGAGAAAGCGAGAGAGGTGAGTGTACTAGTGTGTGTGTGTTTGTTTTTTACCAAAGTATGGGTACATTTTGAGCAGTTTTCCACCGTAAGTGTTGGATATTTTTTTCGGTTTTTAATTTGCGAGACTGTAATGCCAACTAAGGAGTTAAGAATCGGCGTAAAACTGTCTAAAGTAGGGGACTATGAATGCGTTTTTTTATATGAGAAGATAAGTATGCTGATGATAATGATGGCAATTTCATTTTATTAAGCCCCACTTAAAATATTGATGAACAGGCTTCGTAAGTAGAATTGAATTGGGGAATTAGGTGTCTACTACGGAAGGCAGCAACAGAAGATTCAAAAACTTATGGCTACCAAGGTGTCATTGAAATGACTTCAATTAAGGTACGTACGTAATTGGTCATTACCACCCTTTAGTCAGGATTACGACCTAGTTTCTAACACCACTTATGTGGTGTGTGTTAATTTTATACATGGGTGGCGGGACTTACAGTTTAAAGTCGACTTTGAATGACAAATTTTTGAGAAACTTTTCATGGCAATTTTATTTTCTCTCCGGAATTTTGCCAGAAATCTGCTGAGAGGAAGTCGCCGAAGAAACATTTTTTTGGGGTTTGAGCCACTTCCTTACGTCTAATAAGCCAACACACTACCTACTAGACTACGGCGACTTCAAGTAAGGTACAGTTCGCTATTTTTGTATCGATTAAGGTCTCAATTAATGACTAGAGGGCTTGGTTTTACCTGAAAGAGACTTCAGACTCAAGTGCTACAACATAATATACCACTGCAGTCGCATCCAAATTGAATAACAGTTGAACAGGAACGGGAATCTATTGCTTTCAACAGTTTTCCAGACAGAAATTCATGTCATTGGAATCACTGCGAGGGAATGTAAGATAATCTGTAAGATAATGAGAGGCTTTCGGCTCCTAGCCCAGCCTTCAATTGACCATAATCACCTTAAAAATGAGAAGCATATGGGAAGATCTGCACTTAAGGGAACTTTAGCACTGCTACACTAGTTGCTCACACCACCCATGTAGTTTGTGTTAATTTTATCAAAGAGTGGCTGGGCACCTGCAGTATAAAGTCGATTTCGATCGTCAGATTTATGAGAAACTTTCGATGGATATTTAATTTAATCTCAGAGTTTTTGCTAGAATTCTAGTGAGAGGAGAAGTCGGCGTAGAAATGTCTTTAAACTCCATTTTGTTCGAGATGTCTGAACTGGGGTTCGAACCACAGCTTCACACTTAATAAGCCAACACACTACCTACAAGACTACGGCGCAATACATAAGGAGACCAGAATGTTTGGGGCCAAACGACACTTCCTAATGGCGTGCATCAGGGCCTTCGTGTTAAAAAGATTGTGATCACAATGTGCCTAATGAACTAAACTAAGTAAGAAGCCCATGTGACTTTACTTGAGAATGCCAACAAACCTGAACTAACCTTAGTTTTAAATTCAATCTCTCTTAATTGGTTCTTGTTACATTTTCTTTTCAAATCTCTCTCAAGCTTTTTAAAACACCACAAGTTAGCATCACTGGCTACTGAGATATATAATGTACTGCCTCCCTATACTTTATTAATTTTGTTTTTTCTTCTGCAAAATTGTGTCTTTTTTTAAAATTTTCATTCTTTTTTTTATGAAAAATCAAAAGAAAGGGTTAAGGACCGTTCGCATATAACGGTATACATAAAGACTACCAGACAGACAGTTTACAAGAACAGTTGTGTGTAAGAAGATATCACAGAAGCTGACAAAAACCTGCAAAAGAAGGGAAGGGAAAGGAAGGTTTGGAATATTTTGCCTTTCTCCCCCTCTTTCGCTTTCTCTGTCTATGTGATTAAATTATTGATTAATTTAATTAAAGTTGAAATACAAACAATTTTCTTTGATTTTCTCTGTTTTTCTTTTTTTCCTTGTTATCTGTCGCATTTTCTTTTTTTCTTTTTTTTTTCATTTTAAGAAAAACTTGTGGTATCCACTTTGATTATAATTGATTTCCCGGAATTATTCGCATTTGATTCGCATTTGATTTTGCTTTTGTTTAATTACCTTAAGCTTTTAATCAAACTTTAATTAATTTAATTAATGCTTATCAATCACCCACCACCGCTAGTTGAATTACTCTACACCATCTACACCAGGCCTGCTTCTCTAATATGTCATTAGAATGAGTGATTAAATGTTGTCGCCATTTCTGTTTAAAAGTTTTCTTTTAAATTGTTTTCCTAGTTTTTTTTTTACGGTGTTTACCGTTAAAAGGATTAATTTTTAATTGAATTCTAATGGATTAGTTCACGTGTATCCTTACAAATGGAGGGTAATAGATGAGATAATTGAGTTGATTGCTTAACTTATCGTTCAGGCAATGGAGATTGATGTCTCCACTGGCAGACTAGCGGTGATTGAAGTATTGAATGCTTTTTACTATAAGAAAAGGTTCCATTCATAAGAGCATAAAGCTATTGGAGTGTGGAGTTTGTTAATTCGTCTCTAAGAGTGCCGCAAAGCATTATCATTCACTGGCTTCTTGAATACAACGATTCACCTCAAGCTCCATAATGTTAAATAGAATAGACCGTGGGTATACCTTATATTCAGGTCTCTGATATAACAAGTCTGCATAGACTATCTGTTCACTGCAATCTTTTCCAGGTGGCCGTCATGGTCATATTGAAAGCTTTGCAATGCTTGTTGGGTAATAGGATTTTACCACGAAAATGTTTTCAAATTCGAGTACGTCATGGTTGAATCGTAATCAGAAGGCTTGCATGACTCGATCCGAAATAAACTGTAAAGTTGAGTTCTACATTTGCTCTACAGTCGACAGTAATTTTAATCATCACTACGACCATCCTTAATGTCTTGTCGTATTATGAAGACCTGAGCATGATTATATTCTGAAGGCGATAGAGGAAGCATTTGTATTTGCCTAGACACTTAAGCGGTGAAGTAGTGAAATTGTCATAGTCTAGTGGGTAGTGTGTTGGCTTATGAGAAATGAGTTCACAGTTCAAGCCCCAGGTCAGACATTTCCATTACGAAAAAATATTTCTTCTGCGACTGCCCCTCAGCAGATTTCTGGCATAAACTTTGAGAGTAAATATAAATTGATATGAAAGAGTTTCTCAAAAATCTGTCGTTTGGCATAGCTGTCTCCACTCGTGTATAAAAATTAACACACACAACATAAGTGGTGTGACTGAAGCGCCCCTTCTTGGTCCTTAGATCATGCACGACTACCTCTTGGTATGATGCCAGAATAAATTCAACATTTTATGTCTCTTGCCTCTGACGATCCTTAGTTTGATTTCTCAATTTCAATGGAAATAAACGCACAAATGAATTGATCGTTGGTTTCGGCCCTGAATGGTCCTCGTATTACTTTGCTATCATGTCTGTTGAGATCTATTAAGATAAGCGGTCACAATTTCTACTTAAAAAAGATGGATTCCAAAAGAAAATCTAACAAAGCCTCTAGATTTTCTAGATAGGCAAGGCCAGAATCCTAGATTTCTAGGGGAACGAAAGGGCAACGAGGTTGTTCATAGTGATCTGACACAAATGGGCTTCATTGTGGTTCAGTGATGTGTTAGCTTACGTAGAGCACAATCGATCCTGAAAGGCAGATACCACATGAAGGCCAGGCAATTCTCTGTTGTATCTCAAGGCAGACATGTTCCGAATATGATAACAAACATGCTAAGATAGTCTTTAACAAGAGGGCAAGGTACGTATCCCATTAGTGACAGTCTTGAAGGGACACTGGCCAATTGGTGAAAATGGCTGCCGGATGGGCATACAGCATAATAATCATTGTAGCAACTGTGGTGTTGCAAAGAAGGGGAGAAAATTTGGCAGTGTGGTGAAGGGACTTTAAATGTGGTTCTTATCAAAATGAAGTCTCCTGACTATATTTGCTTAGCGGCTAGGAAAACTAACCTCTTCTCCACTTTGCCCTATTTTACCCTACTAAGGGGCACACTATTACTCAAATTAATTGTCCCCCTTGTATCCATTCTTTGCTTAACAACAACAAACACTTTTTATTTCTGTTTGAAATCCTTTCATAATTTTTATTTTCTTCAATTCTTTATTTTTCCAAGTGATTGTGACGATTGATCGTTTAAAACTGACAACAGCAACGGTAACAATAACAACAAATGTCGCTTGTTGTTGCTTGTTACAAAGAATATTTTGATTTTGACTTTCGGATTTCTTTTTTTTTTTTTTTGTTAGCAGCTTATATGCCCTACGGCTGAAACCGCTTAACAAAACCAACAACAGCAACTAACACCGCAATAAACAACAGTGGTCGGGGGTCCATTTATTGGCTGTTGTTTACCGATTGTTTTTCTGTTTTCCTGTGTTTTTTTTTTTTTTTTGTTCTTTTACTTTAAACACCTCGATGGTGTAAATTTTTCCATGTTCTTTTAAAAAAAAAAAAAAAAAAAAAAGATTTCTTATTTCGATTTTTATTCTCCTTTTTTGTTGTTTTTTTGTTTCTCTTTCAAAAGTTTTATTTTAATTTATGACTTTGCCGATATTTCGTTGCAACAATCGTGTGCCAGACATTAAAAATCTGTTAAAAAAATGTTTTTTTTTTGTTTTTCTTTTGCTGTTTAAAGACCATGTTAAAGACAAAACACAACAACAAGAACAAGAACAACAGCTAACAATAACTGCAAATATTCTGCAAAAGAAAAAAAAAAGAAAGAAAGAAACGACTGTTAAATAACACTTAAGAATACATAAACTAAAGAATGAATGGACGAATGAATGATCGAACGAATGATCGATGCTGAAGAAGAAAGAAAAACAACCGGGGGGGGGAGAGAGAAATATAGGCAGAGATTTAAAGGATTAGAGGCCTTTGTAAAGTTGGAGGTGTTATAACAGCTTCACACATGTTATAGTCTAGATATCCTCTCTGTCATAGTTATATCGATTAGATTTCATGCCCCTGTTCGTAATATGACTTGGATTCAATGTAATGCTGCAAGGAGTTTTGCTGAAAGAGGCTTTAAAAAATAATTTTTTTTTATAACCTGGATAGGGAATATGGCTGATTTGCAAATAGAATAGTTTGATGTTCTGGCAACATCAGTTGCCTGTCAAAATCACACGCTCTGGCGAGCTACTTTAGGGACCCTGTCTATGCAGATAGCATCTTAGCATTTGTGCAATTGGAAACCTTTATTCTCTAACATATCGTAGAAATCATTCGAAATGTGCAAAGAAATCGTCGAGAATTATCTAAAAAGGAGTGCAGCCAATACACTGACCAACTTCTTTGATGGGCTTGGTGGAAATCGGTCAGTACAGGGTTTGCGCTTACCCGTGACAAGTGGGCTTTGATATCAAAGCTACTACTCCGACTTAACCTAACCTAACCTTACTTACTTTCTTATTTAATTGACCATTAACAATCCGATTAACGGATTTCGGCTTGCCTTAACACATAATTCTACGGCGTCTCTACTTCTTATGGGCCTACTCCAGTTGGTCACACCAATCAATGACAGAACTTCCTCGATTTGGTCCTTCCAACCTAAACAAGGTCGTCCTCTTCACCGACTACCGCAGATCCCCGCATCAAATACCCGTCTCGCCGGAGCATCCTCCTCCATGCAGGCCGAAGCAGCCGCTGTATGTTAATACGCTGCACAACGTCCATGTTGTTGAGGAGCTCATACAGCTCACTGTTGGATCGGATGCGGAATTCATTACCACTCACACTAGACCAAAAATCTTCCGTAGGACTTTTATCTCGAATACTCTCAAGGCTGCTGCATCAGTGCTTAATAGAATCCATGTCTCTGCGCCATAAAAAAGCGCGGGGAGAATGAACATCTTGTAGAGTATTAGTTTTGTCGTACAAGAGAAATATCTCTGCTACTTAATTGCCTATTTAGACCATTGTAGCACCTGTTGGCAAGAATGATCCTGCGCTTGATCTCCAGACTGTTCTTAAAACGTTGCCCTTTAAACGTTTGCCGCGGCCGTCAACTTTTGAGGTTATCTTTTTAGAGGCTTTTGATGTGGTTTTCATTGAATAGAATTTTTACGTGGTGGGTTCCAAAACCTACGGGCAACCCAAATTTAAAATCCATTACGATGTTAGGGGTCCTAGCGTTATAATGAAATAAAAATTTCGGTGAAACCATAAAACCGACAGAAATTATAATCTGTTACCAAGCATTTAATAGATAGATATCTTCTTGGTGGGAAATAAGATTTAAATCGTACGCAGCCCTCTTTTCATACTGAATTGTTTTTTAAGATTTCATTATTTTAAGGCTCTGGCTGTTTTAAGGAGTTTTTTTGGACACCAAAATGAAAAAAGGGTTTTAAAATGTGTTTATTTTTGTTTTTTTTTTTCGTAATTTTCAATTGCTGTTATTGTTGGAGTTGTAGTTGTTGTTTTTGGAAGTTTTTTTATTAAGAAAAACTGGAGGCGTCAGTAGTTTTCGCTCATTTGCTAATGACTTACTGACTGACTTAAGGTTGTTTTTCTGTATTTTTTTCAGTTTTTTTTTAAAAATGTTTTTTGTTGTTGTTGTTGTTGTTGTTATTTTTAATAAATAATAAATAATTTTTTTTTATTAAAAATCTATGATGATTTATGTTGAATACGTATGTATCAGCAAAAGTTTAAAAAACGAATAAATGAGTGGTTCGTTCATACATTGTCCTACTAATTCTTCATGATCTTGGGAATGAATTTTCATTTTCATTTCAAAAAAGACCAAAAAAAAAAAAACAATAAAAAAATGAGAAAAAATATGAAAACCTGGCCATAGAGATTGAAATTGTTTTTCCATGATGATGATGATGATGATGATGATGATGATGACGATAATTATTGGCTTTAATTTTTTCTAAATTTTTTTCTCAATTTTTTCTGTTTTTTTTTCTGGTGAATTGGTAGCTTATGTTGTGGGCCATAGAAGGGAAAATGTCATTTCGTGCCTCATTTTTTCTAATTTTTGTTTTTTTTTTTGTGTAATTTCAGTTTTTTTTTTTTGTTGTTTATTGTTGTTGTATCTTGTTGTTAGCAAAGTTATAATCATTAGTTATTAACTGGCCCTTTTATAATATTTTAGTTTCATTATTTAGTTTTTTTTTCTCTTTGTTGTTGTTGCTTTTTTTTCTTGACAATGTTCTAATCTGTCTTATTTATAGTTGGGTTTTCTGTCTTTTTTTTTGGGTTTTCTTTCTGTATTTTATTGGGTCAATCAGATACGAAACACTGTGTAATTTGTAATCTTAACTCAAAATGTTGCAACACACTTTGTAGTTGTTTTTGTTTTTTTTTTTTTTTTGGCAATTTTTTTATGAAAATAATATTCAAAGAATCTGTTATTATATCTAGACTCCACTAGACATCTTCATTTGTTTGCTGTTGACCAACAATATTGCCACAAATTAATATGACGACAATTGTTTCAAAAGCAGAGGTTACTCTGGGTGATTTAATTTAAAAAAAAAATGCAAAGATTTGATGACATGATAAGACATGATAGAAAAATTTGAAAAGATTTTATAATAAAATCGAAAGGCAACATGGTTGCTTAATATTAGCAACACACTTTGAATCGGTTTCTAATAAGCCAACACACTACTTACTAGACTACTTAGAAACCCTCACAGAAATAGTATGTTAGAGCCTCAAAGTCAAACCAGATGCCAAATGGTTTCTATTTAAACTTTCGGTATAGACTGCTCAATCTTATTTGTTTTTCACAGCTTGTCACTGATTCCGAAACGCACAAAATTGTTTCGTAAATTGTAGCAGTCAGACCTGGCATCATTTGCTCTTGGAGGTAGTATGTCAACAACATACATACAAACATATTTGGTCATTACAATCCTTTAGTTACAGTGACGACCCAGCTTCTCACACTACTTATGTTGTGTGCGTTAATTTAATATAAGAGTGGTGAGACCTACAATTTTTGAGAAACTTTCCATGGCAGTTTTTTTTTTGCATTCAGAAGTTTTTTCAGAAATCTGCTAAGAGGAAGACGCCTATTTTTCGTATAACGTTTTGATATCTGACCTGAAGTTTGAACCGTGGCCCATGCCCCATAAGCCAACGCACTACCTACTAGACTACGGCAACATCAGCAACATTTCAGGCAAGCTTAACTCATTCAGGGTAGAATATAACGACAGAAATTGCGGGATATGCTCGTCTTAATCTTTTTGTTGCTCTTTTATAGTCCTTTGCAGGTATTTTTCCAGTATACGATGCAATCGTTATACCGTTCCATCTGTAACGGAGTTGTAGATGGCTTTGTAATTCTGTATACATCGCCATTTCTTTAGGTAAAAACTACTGAAAAGCTCTGACATGATCAAAATGAACTTGTAGTGGAAAACTATAGTGACACACTCAGCTGCTCACGATTGCTATCGCAATTGTTCGCACTTCTTGATTAGTAAAGGCGTACATTTCTGGCCATTTACTAAATGGCGAACATAAGAATTCCCGACGTTGCTAACTGAAAGAAATACCACTCTTTGTGCATTACCATCCATTCTAATGATATTCTCAAGATTTATTGTTAAAGCTGTCCTCGGCTTCTACTTACTTAACTTCTTCCTGATAGGCACCGTGCACAGTTTGCTATTCAATCGGCTACAGCTTCTTGAACTTCAATCCAATAAACCTTTATTTCTCTAAGGTAACCTCTGCGTTATGGAACGCACATAACACTGCTTTCATCTTGGAGATATTGCCATTGAAATGAATCGAATCCAAGCTGTCCTGTTGAGCTCAATAGGTTTCACAAAAGGACCTTTGGCTAGTAACTCGTAGCGGGTAGGCTGTCTGATATTTTCTCTCAGCGTTATGATCATTTCCCGATGCCGTGAACCAGTCGCTATTGATTTATGCTTTTGTTAGCCTGTCTTCAGCAATGGAATCTGATAACTTTGGGAGAGACTTTCTCCATCTTTTCTTCGTTCTCGTCTTCTATCTGCTAGATAGTCAACTATGCTTGTTAATTACACAAGCGACAGATTCATTAAGTTTCTAAGGGGTGCACTAGATCATGCGATCCGACGTATTTTTGAGCGCATCAAACTTCTATTGTTTGATGTATGAAGGACCTAAGTTCGCAAGAAATTGGAGGAAGAGGACTGTCTAAGAGAATGTACACTAAACTACAGTGGAGAGCACTTCTTTCGGCAGCTTGATTTTGGATAAACATATCCATGATTAGATTAGGTAATGTATAGGTGATTAGAGGTGAGCCCGGGGTTCAACCTCTAGAGCAGACAGATGGTCTAGAAAGACCAAAACGAAATATTTCTCACGGTGAATATTTCTCACGGTGACTTCCCCTCAACAGATTTTTGACAAAAAATCTCTGAGAGTAAATAAAATTGCCATGAAAAGTTTCTCAAAAAATCTGTCAATCGGAATCGACTTTAAACTATAGGTCCCATCAACATACATACATACATAATTGGCCATTACAACCCTTCAGTCAGGATTACGGCCTAGCTTCTCACACCACTTGTGTGCTAATTTTATACATGAGTGGCGAGACCTACAGATTTTTTTGAGAAACTTTTCATGGCAATTTTATTTACTCTCAGAGTTTTTGCCAGAAATCTGCTGAGAGGAAGTCGCCGAAGAAATATTTTTTCATATTTCGTTTTTGATGTCTGACCGGGGGTTCGAACCCTGGCCTTTCGTCTAATAAGCCCACACACTACCTACTAGACTACGGCGACTTCAGGTCCCATCACACTTGTATACAAATTAACACAAACAACATGAGTGCTATGAGAAGCTAGGTTGTAATCCTGGCTAAAGGATTGTAATCACTGATTAAGTATGTAATGACTAACCATCTAACCTACCCTAAAGCTGCCTAAATAGGCCCTGAAACGAAAAATTGTTCGTAAATAAATTTGAATTTTTTTTCTGTGCCATTTCTTAAGCAAAAAAAATGTCCTCTTTTGGTAAAATAGTACGAGTACGAGTACAAGTATGAACATTTTTTTTTTTAATAAATTTTCCCACAATACTTAACATTTTTCTGTTCTTTGAAAGAACTTTTTTTTTTGTGAGGCAAAAACAAAAACAAAAACAAAAACTGATACTGTAAAAAACTGAATTCTAATTTATTTTCTATTTTTCATTTTTATTTTTCATGAATTTACCAAAAACAAATCACGATTTTTTTTCTTTCATTCATTCATTCTGAAAAGATAAAAGAAAAGAATTTTTGCTGTGCGCAGCTATTGTTGCTATTGTATTGTCTTTTGTCTTGTATTTGTTGGTGTGTAAAGAAAGCCACAAAAGTTTCGATAACACACTACATTTGTTATCTTCAAAAATAAATAGAAAAAACTAGAAGAAGAAAAAGAACAAGAAGAAGAAGAAGCAGAAGAATGGAGAAGCAATAATAAAGACATGGAAAGAGTTTAATAGCAAAAAAAAAAAAAAAATAATAAAAAAATGATCATGATCATCATCAGGAGAATGGTTAATAACAAGAAATTATTTACGAATAATCATGCCAATGCCAATAGAATTCATAATTATTTTGTGAAAACAAAAATAATAGAACCAACCGAATAGAATAGAAATTAAAGATCGCAACGAATTTGATCAATTAAATGTGAAACAATGAATGTGATTAACGCATTACGCATACGTGTATGGGTTAGAGACGTTAGAACACATTGAAAGCGATCAGCTACATGCGGTTTATTGTATGATAATTGTAGGATTTTTTTAACTACTCAGGCAGTGTTTGTATTAAGATCTGTACTTTCAGTTACAGGGTCTCTCTCTCTAGTCCATGTAGCCTCTATCTAATCGAAGACGCCCTAGCCTTCTTATAATCATAAAAAAACTTTAAACCTCCGAGTATGTTGCTACACAAGGCCGTATGTTACGTATTTTTCCCTTTGGTATTCGAGTGGCCTTAAAGCCTTTTCATGACATTCTGCAGAAGTCGTTATAGGGATTTCCAGTCTACTAGCATGAACACCTAGAGCCCAATATCCTTTTGTCACTGCTATGAAGTTCCTTACATGGAATCTTATAGGTTCAATGCAATTTCTGTTCTGCATATATCCATGTAGCGTCAGATCTGTCTAGTGTCTCTACTATTGGGTTCATTATCCCATCTAACCTTTGCCAATGAATGGAGTTTTTGTGAGAACAATTTTTTGCCTCTCTGTAGTGGAGCGTCCATCTCATGTAGGAATTTATTTGAATTTTCCATGGCGGTGCCAGCTTTAGTCAGTGCAGCGGCCTTGTTATTACTTTCAATGTCCTTGTGTCTAGGAATTCAAATAAGGATAACTGTCGAATGTCTCATGACCTCCTTCAGAGATACTTAGCATTATTGGACTGTCTTAGGTGTGACGTATACACACTCTAGGTTCTGAAATGCCTCACAGTTTCTTCATAGACACCCTGGACTATCTTAGACACACTCTAGGGATCTGATGGCAGCCACTCGATATACTCTGAAATCGAATCCCCAAGGTTGCAGTTTTAATAGCCATTGTTTCGGTCTAAAAAGTACTTAAATAATTAGGTAGAGCAACTGACAATATAATGTTCAGTCGTTCTGAAAAGATTCCACATCCGATTTTGTTGCGCGATCTGCATTCCTTAGTGACAACCTGAATGACATTTGCTGGGAGGTTTAAACAAACCTCTAAGAAGCACACTGGTTGTCGCTAGTAGATATTACGACTAGTCAAAATCTAGCAAGCAGTGTGTAGTTCCAGCTGGTAGCCATTCCATGCCCTGCTGGGAGAATCCCTTTCTAGTCGCGTGGCAAAATATTGTACACCGCTACAGTGCTTAACTAAATTAAAGACGTTTGAGCATTCACAAGACGTCATTAGTAAGAAAACAATTACAATAACAAACCAGCAGTGAGATTCTAGAAGTGACAAACTGAAAATAAATCAAGTTTAAGTGTCAACGTTTTCTGGCAGCTGTAGCAGCAGGCGAGACGTACGTAAAATGCTAAATTTTATTCTAGTTAACACCGGATGACCTAATGACCTTCCAGAACTTGCGATTATTTATTGGAACACACATTGATCACATTAATATTAAATTGATGCTACGATTACGATTAGTAATGTTTTTAATTTCCTTATTTTTCTTGCAGTTTCATCGCCCAAACGCTGTTTATTGTGTTTCCTAAATGGTCATGCAAAACCGTCAATATAAACGGAGTTGGCTTTAACCCATGATCAATGATTTTGACCACATTTAACAAACAAATGATCTGTATGATCTGTGTGATCTGTATGATGAGACTGAAAGATGCTGACTGGGCTCTATGTGTTCTATTTTATTAAGGCAAACACGAATGACCGGCTAATGTTGCATGAAATTGATTTTCACACTTGAAACACATTAAAATGGAAACTGAAACACAAGCAATGTGTAGTCCAAAAACATACTCATGCTGGGTCAAAGCATTTAAAAATCATCAGCAACGCCAGTCTCAGCCGCCGCAATGTCAGCATTGAAATCTTGTTGATGAAGACTTGATAAACGATAGAACAAAAGCGATCATAATGATGTTGGAGTTTCCTTAAGTTGAGTTGAGTTACTGGACAAAAGATATCAAAACTGAAGATGATTAACATTCGTGAAGAAGACCAAAAAAAAAAAAGGCAACCAAACGCCATGATCATGCCTAGAAATGAAAAGAAGAATCAAAAAATGTGAACAAAAAACGTACACAAATAAGATCATCACATGTTGTTGTTGTTGTTGTTGTTGTTTCTGTTGGTCTTGTATGTGCACCCACTAATCACGCGTGTAACAAGCTGCAACAAAGACAAAAATTGTGCTGTTTTGTTCTGTTTCAAGCTCAGCTCAGTTCAATACAATGCTCAGCGAGATGATCTCAATAGATGTGGAGCTCTGTTTAAAAGAGGCTGCCAAGATCACATTCAAGTCTAGTCATGTTTTCTGTCTAAACTGTCCATATACACTGTGTGATCAAATACGTCATCATCATGATGATGATCGTCATCATCACATCATCTACGGGTATTTTATGGTATAATCAAGCAATATCAAGCACGGTTCAGCTCGCCTCACCTTAGCAAACAACGACAACGTTATCTGCCACAGGTATGTACGAGTATGTAGAGTAATTGTTTAAAACTGTATCAGTTTCAGTGCAAGGGGAACTCAGTTCAGTTCATTTCGTTGTAGTTTAAGTGGAAAAGGTTTTCATACGTATTTGTTGCAATTAGAATCAAATTGATGATGGCCAATAATCAAAGCAAATCAACACGACAATGTTGTGTTTCATTGTGTTCTGCTGTTGCTGTTTCTGTGTTCAGCCCATGTAGCCCACCATCAATTTCACTTCATCAGGCACCACTCATCAGCCACATATAGTGAGTAGAAGAACATGCATTTTGTTTCTTCCCTACTCTACTCTCTACTCTCTACTCTCTACTCTACTCCTACAAGAAAAAAAAAAAAAAAAAACAAGAAAAAACTGCAACAAATCACAGGGAAATTCGATCATTACAGTTCTGCTCTTTTCAATAAAAACAGAAAAAAGAAACGAAGGAATTGAAAAAACATGTGAGATTTTTATTATTTGCCATTGGAGATAAGCCCTCTTTCAATTGGTTTTTAAACTTTTTCTAGCTTGTCTTATTTTAAAACGAATTTTCAAGTGCCCTACCTTAATACAAATGAAATTAAACTATTAAAACGAACATTAAGAAACATTACCGTGTAGAGATACCAGAATACTGCCACTATACGATCATTAGGTATTCCCTAATTGTCCACTACAACCCTCTTCGTCTGAGGAGCTTCAGAATGCTATTCGATGTTACGTTTAAAAGGCACGCAGATGTTCCCATCTAAAATGCCTTAATAAACCATTGGTTCCCTACCGAAAAGGATAAAACAATGGAAAAGCCTAGCTTACTAGGTTGGCGAATTCGCAAACCAGTATCTGTATGGTATCGGATTGGTAAGCAAAGTAAACTACTAAGATGAACTTTTTTGTTGTAAATTATCAGAGTGAGTGTCCTTTTCTACATACATTACTGTGTAGAGATGCCAGAATACTGACACTGAACGATCTACTATATGGTTCTCAATTTATTCCTTGGGATTCCTAAAATATCCGTAAAAATCCTTTAGTCTGGCGAATTCAGAATGCTGTTTGATGTTAGGTTTGATACGCTCGCAGCTGTTCCCATCTGAGATGCGTTTATAAACCAAAGGTTCCAAGCCGAAGCCGCAAGTGATAATACTAATATCACAATTGTTGGGAAAGCCTAGCGTACTAAGTTAGCGCACTCGCAAACCCTTATCTGGATATGGTAGCGAAATAAGAACTAGGAGGTTTGTAGTTACAGAATGGTTCTTGAATCCAATGCTAGAGAAAGGACTGGTCTACTCTCAATCTATTCTTCGGCATTCCTAAAAGGTCCGCAAAAATCCCGTTAGTCTGATGAACTTCAGAATGCTGTCCAATGATACGTTTGGAGAGGCATGCTGATGTTTCCATCTTAGATGCGTTAAGGAACCATAGTTTCCCAGCTGAAAGTCAGAAGCGATAATACTAATGGCACAATAAATGGGAAAACCCTAGCGTACTAGGTTAGCAAATGCGCAAGCTAGCATCTGATGATAAAATCGGAATAGAAAGGTTGGTTTTAGACAAGATTCCTGAATGACAGACTGGTTCTTGAATAGAATACGTGGAGAAAGAAGAAAAAACATGTGAGATTTTTATTATTTGCCATTGGAGATAAGCCCTCTTTCAATTGGTTTTTAAACTTTTTCTAGCTTGTCTTATTTTAAAACGAATTTTCAAGTGCCCTACCTTAATACAAATGAAATTAAACTATTAAAACGAACATTAAGAAACATTACCGTGTAGAGATACCAGAATACTGCCACTATACGATCATTAGGTATTCCCTAATTGTCCACTACAACCCTCTTCGTCTGAGGAGCTTCAGAATGCTATTCGATGTTACGTTTAAAAGGCACGCAGATGTTCCCATCTAAAATGCCTTAATAAACCATTGGTTCCCTACCGAAAAGGATAAAACAATGGAAAAGCCTAGCTTACTAGGTTGGCGAATTCGCAAACCAGTATCTGTATGGTATCGGATTGGTAAGCAAAGTAAACTACTAAGATGAACTTTTTTGTTGTAAATTATCAGAGTGAGTGTCCTTTTCTACATACATTACTGTGTAGAGATGCCAGAATACTGACACTGAACGATCTACTATATGGTTCTCAATTTATTCCTTGGGATTCCTAAAATATCCGTAAAAATCCTTTAGTCTGGCGAATTCAGAATGCTGTTTGATGTTAGGTTTGATACGCTCGCAGCTGTTCCCATCTGAGATGCGTTTATAAACCAAAGGTTCCAAGCCGGAAGCCGCAAGTGATAATACTAATATCACAATTGTTGGGAAAGCCTAGCGTACTAAGTTAGCGCACTCGCAAACCCTTATCTGGTATATGGTAGCGAAATAAGAACTAGGAGGTTTGTAGTTACAGAATGGTTCTTGAATCCAATGCTTAGAGAAAGGACTGGTCTACTCTCAATCTATTCTTCGGCATTCCTAAAAGGTCCGCAAAAATCCCGTTAGTCTGATGAACTTCAGAATGCTGTCCAATGATACGTTTGAGAGGCATGCTGATGTTTCCATCTTAGATGCGTTAAGGAACCATAGTTTCCCAGCTGAAAGTCAGAAGCGATAATACTAATGGCACAATAAATGGGAAAACCCTAGCGTACTAGGTTAGCAAATGCGCAAGCTAGCATCTGATGATAAAATCGGAATAGAAAGGTTGGTTTTAGACAAGATTCCTGAATGACAGACTGGTTCTTGAATAGAATACGTGGAGAAAGAACTTATCTGAACAATATGTGGGAAAGTCTGTTGTACTGGGTTAGCGAAATCACAAACCAGCACCTGAAGATGTAGCGGAGTAGAGAAAGTAACTTTAAGCACAGACTGGTCCTTGGTTGCAATGGTTGGAGAAAGGAGTGATATGCTCCGATGGTTAGAAAATGATTCTTCACAACAGCGCAAATGGGATATAATGGAGGCGATAAACCTGTCTTATACCCAAGTGCTGAATTAAGTACAATCTGAAGACGAGCTTAGAATTTAATAGTTTGAGCCGCGAATTTTAGGTGACATAAATGCCTTCGCTAGGTTAGACAAAACATATTAAAGCCAGCACATTATGGCTATAAAGGACCACGGATTAAGGAAGAACTGAATGAAAAGTAAAAGACTGCCTAATAACCCCAGGCACTAGCAATTGTTCTTGATTCGATAGGATAAACAAAAAAGGTTTCAGAACCTAAGTGATGGAAGGAATAGTTCCGACACTTCTGGAACCCATTTACACAGCCCTCTGAACATTGCTTTCCTGATATGATTCCTAAGCTAGGAAGCACATTGCTTTCGATCTTCTAGCAGATCATAGTTCCATTCATAGTTTCAATTAAAATCACCTTAAAGCTGTGGAGTAAGGCATCATTTTTTAAACCCAATACGGGTGTTGTTTCTTCGTTGTTTGCTCTTCTTCAAAAAAAACATTTCTTTTCTTTCATTACAACCCATGGGGGGTATATGATTGTTTTGTTTCTTTATCTGTTAGTCGGTTACTCTATTTCTGTTGCAGTTTTCCCTACCAGACAACGCTGCTGGTAGTTCTCGTATTCAAATTCAACTCTGAACTCTTCGAATAGATGGTGGAGACCCTTTGTTTTTTGCATACACAGTCTAAGCGTTGAATGTATGATTTTTCATTCTCTTCTACAATTACAACAAATATATGTTTTGTTGTTATTGTTGTTGTTGTTGTTGTTGTTGTCTTTTTATGTGGCAAGTATGAGAGTGTAAGTAGCATAGCGCCTGCTCATAAGTTACGAAAAAATGCTTTTAAAAGCATTTTGTGTTGCATTTTCGTATGACACGACAAACATGCTGCTGCAACTGTTGCTTGCTGCCAATGTTTTATTACAATTCTTATTGTTATTGTTGTTGTTGTGATTGTTATTGTTGTGATTGTTTAGAAAAGCTTTGTGTGTGGGGCTGTTTTTTTTTTTGTTTTTTTTTTTCTTTCGAAGTATTTGTTGCTGTTCTTGCCATTGTTTGTGTTCCTGTTTTGCTACAATTGTTACGCGCCAACTACATTATCGCTCACCTTTTTTATTGCAGCTTTTTTTTTTTGCATTTCCAGAGCTGTAACTTGTGTTCCTTTTTTTCTTCTTATTGTTGCTGTTGTTGTTGTTGTGGTTTTCTTTTTCTTCTTGCAACCACATGATCACGATTTATTGTAGTTGTTATTGCTGTAGCTGTTTGCTGTTGCTGTTGCCATTGTAGCTGTTCTTGTATCGCCTGTTGTTGTCTGAATTGTTGCAAATCGAGTGTTTTTTTTTTGGAAAAGATTTTTATTTGATTTAATACTGCTGCTGTTGTTGTTATTGTTGTTTGTTGTTGTTGCTGGTGATTGTATTGGTGGCGGCTGGTTTATTGGTGATACTCGTTGATTCTGACTGACTTTTATTTCATTTACTACGATTTTTCTTTCTGTCTTCATTGAATTTCATTCGAACAAATAACAACAGCAACGGCAACAACAATAAGCAACAGCGACAGCAACAGATGGATGGCATTTGCATTTGCATTTGAAAGAAATCAAACCGATCAGAGACAAAACAACAATTAATTGATCATTTTACATGCACATGCACATACACATGCACATGCAACAAAATGTTGCAGGAATATGTGAGAAAATGTTGACTTATGAGCTTTGTTTTTACAGCCCACAATTCATAGTTCAAGGCTTAAGCTTTAAATAAAGTCAGACACCTTGTTTAGAGAGAGAGAGAGAAAGAGAGAGAGAGAGACAAATTATATTCGAAAGCAAACGAACTGCTCTTCTCCGCAAGATAACAATGCAGAATATAGGCATAGGCATAGGATCCGTATTACCCGATCTCCATAAGGATTGGTTGGTACTAAACAGTACCCATTAAATCATTCCGGTAAAGCTCTTAAGTACTTACTTGCTCACTTACTCAATTTGTCATTACAATCCATCAGTGAGACTTACAACCTAGCTTCTCACATCACTTACGCTGTGTTCGTTAATTTTATCCTTGAGTTGCTGGAAACCTACCAACCGTTTGAAGTCAACTCCGAACAATAGATTTTTGATTTGTATTATCCCAGATGTGCAAACCAGTGGGTTTAAACCGCATCTAATAACCCAACATACTGCCTACTAGACTATGGCGATTTCTAAAGATATCCTTAAATCTAAAGAGGCCTTATGCTCTAGAAAGCTTTTCAAATCAAAGAAATTTTAATCGCTCTCAGCAATGCGAAATTACAAAGTTTTCCTTTTAAGCTACCGTCTTATACGAACAGCTTCCATATTCTTCAAGACTACACCCGTTTCTTACTTTCCACTCACTTCACGACATCACAGAGCTGTTTATGACTGTCAGAAGCCTCAAGTAGATACTGCTGCTATAGGATTATTGCTCTAAAATGACATAAAAAATGGTCACTTGCAAGCCAAACGATTCAGCTTCTTAGTTGGAAAATTAAGCACCAGAGAGAGAGAGAGAAAAGTCTCTGGAAAGGTGCTCAAATCGTTTACATCGCTTCCAGCTATCCTAATTTGCAAGGTTTCCCGCTTCAGCTACCGTTTTTATGCGTACAGCTCGCATAACCTCAAAAACTATACCAGTTTCTTACTTCCCACTCACTTCACTTCACTTCAGTCCTAATGACTAGACACTACTACTACAGGATTATTGCTCTGGAAGTGACATTCAAAATGGCCATTCGCAAGCTTCATACTTGGAAGCATCATGATTTCCGAATTTTTAAAATAGAGAGGCTCTAATCCCCCTCAAACTGTTATCAAGGAAGCTTTCTGGCTCTGTTGAAATTATTACATCAACCAGAAAAGTCAGATAGCTCTACTTTGGAAAGGAGTAACGCTGAATCTACACTCAAGAGTGCTGAGAAACCTTACTACGGTTCCTGTCTGAGGGGTTGTAATGTAGCGTTTCACAACGCTTACATTTTTATTTGATGCGTGCTTGCAGTGAATATTCGGTGTAGGCCACCCCTGCTGTAGTTCCTAGATTTCTTTAATTTTCAATTTTCAATATGAGAGCCTCTAATTGAAATTCAATTTAATTTAAAATCCTTGTTTACAAACCAAAAAGCCTTCACTTCCTTGTGCTAACATTATTGTTAGCCAGCCAGTCAACGTAACAAACTTGTAATTGAACAATCAAGCGTAACTAATTTCTCGCAACATAAATCACAACAACGTAAAAATTAATCAACAAAAAAATCAATTACAATTAAGCCGGACTTAATAATAATACACCACTGGTCTGGCCATGGGTAGCTAAGGATTTTAACACCACAAAACAACATGAACGATATGACTTATTAATGGCTTTATTGATTTCATAATTTGACCAATTAAAGACACACTTGGAAAGCAACTACAACAAGCTCAGCTTTGCCAGTTAAGTTAGGCTTTAAAGTTTTAACTCAATGTGAAGCGAAAAAAAAAAAACAGAAAAAAAACAAACGAAATATTTTATTAAATGGCTAAAATAGGCGTTTAACCAATTGAATTCAAGCTTGAAGACTCAATAGAGCTTGTTTTTGTTTACAATGTGAGTTATAAAGACAGGTTTAGAGAGCCTTGTGGTATTGAGTAGAACAGTTTTTGTATGGTAAAAGGGTTTCAAGTTTCAGCTCAAAATGCAAAAATATTGGCATAAACTTTAGTACTGGTTTAAACGCTTTGTTAACAACAACAAAGAACGGCTTAACGGCTTAACGGCTTAACTAAAGGCGGCAATTTAAAAAAAAAAGAAGAATTTTTTTTGTTTTGTTTTCTTTAAGATTTTAAACGGAAAGTGAAAAAAGTGAATACCGGCGGTTAACTACGGAAAAAAAGAATTTAATTTTGTGGTCAAAAAAAAAAGTTTTTTAAAAAAATTTAATTTAAAATTTTTAATTTAAAATTAAAGCTTGGGTAGTCTTCCCTAAGTTGCAATACAACCCTGCTTTTGTTTACTTTTAAATGCCAATACAAATTTACCAGAGAAACTAAGTGTAAATAGCGAGTGTTTCGTTCCTAAATAATAAAAAAAAAGAAAAAAGAATAAAATTAATTTAAAATAATAAAAAATAATATAATAATATATGCCATTGCGCTTTAATAATTAAATTTTATTAATTAAAGTAAAAAAAAAGTGAAAAAAAATCGGGGAAATAATTTCAAATGAGTGGCCCTGTCTGCGTTCGATTGTATGTGATTTTTTGTTGTTTTTTTTTGTTTTGTTTTATGCAAGTGAATGATATAAAAATTAATAAAAAATAAATAAATTATTTACTTGTTTTGTGTCTTTGTGCTGCATGCAACATATTATTTTGCATTAATTCACATTCGTTTGCTTTATTATTGTTCATCAGCCAGCCAGCCACATCAGCTCAACAGCATCACCAGCATCATATGCATACAATTCAATGGAATATTAATGAATTTTATTTTGAAAATTAATTCTCAATGATTCTTAAATATGACAACAACAACAACAACAACAATAACAATAATAATCCACATTCATTAGCAGCCTCCCTCCCACAATGGCATTTCGCTTTAGAAATCAAGTGTATGTGGAGGTTATATAGTGTCTCACTCAGCCAAGCTTTAATAACAAAACTTTTCAAGGCACAAGTTCAATTTACAAGGTAAGTTCGGATTTTGAAAGAAAAACTTTACAAAAAAATGAAGCTAAGGCTGCAAAAAATAAGTATGCCAAGAACTTAAGCAACAGCCTACCATTTATGAAATTTTGAATTAAGTGGAGATGATATGGGCAAAAATAGAAACACTTGCTAAACCTCATTGGTTATTACAACACTTTAGCTTGGATTAGAACCCAGCTTCTCTATAGAAAGACTAACTTCCCTTTATTATTGGCATGTGATCGTCCTCAGCAGCCTTCTGGCAAAAACTCTGAGAGAAAAATAAAATTGCCAGTGGAAAGCTTTTCAAAAATTTGGCGTTCGAAATCGACTTTAAGCCCTAAGTGTGCAGTCACTTAAAGATAAAATTAATACACCCAACATGGGTGGTATGAGAGTGAGGTTGTAATCCTGGCTAAAGGGTTGTAATAACCAATGAAGTTAAGTAAGTAAAGTAGACAGCGTAGAGAGCTATGTTTTCAATGAAATATTTATTTCATTGGAAGCCTTGAACCGTGCCATTGCTTAAATCAGCACCTCTAGATTGATGGCAACAAACTTTCCTTTTGAAATAGTTTTCGAATAATTTTTCCCACATGTTTGAATGTGTCTGGACAATGTCTTGACGTGTGTTCTTTTAAAATTGTTCGAATTATAAGCATTACCATGCAAGTCTAAATCATTAAATCTTGATGACCAATTGATACCGCCATTAAGCGGAGTCACTTTTTCTACAAACTTCTCATGTAATGAAGGCAAACTCAGCCAAATTGTGTGGCTTGTAACGTCCAGTTTATTATTTTCAATTGCAAACCGAAAAAAGTCGATTATTACACTGCCATAGTGCTCCAAACAGTATTATTTCCGTATAGATTGGCTTTTCCGCCAAATAGTCTAGAAGGCAGTGCTGCTTTATTAGACGTAAGGCCACGATTCAAACAGACATCTCCAACAAAACGGAATAAGAAAAAAGCGAGTTCCTCTCAGCAGATTTCTAGCAAAAACTCTGCCATGAAAAGTTTCTTTTCAATACTAAAGAAACAATTCTTCATTAAGCCCCTATATAATAAATAAATCGTAAATCCGGAGTAAAATTAAGGCTCCCCCAGTGAACCATGTCTTGAATCACTTTTGACGAAGGTCTTGTGCAATATTTTTGGCTTTAAAAATTCCATTGAACAACTAATGAATCCATTGTCTAGACTTGTGAGTAAAACTGATCTAAATAAGGGATTATCCTGGCGCTACTTTTAATATTCTTAGCCAAAGACATTTTGTGGTAGGGCCAGCTTTAGCAGGCTAAACTCTAGTTAAGTATGGACAGCATAAAGAAGGAATCAAATAAACAAATGCACACACAAAAACCACAAAAACTAAACTAAAACCCTTTTTGGCAAAAAGGACGATAAACATCGTCTGCTTTGTGCAAAATGTTTTGTTAACACCCACTATTTAAACAGGCACAGCCTCCTGTTACTCGCCAGTGTAGCAGTATGAATGAGGATTATAATTAAGCCGTTACTTTAAGGATTAGTTAGAGGATCTTTTTTTTTCTTGTACAGGCTTAATCCTTGAAATTAGATGAGATCTTCTTTACTTTTTATGCAGTAGCGACTAGACATTCCCATTATAGGCAATGGGCCAACCAATCAGTCAATTTATCACAAATCGTGGCATCACTCACTAATGATGCCAATGCCAGGTTTTTGTTTGGCAGTGATGTCCGATCAAATTCTTATGCTGTCTGCGGTTTTAATAATAATGAGTCTCATTAGTTTGTTGCTTGCAATGTAGTCCAGTTCTGGTTTAAAGCCATTAAATCGCATCTCATTATCGATCTCTGTTTGCCATTGAATAGCATTCCTCTTGGCTAATGAAAATGATGATGATGATGATAATGACCTGCTGGATGATGTTTATCATCACCTTTTTCTTTGTCCCTTTCCCTTTTGTTTGTTGGCTAATTACTATTGTCGCTTACCTTAGTTTGTTGTATTTGTAGTTGTTGTTGTTGTTGTTTTTAATTTGTTGCATTAAAAGCAAAAACAAAACCAAAAATTTCATTGAATTTACAATCTTTCCATTGATTTTGAAAGGAACTCAAATGATTTAATGGCGCCAATTGGTTGCATGTTTCTATCTTTTTTGCTGTTGCTGTTGTTGTTTTTGTTTTTGTTTTTGCATTTTACTTTTAATACGTTTCCGGTTTTAGATAAAAAAATTGCAAAAGATTCTTTGCATAAAATTTCATGATTTTCGTGAATTTCTACGAGGTTCTTTTACTAGGAATTAATAGTTGGAAGCTATGTTTCCTACAGCAGCTGAATACAAATGTAATTGGAGAATGAAATAAGTTTTCCTTGTAGTTTCAGCTGCCTGCCTTTTTTCCTAGTTACTACCTTACATAGGGGATGATCCCCTATTCATGCAGTTTATTGTGTTGGACTAGGAAAATAGGTTGTGAGAGTATAGAATGAGGGAGTTGTGTTTATGGCCTTGACAGAAAAAAATTTTACAGGACAAGAGTGCCAGATAGGGCTAGTAAGGGTAAATAACTTCTAAAACTTAATGCCAATCTACTTTGAATGGACATGCTCCACATGGCAGACGAATGCTACGAAAAAATGTGATATTTTCGGGAACAAATCGAATGATTTCCGTAGAAGTTCCGAGTTATTTTGTGCCAAACGCTTTTTTGTAAGTCCACAGAATGTCTCAACACCAGTAGAGGGGTAAAATTACTCATAACCTTTGTGTTCAGGAATCTAGTCCATTATTTTAAAACTTCCTAGCAGAACAAGAAATATAATTTTCAAGGCGATATATGCGAATACGTATTCGAACATATTCTGGTGGAATGAATTAATACCGCGAAAATTGTCGAGTAGATCCTATTTTTCAATTTCTAATTCTGGAACTATATATTCCCGCCTCTGTTCTTTCATATCCTAATTTTGTACTCATTGGTACACCATATTTTAGAGCCCCGTTCGATTTTGATAGGGTTCGACCTTTGGAAACTTCCTCTCAGCAGATTTCTGGCAAAAACTCTCTGAGAGTAAATAAAAAATTGCCATGAAAGGTTTCTTAGAAAATCTGTCCTTCGGAGTCGACTTTAAAATGTAGCTCACGCCACTCATGTATAAAAATTAAAGCACACCTTATAAGTGGTGGGAGAAACTAGGTCGTAATCCTGACTAAAGAGTTGTAATGACCTATTATGTATGTTTATATATTCCTAATATATAGTGAAGCTTCATATATTTTATGAAGAGCTTAAAGAAACTGAAAACCTCAGTTACAAGCTTGACGAGTTCTCTCGTCATATCTCCCGTAGGAAAAAAAGAGTATGCTGTCGTTGATGTTCATTCTTCTTACGTATTTACTATTGGTAGGCCGCCAAATAATTGCTTGCCAGTGTATAGTTACCGTATGGGCCATCAGTTCCTCAAGCCATTTGCGATTTAATTGACAGCAGTGGATTTGCGTCTACACTGTGAAGTCTTACTACTGATCTATTCTTTCGAGCACGAGTGGTGAGAGCCCGACATACTTTGCCGCTCTGTCTAGCTATGGCAAGAGTATACACAAACTGCGGGAGGAACGTGAGCCTTCGTAAGATCTCAGTTTTCTTTTTCTGAAATATAAAACAGTAGCTGTTTAGTTAGCGTCTAAGCTTAACAGGGCGAGGCGTACTGTCCAAACTTTTATTATTTTTGTTGTATAGGAATACTAAAGAACTCTAACCAGATGCTCGACTGTTTGCTTATTGTATAAATGTCAGTCTATATCATGTCTCCTTCGATACTATCCCGCATATATAGTTAAGAAGAATGATAATATACGACAGGATATCCCGTGAAATTATTGTCTGACTGATGAATTTACTACAGCAGCCAAACTCTTATTGAATACTAATCCACACGGAGGTATTCATTTGTCATTAACAAAACTGAGTCATCTGACCTAAATTCTAACCTTAAATCGTAGAGACATGTCTGTAATAGTAACTACTCACTTGGGTCACTGCTAGACTCACAGTATTCACTCACCATGCTTTTTAGGCCACATAGCTGAAGTCTCGTGGTGTTGCTTGCTTTAAGCCAACGAAATTCCTTAAGTATGGTAAAACAGCATTCCTTTACTGAAACTTTACAAATTTTAAATAAATTTTAAGGACTTTTGCTTACCTTTAGATTCAGTGTGGCCTTGAAATAAAATTCTGTGTTAAATTTAATTTAAATTCTGTTCATTTGATTTATTTTATGAAATTATTTTCGTATACAACATAACGCATAACAAATAATGCCAACAAAATATTTGATGTTGCCCAAGGATACTTACTAACCTAATAAAATACAGATGCTCTGTTGTCGTCCTTTAAGCGGCTGCCTCTGAATAATAATCGTAATGCTCCACAGATGTTAGGGCAAGTCATTGAAATTATGTTCGGGTATCCATATATGACGCTGTTATCGAGTCAGTGTACCAATGACATCAACACCAAACACTCTCTAAATTTAATAAAGAAAAGGAGAAGAGCATGGAAGAGGAGAGAAGAGAGCAGGATGAGCATAATAATCGCAAATAAAATGCTTGTGATAACTGAAAATTATTTTATGAAACCAAACTAACTTTTACTTGCTATTTTTTGGCACAAAAAAAAATAGGAGACTAGTTTTGCCACAGCATTACCACAAAAATAGTTAAAGTTTCATAGATACACTCCGTCTATAGGACTCTAGAGTATCTGGCAGTTTTGTATGCATCATGAGTGTGTGTATTGAATGAAATCTTTTGTTTTGTTTCGTTTGATAACAAAATTTGTTGCGATTTGTTATATTTTGTTGATGCCTGATTGCCTGATGGCCTGTTGCCTGATGCTTGATGATGATGACGATGCTGTTTTGTTGATTTCAATTGTTTGATAAACTTATTCTTCGTTTTGTGGGTTTTGTTTTATTTCCATATCCATACCTTCCCATCTCTGCATCTCTTCACATCCATCGTCTTGATCTTGGCATATGAATTTGGAGAGGGAGGAAGCAAGGTTTATTGTGTTTTTTTGGGGGAATGAATATTGAAATGTTGTTTGCCTAAGGATATGTTATGTGGTGTGGTTTTTCATATTGTTTTTGTATTGTTTCTCTCTTTCTGTAATTTATATGCCACACTGTGCTTGTTGCCTTGGCACACAAGAAAAATACTCATCATCTGAATACTCTGTTGAATACTTTTCTGTATCTTTAATAAGTATTTGGCATAAAGATTTCATATTTAATTGGAAATACAATAGCAAATGAAGTTTATTTCAAATCAAATACAATTCTGTTGTTGAAAATCGAAATTAAATTATTTACTAAATAGGCTCCGAATTGCAAATCTCTTAAATTTAAAACAAAAATCATTGCAGCTATGTATGTATCACTGTATGACTTAAGAAGATTGAAAGAAACTCAGAAAATTAGCAAAGGTAAAGGAAATATTTCTTTTGGGCCGCTACCCCTTTCTCGAAGACTAAATTTCACGTTCCTATAACACCTCATGATCTTTCGTTCGGCAATGACTTCTAATAAGGACTTGAAGCGATTTCTTTTCGATAAGGATCAGATTGAAATCATTGAACGGTGGACTAGATTCCACAACCAGAATTGAAGGCACTTTCTTAGCTAGGCAATGAACAACAGCTTTAAGCTGGCATGCAACTGCAGTATTCCCTAAATTTTTGGTCATTTATTGAGGTATCTTTTGGGGCCGCTACCCCTTTCTTTTGTTCGTCAATGACCTCTTATAAGGTCTTAAAACGATTCCTATTCGATACGAATCAGAATGAAATCAATAAAAAGTGGACCAGATTCCACAACCAGAATTGAAGGCACTTTCTTAGCTAGGCAATGAACAACAGCTTTAAGAGGACAACTGCAGTATTCCCTAAATTGTTGGTCATTTATTAAGGTATCGACTTGCAGTCCTATAGTAGTGATAATGAACGAAACATAGTCGCTAATGGAATAACTAAGGCAGATACAGTTCTCCTCATTTCAAACGAAGATAAATAGAACGCTATGATCAATAGCACAGGCAAGAACCACAAGGCCAAAGAACCTGTCTGTGCTATAAGGCAGCAGATCTGGTTCTTTATGATCATAATACAATGCTTTGACTAGAACTGACAGATGAAACTGGCAATAGTGATTGGAGTTGTTAGCGAATACTGCTTTATTGGCGGTCGTATTACTGCATAAGCTAAAATGCTTTCTATTTATTTTAAATCGATTTCAGTCAACCTCGTAGTCTCCGTAATTTAGTATGTAGTGTGCTGGCTTATTAGACATGAGGCCCAGATCAAACATTTCTTAGGCGATTTCCTCTCAGCAGAGTTTTGCAAAAGCTGCTCTGAAAGCAAAAAAAGAATTGCCATGAAAAGTTTCTCAAAAATCTATCGTTCAGAGTCGTCTTTAAACTGTAGGGCCCGCTACCCATGCATAAAATTTATGCACACAACATAAGTGGTGTGAGAAACTAGGTTGTAATCATGACTGAAGGGTTGTAATGACCAATTATGTATGTATGTATGTAGGTTAACTCTTAAAACTCGTTGGAAAAATTTAGGAAAAAAAATTAGACAAATGGGGCTACTGGGACACAGGATTATTGCCGTAACTTAGGTAATTATTGTGTAGCTTGTGAACTTACTAGAGCACGCACACTCTATGGGTGTATCTTCTACCTCTGTTACGGTATTTATTATCAAGCGCTTGGAAATCCTGGATTGGCGAAGAATCTGACACTATTACCCGATTCATTAGGCCTGCAGAGAGCCTTTGCTTATGTGCAATGGACTTTAGTAAAGGGCAAAAAAGAAAAGCGTTCATTTTATTTGTCAATGTTCATGTTTGGGCTTATCTTCGATCTCGTATCGATCTTTACATTCAGTAAACTTTCGCTTCTTGATTCTAAGCAAGTTGCTTGAAATGTAAAGACCTGGTAACTGATTATTAAGACCAATTTAATGGAATTTTTAGGGCAAAGAAAGAAACTGCAAAGTTGCCATTTCCTACCATATATGATTGGTTGGACTAGCTTCTCACATCACTCATGTTGTGTGTGTTACAGTTTAAAATCAATTTTGAACGACTTACTTACTTAATTGGCCATAACAACCCGATTAACGGATTTCGGCCTGCCCTAACTCATCCTTCCAAGCGCCTCTGCTTCTTGCGCGCCTACAAATGTCTTGCTGTATTCAAATTGGCACGCAGCCTCCTCGTGGCCCCTCCTGGATGGCATTCTAGCACCTGCTAGATGTTAACTAATGCGTGCAGCGAAGTCCAATCCCCTGGACGTTAAATTTGGATTGTGCGCAGGGCTTGGAACCCACCACGTAAAAATATTTAATCCAGTAAATACCAAATTTCGAACGACAGATCCTTTAAAAACTTTTCATGGCAATTTGGTTTTTCTCTCAGAGAGTTTTTTGCCAACAATCTGCTGAGAGGAAGTCGCCGACGAAATATGTTTTCATATTTTCAATTGGTTGGAGTTGTCTGACGTAGGGTTTGAACCATGGTCTCACTTCTAGTAAGACAGCTCCCTACTTACCAGACTACGTCGACTGCTCTGACATATTAAAATGAAGAACTCCCAACAATGTCGGGTTGGTTGCATTTCCAACCACAGCTTGCAGCTTCTCATTTGGAAAACTTTTCAAAAAGAATGTTTCTTTTAAAGAATCTTTGAATCTTAAAAAGATTACTGTGACGAATTGTCATTGTTGTTATTATGACGAGGAGTCTATGAATGTAAATGCCAAAATTCAAATTTTTTAGCATTTGTTTTTTTTTTGTTTATTATCCATCACAGTTTTTAATGTCTCCTTATTGTTTATGACTGCAACAGTAATGATTGTTGTTAACGGCTACTTGTTTGACGTTTATCTCTACAACAACAACAAAAAAAAAGAAAAAAAGAAAAACCACAAAAAAAAAAAAAAAAAATTCTTAAAAAAATGAAGATTTTTTTGCTGGAAAAATTTAAATAAAAATGAAATTTTTCTTCTTCTTCTTCTCTGCAGCAGCAGCATCAAATACTTCATTTACTGGGTGGTATTTTATTTCAATATGTTTTGATATCGCGGCCAAATCTTTAAACAAAAAAAAAAAAATTTTATTTTTTTTTTACTATTTTGAACAGTTACGAGAAGAATATGCAATATGTGGCATGAACAATAGAAAAATCTTTGTAGATTTTATTTGCGGCTGTTTATTTATTTGATTTGATATCTTTGGTGTGGCTGGACAAGCTGGCTAGCAAGCTGGCTGCATACAATCACTACCCGAGCTAAGGCTTAAATGACTAGTGACCGTGTGTGTGTGTGTGTGTGTGTGTGGAATGAAAGGTACTCCCAACATGAATGAGTGCCACAAAATGTTGTGAATAAGTGAGTGAATGTTGCACATGGTGCATATTGCATATGCTGCATAAGCTTTCTGCATATCATTTTCCAGCCATTGTGGTGGTGATGTGGTGGCAACAGCAATTCATTCGTCGTACGTATATTCAGGCTGCTGACCTTAAAATTAGCCCTTAGGCTTTGGGTTGCTGTATCGTTTCGTTTTGTTTGTTTTTTTTTGTATTGACTTCAGTAACTGCTTGCAACAATAAAAACAATACGAACAACAACAACAATAACAATAAACAAAAAATGTTTATTACACTCGTATTTGTTTTGTTTGCAACAAATTGTTGTTGAATTGTTAGATTATTAAAGCGAACGCCTTTTATTTCTGAAGATCGTTTCATTTAACATTTTGCCATGAGTTTTGTTTCTGTTTCTGTTTCTGTTTCTCTTTTATTTCATCTTTATTATGTTATATTCTGTGGTATTATTTGCTTTTTGTATACCAAGAGGACTATAATTTTGTCTGCACAGCTTCAAATGTGAGTTTTATTTCGCGGCATATTATTTGGCACTTTAGCCAAATGTACAGAGAGAATATTTAAATTGAATTTCAAGGCTTATAAAACATATGGTGGCACTCCTTATCCTCGCAACGTAATACTTACTTACTGAAATTAACCTTAAAAATCAATATGAAAAATTGTTTGGGGAAAAGGCTAAATCCATGTAATTTGCTTTATAAGTGGCGCTAAATATTGGAAAATTTGTTCATTATGTTTCTATTGGCAAACAGAGGCCTATTTAATTTATTTGCAAGGTTTCCAATGAAGTTGATTGTCATACTTTGTTGCCAGAATGGTTAGAAATTAAAAAAATCCTGGGGCATGTCTAGTAGAATATATTTTTTTTAATTTCTAAAGCTAAGTTACTTAAGGAAAGTTGTTGTCTACTGGTAAGAAGTAAATAAGCTTCTGCTTCTTCTTTTCCTTCTTTCCTCTCTCGCGAAGTGATTTGCTTCTCTAAGTTTATACCGAAACTGTCCCTATTCTCTCTGTGCTTCGTTTATGGATTTTATGAACTAATTTGCGCACTTCCGATCTTCTTTAGATGCCATAAAGACTTTGGAATTTTTTCTTTTCGTTAAACGCTATACATTTCTGTACCAGACTGGACAAGAACTGCTCCTGGCGCCATTTATAAAGCCAGCTTCTATGTCCACCGGGGCATTGGTGGATCCTGATTCAGATAATAGCTGACACTTCCACGTTTGCGGTTTACCTATCCCTCGATATTCAAAATTAATATGTATGTCCAGGCCCTAGCGCAGCACCTTCTTTTCCAATTTTGCATGGATAGCCTTGTTACCGTTTTTCAAAAGGATCTGTACAGCGCCATCTGAGTTTTTTTCCTTCTTCTCATGCTATATACTTGAAAATTCTTGGTTAATCGTTGCTACGGAGAGAGCCTAAAGAGAAATAGTGTGATATTAGCCATAAATTCACAGAGAACTTCTTTGGAAAACAGATTTCATGGATTTCCGTAATGAGAACCTTAATGCTGAACTTCAAAGCGGCTACCCACATAGTTTGGTACTCGTAGAAACAGTATTTTGTACTTATTTTCAATCACTGGTATTGATAATCGTTTTAGCTAACGAGTTGTGGCAATTAATGTTGCCTTTTGATACGACCATACCACCACGCCACCCACCCAGATATTTTGCTTCATTCTACTTAGGCTTGCTTAGGCTCTTATCTTACTCCTGTGGCTCTGCGTCCATTGATGTCAAGGATATAGCTTCGTTTATCAAATCTTCGGGCTGGTTTTCCAGCATAGGCTAGTAGTACTTTATAATGTGCAGCCCCTGATTTGGTGAACTTGGTCAGTACAGACACTACGTTCACCTGTGGCTTCACAACGGGCCGCTACAAGTGCTGAAGTGAGTTTTTGCCATCACTTAACCTGTGGTACTTATAAACACCGGCACTGCAAATTTCCAATCCGATTTTCGGCATATTTTTATAGCCTGAATAGCTTCATTTGCATAAACCTGTGACGTGATCTATGTTTTAGGCCTTGCAATGTCCTCTACGAAGCCTACAATATTCAACTTTACTAATGCTTTTCTCAGTACTTTAAGGCAATCAAACATGATGTTCCACTGAAAGGGTTCTAGGACTAATTTTTGCTGAATCTGCATTCATGGACAAGCTTGGAAAACTGATAAGGCCTTTATAAAAAAATTTTACGGCAGTCTAGCTATTATTGTAGGTCACAGTATATTCTAACAGGAACTTCCGGTTAGCAAATATTCCAATAAAATGAAAATAACTATGAAACCAGTCTGATTACGGAATAAGAGCAAGTGGTGTCCATCATATTTCGAAATTTAATTGTGATTTGAAAGGAACTGAATTCGAACTCTGGTTCTTTTTTAAGTTCCAATAACATTGTGTTGTAACTTCAAAATGTTTTTAAATATACTCTCCGAAACTGGCAAACTTGGCCAGTACAGAGATCTGTGGCATCACAACGGGCCGTTATGCGTACTCAAATAAACTTTTGGCATCACGGCTACCACTCTAACCTAACCTAACCTAACTCTTTGAAACTTATCATTCAATTTTATTTTAAAATCGACATTTTTTTTCTGTCTTCTTCAAACAATACCCTCATAAATATTGAGATTTCTATCATACGTACCACAATCTTTTATATCCTTCTTATATGTCAAGGTTTATTAATGTTTTTTTCCTCTCTCTGTTTTTTTGTGTTTTATGTTAAATATTTATTTTATTTGCACAAGCATTTCATATTATTATTATTATTATTATACGAGTATTTTGCTATTTATTTATTTAAATAATAAAATCATTAATAAAAATAAAATAAAGAAAAAAAAATAAAATCCAAATCCATAAATCACCATTTTATTGCAATTCAGAAATGAATCTTCAAATCTGTTTTGAAACTTCAATTCATGATGATGATGATGATGATGATGATGATGATGGTGATGATGATGATGATGGTGATGATGATGATGATGGTGATGGTTACACGTGCACTAAACAATGGAAAATTGAAGACACACACCTCTTCAGTAAAATATTTTCAAAGAAGAATTCATTTTTGAATTTTTTTTTTAAGAATTTTATTGCAAAAGACGAAAAAAATTTAATTTTAAATTGTTTCACCTTTAGGCTGATATAAAAACAACAACAACAACAACAACAACAATAATATGTTCAAAATATTCTTGTATTGAACAATTAATATCAGTAAACAGTAGTGTTTAGAAACTGCATTTACAAACTTCAATTGAAATTTTTTAAAATTATGGAAGAGAATCATTGTTTTTTTAGAATGGAGGCCTATTTAGTGATGTAAAAAAAAAATTAATCCTACTAACGAGTAGTTAAAAACTACTTCTGAGAGAATTTTAAAAGCCATCCAAGATCATATTTAGAACTCCTTCGAAAGCCTAAAAGAAGTCATAAAGAAGCAACCTTTAAGTGAGGTCATCTGTCCACACAATACTGCTCCCCCCCTCCCCCCCCAAAATTAACACGCATTCCAAATTTTATTGGTTTTATTGATCTCTCATGACTTAATCATATGCTTGTCACAAAGCCTTGGAGATTCTATGTGTTATTACTTCCTTAGTTTATTGAAGTGGTCATTGCAACCCTTGAGTCAGGCTTACAACCTAGGTTCTTATACCAGCCACATTGCTTGTGTTAATTTTATCCAGGACCTACCGCTTAACATCGACTTTGAATGCCGAATTTTTGAGAAACATTTCAGGCAGGGTCAAATCTATTTAATCGCACAGTTTTTGTCAGAAGACTGTTGAAGGACTGTTGAAGGTCTGGTTTTTGTTATTTAGTTTTGTTCGAGATGTCTGAACTAAGGTTGAAGGACTGGTTTTTCTTATTTAGTTTTGTTTGAGATGTCTGAGCTAAGGTTTGAAACACGGGGTCGCATCTATTAGGCCAACTACAATTTGGACAACAATTGTGCCTTAAATTCCATGTGGATTCCGCATTAGGCACACACTTTTTCTGCAAGGCTTGCTAAAAGGATTGCAATGACCAATAATGTATGTCAGTATGTACGTGTGATATATTTTTGAATGCAAATTTCTATACAAAGATGGCCTGATTGCTTCTATTTCAGACTACTTTAGAGTCAATATTGCAGAAGTCATGGACTCTTACCCCGAGCAAAATGCCAACTTAACGTGACATAATATTGGAGAGGAGAAGATGTTGTTTCTTTCCTTCTTTGTATGTTCTTTGTGGTAGTGTAGGACATAAAAGTTTCTAAAAAATCTAGAAATTAACATCGTTTCTACCAAAAAAAAACAAAAATTAAAATAAAAGGAACAGAAATTTAAAATAAAACTTAGGGCACTTATAAGTAAAGAAAAAACAACAAAAAAAATTATGCAAAAAACCGTAAAGAAATCTTAATTACACATGAGATACACAAAGAAGACAACAACAACAACAAAGCAAAACAAGAAATAATTAAAAATAATGAGAATTCATTGTCGCTTAAAAAAAAACAAATAAAAGAAAGAGAAGAAAATACGAAACGAAACGAATAAAAAGAAATTTAAAGAAAAATGAACGCAAATTTTAAGCAGAAAAGCTAGAAACTGAAAAAAAAAGCAGCCGAAAAAACGGTAACTGATACAAGATACAGTGGCCAGAAGCAAAAAAGAAAAAAAAATAGAAAAATAGAAGAAATTGTAAGAAAAAAAATAAAATAAAGGAACCGAATATGGTCATAAAGATACACAAGATAATTGTGATACTTGCAGCCACTACTACAACGTACTTGTCACCATAAAACATAGGAAAGAAAATAAAAATAAAAAATAAAAAAAAAACAAAAAAAGAAAAAAAATTTTTTATTTAAAAGCAGCCAAACACCACCCGCTCCCTGTTTGGTTAGGTGGAGAAAAATTACTGTTTATTTTTGGTAAAAATCAAAAAAAAAAACAAAAAAGTTTTTGGCCAAAAAATATTTTTCAAAAATAAGTCTTGAAAAGCCAACCACTGAAGTTGGCTTTAAAACATGCTGATGAAAACGCTGCTGATTCCCAAAGCAAATTATGACAGAGATAAACATCTCCCAGTTTTTTTTTTGTTTTTTCTTCTTTTTTTTTCTTTATTTCTTTAACAGTCGTCTTAAATTTCTTTTTTAGATTTTTAAGCAGAAAATTTGAAATTTTTCTTCAAACAAAAAAGAGAAGGAAGAGATGATGATAGCAGTGGAGCTTAGTTTTAAATTTTATTTTGCTTCCCCCTTATCTTCAGAGGTCAAGTTGAGAAAGTTTTCTTAATAACAACTGGACTACACAGACACTTGGATGTACTTACGCATACCTAAACACAGAGAAGGACATTTTTTTTTTTTTGAATAAAAAAAAAGGAAGAAAAACAATTTTAACGAATACCTCAAGTCTAGATGATGATGTCTTTTTCATTTATTTTGGCATCAGCATAGAAGTTTGTAAAGAGCCCCAGTGTCCAGATGATATTCTGAACATTAACTTCAAGTAAAGCCTTGAAAAGAGAATGACAAAAGCAAGGAGAGTAATTCTGTCGTTTAAAGACATTACGGGTAGTCAGCAAAGATCTTTCTAAAGAGGCCCAGTGTCCAAATGTAATTCTAAATATTAGCTTCAAGTAAAGCCCTGAAAAGCGAATAACAAAAGCAAAGACAGCATTTCTCTCGTTTAAAAAGATTGTGGGCATCACAATCTTTCTTTGAAACTGACTCAGTTGCAATAGAAATTATTTCCATAGACATGGTGGTATAAGACAAGGGCGTGTAATAGTAAAAAAATTCCGGTTTTCCTTCTCGAAAATGTCAATAAAAAGTGGGAAGGCAATTCTAAGGATCGGTTGATCCAAAAAGTAATATCAGACATTGAGAGATGGAAAAAAAAGATATGAAAGCATCATCAGCAATCTAAGCCAGTAATTAATGGGCCTTGGTTTCTGAAGTTACTTACATTACCACGGGCATGAAGTCCTTCTAAAATGTCCCCATTGTTCACATGAAGTTGAAATTGCGCAACACATGGATGTCAAATGCCCAAAATTTGGCGAATGTCTAATGTCGGGATCGATCAGATCCTAATGGTAGCTTTATTGCTTGCTACGGACGCTACTGAGGCAGAGTGAAAAAACAGCCAAAGTAGCACTGTGAATAGCAGAGGCAATATGCAATGCTATAACGATAAGACTGCCCATACTCCAATATTACATCCCTGGCAGTATATATTTGATGTCCAGAAAAGACTGAATACCGAGCTATAAACTAGACATTCTTAAAACACAAAAATGAATACAGAAACAGCTGCTAATGGCTCGATTTCTTGGCAGTTAAATATTTGCTTAGAAAATGGCCATGGATTTAACACGCGATCTCGGATAAATGCAATTGAAATTGATATCATTGTGTATAGAGTCAGGTAGCAAATAAACCTTTAGGCTCCTTTATAATAAGGATACTATACACTTTCGAATTGACGTAGGTCTCGCCTATCAGTGATAAAATTAGCACATACAACATGGGTTGTGTAAGAAGTTAGGTTGTAATCTTGACTACAGGGTTGTAATGGTGAATTAAGTAAGTAAGTTAGACTAAGAAGTTTGAGGGTGGTTAGTCCTGAATTTAATTTAAAACTCCAATTAGGAAATTAAGGATCTCCAAGACAATATCAAATAATGTCGAAACTTTATTGCTAGCATATGCCCCCAGAAGGGAGTTCGGACATCTTTTAAATTCGCTTCATTTCAATACGAAGCTCATCTTAGTTTCAAACCCCTGTTCGATATTTTTAAGTGGGAAAAAAGTTAACAAAACAAAACAAAAAATTAATAAAAAAAAAAACAATGAAATTTAAAGAGCCCATTGTGCATTCATTATTTCTCATTGAAGTAGCGGCTAGTCTTCATATTTTACCTTTTGAAACTGTGTGTGTGAGTGTGTGTGAGTGTGTGTATTTTCTTTTGCACCCACAATAGCCAATTCGTTTAAGTGGTCAAGTTCGTTTGCCTTACCGGCAAACGGACTGGTATATATGGCAGCGATGCGTGCTTAAGGGAGCAACGAACGCGTAAATCGATTTTTTATATTCACTTTACTCACTCGCCACCAAGCAAAAGCAAATGATGTTTAAACGCGTAAACTAAAGAAGGCAACAATTTAAATGAAGAAGAAGAAAAAAAACATGATTCTCTCATATTTAAACTGCTGGCAACTAGTTTTGGGTTTCTTTTCTTGGCCATTAAAGAAAGTTTTCGGTTTTTTGACTTTTTTGAAAGAAAAAAAAGAAAAAAAAAAGATTAGAAAAGAAAAAGAAAAGAAATAAAAGGTAAATGATACCAAGTGTGACATGTAACATGGCTACTTGGGAAAATCTTTGTGAATTTTTTTCTTGTTTTTCTTATAAAATATGACATTAAAGACAGCAAAACGAAACTCATCTTTAACTCCTATACAATTAGTTTTAATGTATGATTTTGACCAAGTTAAGTATGTAAGCCAACAACAACAACAACAACAACAACAACAACAACAACATTAGCAGTGTGTGGGGTATAGTGTATGTTATAAAAGGAGGGGTTGATTATGATTTAAGCGTGAGAAAAGCCAGTGAATAGTGTGAATTATTTCACTCAAGATCTTTAACTTTAAAATTTCTTTCTTCTTGTATTTGGGAATTCTTTAAGATTTTATTTGAAGTTTTTCATTTCTTGTTTAATGCAATAGACCATGTTAACTAAATATGATACAAGTTGTTGTATTATAGTGGGTGTTTCTTAATGTCTCGTCTATTCATGGGTTTTTTTTGTCATTTTCTTTCTTCACGTTTTCAAAATTAAAAGCGAATGGGTGTGCTCGTGTGAATGTGTGGCATATGATGGTTAAGAGTTAAGAAATTATTCAAATTTCAGAAATTATTTCAGAAAATTTAAATTTTTTGATTTCCTCATTAAATTTTCTTTTGTTTTTTTTTTTTTTCAAAAAAGAAAATTTTCCCTGGGAAAATACCAATCAATACTTAAGGAAAAATAATTTTGAAAACCAAGTAAGCGTAACAGAGAGATTTTTTTTTTCAATTTAGAGATCTTATTTGCAGATAAAAAAAGAAAGAAACAAACATTTCTCTGCACTAATTACGATAACAGTCCCCCCACAATTAGTCAAGTTCCTGATGATTTTTATTTCTCAACATCATCTCGATACCCATTTGCGCATAGAATTTTTACTCAATAGCTTCAATATTCTCTTTACAATAAGAACTGAGACAGACTGTATCTCTTTGTTAAACAATTTGTGACGGGTGCCGTGTATATACGTCATAGTCACTTGGTCCATCACAACTGCTAACTCCAGTTAATTATTGGTACAGAGATGCTGAGGTCGCATATGCGAATGTTGGCAAAGATATAGGATCAGTTACGCTATCGCGAAAAGTTGCAAAATGTGGTATAGGTGCACCGTCTCAAAAGGCATTTTATCACCATCTTTCATCAAATTTTCTAACCTAGAACCAGAAAATTATCCTAAGGCAGCTATTGTGATTGCTGTGAACACTGTGAACATACGGTATGTCCTACTCCCTTTTTACTTTGTGGTACACCTCTAAAAATGTTTCCCAAACTATTTTGCAATTTTAAATGTGTAACGGGTGTGACCATTCCTCTTTTTTTTAATTTTTTTTTAAATATTTTAAAAGAAAAAAAATTTGTAACGGGTGTGACATCGTATGCATACATATTTTTATGCCATTTCAAATTGGTTTTCTTCCCTGGATAATGTTACGGTTGTAATAAGATTTTTTTTGATTTTGTTTGGCAATTTATAAGAAATAATTATGTAACGGTGTGACACTTGCGTTAACAGATACAGGTACTATATTTTCATTTTATAATCGTTTATGTCAGTCTTATAATTTTCTAAAGAAATTAAAAATTTGTAACGGGTGTGACATTATGTACAAACATGCTTATGTATGTACAATATAAGTTTGATTTCAATTTCCTGAAAGAAGTATGAAAATCATATTATATTGGTTTTCTAGCTTATAGCTTAGCGTAGAAAAGTAATTTGCAACGGGTGTGACATCACGTATTTATATACATCATATGTGATTAGAATTTCCTGCAAAAAGTTACGTTTAAAAATGATATTTTATTAGATTCTTAGCTGTCAGTCAACAGAACAGAAATTTGTAACGGGCGTGACAGCACTTAAAGTAAAATTTTTAATTGAAATTTTTTTGTCTAAATTTTAGCAGTTTTTTTTACCAAAAATGTTTAGGTTTCTAATATTTAAAACTTAATTAAATAAGTCTATGAAACACAAGCATAGGCTTTTTAATTGAAACATTTATTCGTATTTCTTATGAATTTCTTTAAACGAATATTTACTTAAATGGCAGCAGCATCTGCATGATAGATACGCTTGTCAATTTTTATGACAACCAACTAACAAACAGTTGATGGATAAATTTTTTTTTTTGTTTCGATTTATTGTTGCTTTATTAACATCTTTCGAAAAGCCTTTTAACTCTACCAATAGACTTGGTTTTCCTCCATCCTTGCTTTTAATTTCTAAAGACTTTATTTGAAGAACTTTATTACAGACAACGAGTAAAATGATGAGTTTAAGAAACAGAAAAAAAAAAATAAAAAAAATAAATAAATAAACGAAGAAAAGTAACAAAAAAAATCCTGGCTATCCAATAAGCAAAAAGGATTTGTCAAAATAAGGATGTACAATAACAACAACAGCAATAACAAATTTCATAAAATCTAAGTAATAAATGTATGTAATGAATTCGCAATGAATAGATGATACAAATATAACAGAATACATTACAGTACGATACGATACGTATGTATGTATATGACAGACAGAGAGAGAGAGAGAGAGAGAATAAAAGTACTTCTCGTATACGTACACGTACATATAAAGAAAATTCACCAGTCATATAATGATTTTTCACAAACATAACAACAACAACAACAACAACAACAGCTACCAGATAACATACATACATACATACATACACACGTACACACAATTGCAAAAATTTCAAATGAAAACGTACGAAAAACGTAAGGAAAATTGTAACGTAAAAAACCAACAGCAAAACGAACTGAAAAACTGGAAAAATCTCAACCAAAAAACAGAAGAAAAAAAAGGGAAAACACGCCCAGTTTATCTATATATGTGTATACGTATATGGATGTTCATACATTCATACATATGTACGTATGTACATTTATACATTCATACAATACACAAACATACATAGATGTGTGGAAATTATTTAAATCTATACTTACATACATCTCTCATATAAATACAATTGTTTTGTATGTACGTATGAATGTACAGCTATAAGTACATAAAAAATATTTTTACATGCATACTTACATGTACATACTTATGTACTCATACATATAAATTGTTTATATAATATATACCTTGTAGTACTCTCGTATATTATATACTTTGGTACTTATTTTAAGTACTTTATGTATGTATATATGCATGAATGTATATATGCATGAATGTATGTATGCATGGATGTATGTGTGTGTATAATTCTATCGTCTTGTATCTTTCGTAAACGAACGAATGGTAAAAAAGAGATAAAAATTGTTTTGGTTTTAATACGGATTCATAAAAAGAAAAAAGAAATTATAAAAAACAACAAAAACAACAACAACAACATCAAGAAAACAAATAAAAGCAATGAAATAAAGATGACATCTTTGGCACACAACTCTTAAATGCATACAAATACACCTACATACACACACATCTACACAGTCATACTCTTTATCTGATACACACCTACATATACGTCGTCGTACGTACCCTAACCACACATTTACAATATCGTAACCCTATTCGGATTTAAAAGAAGAGAGACAACGGCCTGCCTAATAACTGCAAACGGAGTTTGAAATCCATAAAAAAAATTTGAAATCGGCCAACCGAACACTGAGGAGTATGACTGATGACGATTACAAACAAGAGAAAGCTGGCTTCTATGCTCTTACGCTCCAAGCACTTACTTTACGGACTTCAAAGAATATTCTGATACACTGTTTAACCCTTGGCCAATTTAAGCAACTCTGATAGCTTTAAAGGGACTCATTATTTTAGATTACATCTGGTCTGGAAGTGTAAGAGGCTGCTAGGCCACTTAATGTCGGATTAACGAATTATATTATGCCGGGTTCCTAGCCATTAGGACGTTTACTGGTCATGAAATTGCAAATGAATTATCACGATCAGGCTCAGCTTTGAAAATCATGCCAGGAAAAAGGTGGATGTTATCACTAATAGGCGCCTGTTTTAGAATTATTGAGGAAAAGTTCGATTTACTCACCAATCATTAATGGCAATTAGAACGGAATGTAGGATTGCAAGAGCCTTATAGGCAAAGCTCAAACTCACAATTATGAAACTGTTATTAAGCACAAGTAAGAGGGATATGACAGCTCTTAGAGAAGACCCAACGCCAAGTTAGACATAGATCAACAGATGGAACAGAAATATCTTGGATTTTTATCGAAAAGCTCAGCAATCTTCTAACAAAAGCACTGAGAGCGAACTAATTGCAATGAACGCTGTCCTAGAATCTGCGGAGTGGTTTCAAAATTAAACCGGAGCTCCGGTACATACAAGCACATACATATGTGTATGAGACAACATTAGCTGATTCCTGAACCAATAGATACAGACTTTAATCATTAAAAAAATTTCAGAGTTGTCTCAATATTACCAGCTACCTACCTACCGCTTGATGTGATCCTTAACAACTTCACTGTTAGTTTACAGTCATCAGCCTACGATGCCAGTGCAAACTTTTCTCAGTAGTAGTAGATTGTGCTGGAAGCTTTTGAAGCTTCTTTCAGACAGAGTTAAAGGGTTAAACTATTTATATTGATGTGATCCGTAGTCGCCGTAGTCTAGTAGGTAGTATGTTGGCTCATTAAATCCCAGGTCAAACATCTTTAACAAAATTGATTCTGACCTCTCGGCAGAAAACTCTAAGAGTATAGCTAGTTGCCGTGAAAAGTTTCTGTCGTTCGGAGTCAATTTGAAATTGTAGGTCCCATCACTCTTGTATAAAATTAACACACACAACGTAGGTGGTAAAAAAAAAGTTGGATCATAATCCTGACTCAAGGATTGTAATGAGCAATTATGTACGTATGCATGTACATACGTATGAACACTGAAGTGATCATTTAGGATCATAAGCTATTGACACCCTTCTCTAGCTGTCTTTCCGATTTTAATTAGAATGGATCTTCTAAAGTGATTTTTAATATATTCCCTCTGTATTCCATTTAAATTCGGTGTGACTCTGTATCCCAGACATGAAATATTTCTCATTTATAAGCGAGCCAAAATGGAGAAAATTAAAATAGAAATTTTGTTTCTTTTTCAAATAAAAATAAAATTTCCTTTTTTTTATAGGATTTCAACTGTCATCTGACGAGGGCCGTTAATACTCCCACACGTTATTGCACCTCTAATAACACGTACACACGTTCATTTTCTGCTTATCTCATATACACATACAGAGTATATAACACCACCACTACCACTACCACTACCAATACAATATTACTCATACCCTAATAATACCGTATATAACGGGTATAACAAACAAACAAAACAAATGAAAATTGTTTTTCCCTTTTTTTTGGTCCCGTTTTTCAGCTTTTAACCGTTTGAAGCAAAAATTTCTTGTTGTTGTTCGTGTTGCTTCTGTTAACGGTTTTTTTTTTACGTGGGGATATACGCGCATGTGACATACTATACTCCTGTATTTGTAGCAGCCACAAATTTTCCAAACATACACACAATCATACATCATTTCCAGCAACAACATCGTGGTGTGGCAGTAGTAGCAACAACAACGTCATCATCTTAATTTTCATCATTTGTTGTGTGTAGGATTTGACAATTTTTCCCGTCATACACACACAGTCCTGGTCTAAAGCAATCAACTACGGTTTTGCCACACTGGCAACACAACATCATGGCATGGCATGGCTTGGCAGTGGCACGGGGAAAACTCGTGTGAGCATATAACTCTTGTATGATGTTCTCTATTTGTACATACGTACGTACACTGTGAACGTGTATTTCATATGCTTTACATTAATGCCCTCATCCCCCATATACGGTCTATGCTTTCCCCCTCCTCCACCTTCTCGAATAATGCCAAGCAGACTCCATTTTCCAAAAAGAAAAACACTAAAGCCTGTATATACTTCTCCCCATGCCTGTTGGCCCTTTCTTTAACGCATCAACCCATTCACCCACCCGCTTAGTATATTACTCACGGCGTTAAAAAGAGACAGCCTTACAGCAGAAACGCGAAAAAATCCTCGCCGCTCATTTCACTTCTTTTTCTTTCTCACTCATGCTCTTGGTTTTCTTTTTTGCTTTAGTTTTTTTTATTGAGTGGGTGTACTTTTCATGAAAAATGCGCATTTTCCATTTATTTTTTCACTCAAAAAAATTTCCGCTGCTCCCCTTCAATTTCCCATATTCTCCCAGTTTGTTTGCGTACCATTTTAAGCGTGTTTCTGTTTGTTTTAAAAGCGTAATCTTTTGCCAATACCTTCTGAATACTTAAACTCATTTACCATCATATTGTCTTTGGTAGAAGAAGAGAATTTTCTTTTTTAATGAAAAACTTTCACTTTTAAAAAGTTCACTTGTTTACCCCCCATTTACCCCCATTTACCCCTTTACCTGGGGGTTCTTTACCAGCGTTCATTTGCCTTGTTGTACGATGTACAGTTGGTCCATAATTATAATGAGTTTTTCTTTAATTTAAGTCTTTTAGAAATCTTTTGTATTTGTTTTCTTTTACTAATAAACAGCCAAAGATAGGTGTGAGCGCCTTCCCCCCCTTTTACAAAACATCACTAATAAGTTTTAAATTTATGTGGACTTGTGTTTTCTGTACTTACGAGACAAAACAGTGAAAATAAATAAGTAAAGTTTTATTAAAAAGATGTTAAAAATGTGTAAGTATAAGCAATTACATAAAAGTCTTATACGCACACACACATTTCATACTTATATATACACTTATACACTCAATAAAAGCCTTACGGAAATCTAAAACAAGTTATTTTCATTGTTAATATACTCTTAAAAGAGTTTTGACAATAACAAATAAACTGTTATTAGATTGTACAATATAAGTGCATAGTATAAGAGTATAGTATAAGAGTTTAGAAAAAGTATAAGAGTTTCCACTTATAGTAACAACAAACAGAAGTCAAATTTACAGTCAATTATTGCTGCCTTTAAAAGTAAATAAAAGTTTTAGAGTTTCCGGCAATAGTATAAGAGTTTGTACTACGAGTATAAGAGTTTACACATTTGAAAATAGCAGAAGCCTTTTAGAAACCAAATGCAAATTATTTTTATTTGGCGGAAAATTTTGAAATAATTCCCACACTAACAAGTAAAACATTATTAGATTTATTTTAAACAGTATAAGACATTACATAAAAGAGTATAAGACTTTTTGCTTGTTGAAATAGTTAAGCATTTCCTAATAACCAAAATAAAACATCAAAGTTTTTACTGAAGTATGACAGCATATACCATAAACATAAGCTTTACTAAACATAAAAATCTTGTTAGAAACTCGCATATCACAACTCTTATACAATTTTTTAAGTAAATTTCGAATTAATATAAGAGTTTTTACAAATAGTATAAGGGTTTATACAAAAGTATAAGAGCTTGTAGAAAAATTTATAAGCGTTCAAAACTGTATAAGAAATGAACATTTCATAAAACTTCTAAGAACTAAGCACACTCCAAACTAACGCTATTTAAAAGGTTATTCAACGAATTACCATTTCTAGGAGCCAAAGGAAATAGCTAGACGTTACAACTAATATTAATCTTGTTGGCCTTCCTTAGACTTAAGACAATCCGTCTTTGATATTAAAGCCTCTTACCAATCTCGAAACTTAACTTTTAAGTCTTATATTTTCTGTATTACACCGGAAGTCTAATACGTGAAGACTTATACGCAAACTTTTATATGAGAACTCTTATACTGCGATCTTTCGGTGTGAACTGTTACAAGCGGTGATTAAGGTCTTATACTTTTACTATTTATGACATATGGTTATAGAAATGATGCTACAATATAAACTCTTATACCCAAACTCTTATACCTGAAATCCAAAATCTATTTTAACATAAAAACAAAACAAAGCTCGTTTTATTCAGCATTTAAAAAAGCCTGCTTTGGAGACCTAGTTTCTGAAACTCTTATACGTACGCGTTTGTAAAATTAATCCTTCAGAGAACTATTTAAGAAAACATATTTCAAAACTCTTATATTTCTTATACTTTCGTTTTTAAAAAATTTTGAAAATATTTATTTGTAGTTCTTTAAAAGGTCTTATACCAAAGTCTTATACGACAATTTTTCATATGCTACATTTTGTTTTGAAACTCTTATACTCGATTCGAAACTCTTATATTTCTTATACTTTCGTTTTTAAGAATGTTTTAAAAACATGTATATGTAGTTCTTCAGAAACAAAGTCTTATACGAGATATTTTATATGCTAACTTTTGAATTTAAAACTCTTATACTCATTTCAAAACTGTTCTACTTCTTATAGTTTTGGTTTTAAGAAAATTTTAAAAAAGGTTTTATACTAAAGTGTTATACATTTTGCTTTTAAACTCTTATACGCCAGTGGTAAAAGTCGTATACTCTATTCAAAACTCTTATATTTCTTATGCTTTTGTCTTTAAGAATGTTTTAAAAGAATGTACATGTAGTTCTTCAAAAGGTCTTATACGAAATGTTTTATATGCTACATTTTGCTTTTAAACTCTTATACTCAAACTCTTATACGTGAAATTCAATATCTATTTTAACATAAAAACAAAACAAAGCTCGTTTTATTTATCATTAAAAAGCCTGCTTTGGAGACCTAGTTTCTGAAACTCTTATACGTATGCGTTTGTAAAATTAATCCTTCAGAGAACTATTTAAGAAAACATATTTCAAAACTCTTATATTTCTTATACTTTCGTTTTTAGGAAATTTTTGAAAATATTTACATGTAGTTCTTCAAAAAGTCTTATACTTAAGTCTTATACGAGAATTTTCATACGCTAACTTTTGAATTTAAACTCTTATACGCCGCGGTAAGTCTTATAACTCGATTCTAAACTCTTATATTCTTATACTTTCGTTTTCTAAAAAATTTCAAATATTTACTTGTAGTTCTTTAAAGTCTTATACCAGAGTCTTATACGACAATTTTTCATTGCTACATTTTGTTTTGAAACTCTTATACTCGTTTGAAAACTCTATTAATTTCTTATACTTTCGTTGTTAATAATGTTTTAAAAAAATATCCAGGTAGTTCTTCAAAAGTTCTGCTACGAAAGTCTTATCCGAGAATATTTTATATGCTACATTTTGCTTTTAATCTCTTATACGCCAGTGGTAAAAGTCTTATACTTTGACAGTTTTATAAAGATATTGTTTTTTATATCTAGAAAGGTTATGATTCCGTTTTTAACTCGTATATTGACTATCTTTAATGTGAACTCTTGTCCTTAAACTCTTATACTGCGTAGTTAAATTTAATTTTTGATTCTCATTATTTACTTTGTTCTCCTTGCCATGTTTTATTTAATTCGTATTTGTCTGAAACCATGGCTCTCCCCCCCACCACACTGCTTTACAAGCAAATTGCAAAAATAGAAAATTTAATCAATCAATTTGGGTAGGAGGTATGCAGGGAGAGAGCCATGGTTTCAGACAAATACGAATTAAATAAAACATGGCAAGGAGAACAAAGTAAATAATGAGAATCAAAATTAATTTAACTACGCAGTATAAGAGTTTAAGGACCAAGAGTTCACATTAAAGATTAGTCAATATACGAGTTAAAAACGGAATCATAACCTTTCTAGATATAAAAAACAATATCTTTATAAAACTGTCAAAGTATAAGACTTTTACACTGGCGGTATAAGAGATAAAAGCAAAATGTAGCATATTAAAATATTCTCGGATAAGACTTTCGTAGCAGAACTTTTGAAGAACTACCTGGATATTTTTTAAAACATTATTAACAACGAAAGTATAAAGAAATATAGAGTTTCAACGAGTATAAGAGTTTCAAAACAAAATGTAGCATATGAAAAATTGTCGTATAAGACTCTGGTATAAGACTTTAAGAACTACAAGTTAAATATTTTGAAATTTTTTAGAAAACGAAAGTATAGAAATATAAGAGTTTAGAATCGGTTATAAGACTTACCGCGGCGTATAAGAGTTTAAATTCAAAAAGTTAGCGTATGAAAATTCTCGTATAAGACTTAAGTATAAGACTTTTTTGAAGAACTACATGTAAATATTTTCAAAAATTTCCTAAAAACGAAAGTATAAGAAATATAAGAGTTTTGAAATATGTTTTCTTAAATAGTTCTCTGAAGGATTAATTTTACAAACGCATACGTATAAGAGTTTCAGAAACTAGGTTCTCCAAAGGCAGGCTTTTTAAATGATAAATAAAACGAGCTTTGGTTTTGTTTTTATGTTAAAATAGATATTGAATTTCACGTTATAAGAGTTTGAGTATAAGAGTTTAAAAGCAAATGTAGCATATAAAACATTTCGTATAAGACCTTTTGAAGAACTACATGTACATTTCTTTTAAAACATTCTTAAAGACAAAAGCATAAAGAAATATAAGAGTTTTGAATAGAGTATACGGACCTTTTACCACTGGCGTATAAGAGTTTAAAAGCAAGAATGGTATAACACTTTAGTATAAACACCTTTTTTTAAATTTTCTTAAAACCAAAACTATAAGAAGTAGGAACAGTTTTGAAATGAGTATAAGAGTTTTAAAATTCAAAAGTTAGCATATAAAATATCTCGTATAAGACTTTGTTTCTGAAGAACTACATATACATGTTTTTAAAACATTCTTAAAAACGAAAGTATAAGAAATATAAGAGTTTCGAATCGAGTGTGAGTAAGAGGGTTCAAAAACAGAATGTGCATATAAAAATGTGTCGTATAGGACTTTGGTATAAGGACCTTTTAAAGGAACTACGAAAGATACAATACTTTTTCAAAATTTTTTAAAACCGAAAAGTAAAGCAAATGACTAAGAGTTTGAAAGATATGCTTTTCTTAAAAAATAGTGTCTGCCGAAGGATTAAATTTAGTCAAACTCGCGTACGTAAAGAGTTTCAGAAACTAGGTCTCCAAAGCAGGGCTTTTGTTAAATTGGCTCGAATAAAAGCGAGGCTTTGTTTTGTTGTTTATGTTTAAAATAAGATTTCTTTAGGGTCTACTCATCCTATCCATTAATGTTGTGTTGTATTCAATACATTGGTGACTAGACC
>QOCX01000012.1:634980-654531 GCA_005959815.1 Sarcophaga bullata
CGGGGGAGGGGGTGGGTATAAGAAGATATTAAGCGAGTGTTTGGAGTATTTAAATCATTAGAAATGGAAAAAAAATAAATAAAAAATGAAATGAAATGAAATGAAACTGAAAGAAAAAGGAAAAAACTGTTTAAAAATAATAAACGATTCCATCAAAAGCAGACAATTACCCGAAAAGAGAAAATTAAAAAAAAAATTTTTTTTTTGGTAAAACAAAGAAAAAACAACAACAAAAATGAAATAAAATATATGTGAGCAGCAGACATACAGAAATAGAAACAAAAGAAAAAAGAGAATTTTTTAATTTCAGAAAAAAATAATGAAAAAAAATCAACTCAACTAACTACTCTACGCTCAGCTCAGTTCCAGTGGGTGAGTGTAATTATTACTTGTCTCCTCGTACGTACATAGCATGCAGAGAGTCTAGGAGTGAAAGAGACAGCAATAAAAAGAATTTTCATTTTGCAAAATATTCATTAATTTTGTTTCCAACGGTTGTTGTTCGTTAATTTTCAGACATCTTCGTTAGGCTCACACCACACCACACCACACCACTCTTCCCCATTTATCTACTCAGTAAGGCTCATTCTCTTCGTATTGTAGTGCTTATAACCTCAAGCCATTTATTCCTGCACAATATTTTATATCAGTTTCCTTTACTTTTTTTTTATTTTTTCTGTGATTTTTAATAATAATTTTCCATCATAAACTTGCCTGGTTGCCGGCGTCTTGATGAAAAATATTCCCCCCTTAAAACAAAAGACAAGAAGAAAATAAAGTAACTTGTATGGGCTTTGTCTTTGGCTTTGGCTTTTCGTTGTCCTGGCAAATTGTATGTCCTGTCACTACTGTATGCCTTTTTTTATTTTATTTTCTCTTGATATTCTTTTTTATTGTTGTTGTCCAAAATTCATATTGTCTCCCTGTTGTCTTAAAGATGAAATTTGAGCCGTTTTGTTAATAAAAAAAAGAACGGGATAAGAATTGTACATTTTCCCCCCCAAACTTATCATGTCTCAACTAAACGGACAAGCAATTTTTGGGGCTTTTTTTTTTGGAAAAAGTCTTGTAATGCCAGTTTCTAATTAATTTCTCAGAGACATTCTAAATCAAAAAGAAAAAGGAAAAAATATTTTTTTGTCAGAATATGTCCGTGATGGATATGAAATGTGAAACAAAAAATAATTTTTTACCGACGGTATATTGAAAATAACGGTAATTAAAAGAGAAGTCCAAGAAAACGTATTAAACAATGGTTTGGAATCAAAATTTTGCTTATAAACATACATACATACATGCAATAATAGCACATTACAACCCTTTAGTCAGGACTACAACCTAGTTTCTCACACCACTGATGTTGCATGAGTTAATTGTATACATGAGTCGCGGCCCCTACAGTTTAAAATCGACTCCGAACGACAGATTTTTTTTAGGAACTTTTTATGGCAATTTTTTATTTACTCTCGAGAGTTTTTGCCAGAAATCTGCTAAGAGGATGTAGCCGAAGAAATACTTTTTCATATTAGAGATGTCGGACCTGGGGTTTGAACCGTGGCGACACGTCTGCCTACTTGTCTACGCATTTAAAAAATGCTATCACACTTCCACGACATAACTAACAAATTTGCCAAATAATCGGAAATGTCTCTAGGCAATGAAGTCGCCGTAGTCTAGTAGGCAGTGTATTGGCTTTTTAGATGAGAGCTTGTTGTTCGAAACCCCGGTTTTGACACCTCGAGCAAAAAATATTTCTGAAAAAAATATTTCTCGCGCTTACTTTCTCTCAGTAGTCTTCTGCTAAAAACTCTGAGAGCAAATAAAACAAAGTACCAAGTAAAGTTTCTTAAAACTATAGGTCTCGCCACTTATAAAATTAACACACACAGATTCATGAAGTAGTCTACAGAATAATGCCCGTAATGAGCTAAAAAGTGTTAGAAAATTAATTCAAAAATATAAACTGTTGAAACAATCCAGAGTTATAGTATTCCGCACATACAAGCCTTATAAGGGAATAACAGTTTCAGCGAAATCATAGCCGAGTGCGTGCAACTTTCAAATTTACTTCACAAAATCCAAAACTATAGAGCACTTTACTCGATCGTTTGTCGTTGTTTTAACACCAAATTTTTCTTTGAACTTTTATCTTCAACTTCTGACCGTGTTTCTGACTTGAGGCCAGGTTTTTTTTAACTTTTTAACGAAGCCTAGGAGCACTTTGTCTTCCTAACTATTTTCCTGTCATGGAAATGGTGGTATTTAAATAAATTCTCTTTAGCTTTTCACTTTCTAATGATTAGAAAACTTAGCTTTTCTTACACAGTCATGTAGACTATTGATAGCCAAGGCCTCTTTATATTTTGTGATTATCGTAGACATTTTTGTAAAGGCTAGCAAAGGATTTTCGTTAGAAAACTTTAATGATTCGTTTCCAAACCGTTTGTTGTCTTCCCATCTTCATTTTAAATTATTCTGCCAACAATACAATGGTATTATGGTCATAAAACTGCAGCTATAAACCTAAAAGTATGCAGTATTTTATTAACTGCAGGTCGAAGTGTTTACGAAAACCCAAGTTAACTATGCTTGAAGTCACCGTAGTCTAGTAGTAGTGTGTTGGCTTATTAGACATGAGGAATTGATTGAAATCCCAGGACAGACATTTCCAAAAAAGCGAAAATATGAAAAAATATTTCTTCGGCGACTTCCTCTCAGCTGATTTTGGCAGAAAGATTTTCAAAAATCTGTCGTTCGGAATCGATTTTAAACTGTAGGTCCCGCTACTCATTGTATAAAATTAACACACACAATATAAAGTGGTGTGAAAAACTGGATCGTAATCCCGACTAAAGGATTGTAATGACTAATGCTGTATGTATGTAAGTAAACTATGCTTAAGGCAACGACCGGCACCATAAATGGTGCAAATGAAACGGCAATCGGTGTTTAAAGCTTTTGAAAATCCTTTCTGGAGAATTGTGGAATTTGTTTTGCATAATTTTAGGACTGTCGGGACAGTTCTTTATTCTATTCAAAAAACAAAAACAAAATCTTGAAATTAATTAACGAATGCATGTGTATGTATGACTAAAATACTGTAATCAGAACATATTCATTCCGTATGACGTACAGTACATGCCTCTAGAATTTATAATTTCAAGTTCCTTTTGGAAGATTTTGTTTTTCTTTCAAAATACGATTTTTTTTTATTATTTTTTTTTTTGGAACATATTCACTAAAATCCTTGTTTTTATTGCCACACATATTCAAAACAAAAAAATTCTTTTCCTTTCGTATAGTAAAAGTCAAGCCTTTTTTCGCATTTAAATCCACTCCCTTTTTTGAGCGTGTATTTTCTAATATAAACACACTCACATACGAACTCATACATACATATGTTAACATATACATACACACATACATAAACATCAACTCATATAACTAAAAACTGTTTTTCCAACAACAACAACAAAAAATCCGAAATCACACACTCGGAAAAACTAAACACATTAGAAAAAAAAAAAACGAAAAAAAATAACGGAAAACATATCTAAACAACGCGCACAATCCGTTATGAAAAAAGGAAAAAATTTAGAAAAAATTCTAAAATTACACACGCACATACACACGTACACACATAAAAACAATCGTGTTTTATTTAAGCAGCAGCGTTTTATAACGGTTAACGTTTTATCGTTAGAATATTCGTTTAAGAAAAACTCCGTAAACCAATCAGAAAAAGTAGTCTTAGCCTAAGCCTCCCTCTCTCTTTCGATTTTCGGGACACTCCTCACATATGTAAGCATACATATGCATACTTACAGCAACATATTTAACGCACTTACACACACATACGATTTGAGATATAAATGCTTACGTTGTTTTTGCCTAAAAGTATGCCACAGAAAAGAGTTTTATTATCTCCTTAAAGCATACACACACACATGCAGGCAGGCATATGTTATAGGTTTCGTTTTGTTTTTAATTTCTTTCTTATCATCATATCACAGATTTTTTACCGTTATTTTCTGTTTTCTATTATTTTGTCAGAAATTATTTTAATTTTTTCCGGTTTTCTTTTTTTCTTTTCTTTAAAATTTAAAAACTAAAGTCTGCTTTTAGGTGAAAAATAATTTTTTTTTATCCGCCTTAGTTTTGCTGGTGGTGGTGTCCACTAAAAAAGTTAAAACTGAATTGAAAGTTTTTCTGACCACTTGCCATATTTTGCCGCTTCGTTGATTTTCCTCCTCTTGTTCTTCTTCTTATTTTGCTTTTATTTTTTAATTCTTTATTTTTGCTTCCTTTTTCTCTTTGGCGAGTTTTTTTTTTCCTGCTTTTCTTTCTGTTTTTATTGCAGTAAGCAAAACGGCCTTATCAGTAAAGCATTCGTTTGTGTGCCTGTTTGTGTGTAAGAGTGTTAAAAGGAAAAACTGTTTAATACAATAGGTTTGTCTGTATGTATGTGGTGTATGTATGTATGTGTGTGTCTATGCATTACTGATTTTCATTGTATTCGTCGCCATTTGTTTGAAACAAACCGTTGGTTTTCTTTATCGTTTTTTGTTTTTTCTACCTTTAATAGCAGCCAGTGTAAAATGATTTGTTAGGCATCGTCTTATAAAGAGAGCTGCACACTAATGAGAGCTGAGAGAGAAAGAAAACAAAGGAGCTTACACACATACATACATAATTAGAGAAGAGAATACTTTTGTAGTGACCACTACTGCCAAAACAAAAGCAAAAAAAAAAACAAAGGAGATAGGAAATCATAGTATATGACTATTGCCTAGTTTAAGGCGTTTTTTATGTTAATTTGGCTAAATCAATGGGGTTTTTTTGTTCTGTTTTAAATTTAGCGAAGGATTTCAACAAATATTTGCTTTAATACAGAGAATTTAATAAATTTTAATTAAAAGAACATAGAGAATCTAGGGTTTTTCTCTTTAAAAATGCATTAAAATTTTACCGAATTGATGTTTTGTTTTATGAGACATATTTTTAGGAAACAAAAAATGATTAAAAATAAGTTATTGAAGTAAAAATTTCTCTTTCTCACGTTCATTCCATAACTAAGCTACTCAATGACCCACATGACTTTTTATTTAGAAAATATGTAGCCAAAAAGTAGGGTTATGTATCCCCTTTTGTCTCTTAAAATATCCACAATTTAACAACCTGATTAGAGACCGGCATTATGGTTTCTGTAATGCCTACTCTACAGGCAATCTATTAAAATTACTTCAGCTGAAGAATTAAGAATGTGGTTTTAGGTTTGCAAAAGTCTGTATTTACAGAGGTAAAGTCCAAAGTATTACTTTCCTCTTCGTCACATTCCCAGATTCTGCAAAAGTCATCGATAGACTGTCAAACATATCATCATCTCTACCAAGAGGACAGTGACCTAAGCGAAACGCTATGGAGCGTTGGATGATAAAACAATCAGTCCCCTTCTTATTCTATTCATATCAGTCCAGCTAAGTCTAAATATACTGCACGTGCCCCCTTATGCATACATACATACATACATAATTGGTCATTACAATCCGTCAGCCAGGATTACGATCTAGTTTCTCATACTTATGTTGTGTGTTCGGATTTTATACATGAGTGACGGGACTTACGGTTTAAAGTTGATTCCAAACGACAGATTTTTGAGAAACTTTTAATGGCAATTTTTATTTACTCTCAGAGAGTTTTTGCCAGAAATCTGCTGAGAAATCTGAAATCACCGAAGAAATATTTTTTCGTATTTCGTTTTGATGTCTGACCTGCGGTTTGAACCGTGGCCTTACGTCTAATAAGCCAACATGCTACCTAGTAGACTACGGCGACTTCATAGTTGAAATATTACAATTTAATCTTCAATTTATTTCACTAACAGAAGCTGTAATGTTATCTTTCAGGCCCGAAAATGTATACGAAGAACTTAGTGCCAACTGTTATAAAACCATTTTAGGCAAAAAGAAAATCCATGACGGAAGCGTTAAATTTCTTCCTTTTCTTTAAAGAAAGGCAATCAAATAATGCCGCTAGGCATATGGTGCATCTATCAGAGGGCATTTGTTAGCTGTAGAATAGCCTGTAGTTGCTTTTTACACCAAATTCGACAATTCAGGTTGTTACTGCATCCACTGAACCAACAACAAGCTTCGTGGCTGAAGATAATTTTCCTACAATGAAATTGTTTCTTAAAGGGTACGAATTTTCATAACAAAATATTAGGATTTGCAAGCCTTTTTTCTTTATTAGTGTGTGCATGATAAAATGATTTAATTTACTGCGTATTTTTGACATTGTCACATGTCGCGAATCGTTTTTTTTTTGTATTACAAAAACAAGTATCGAAAAAGTCTCGCATTATTAGTGTAACAATCAAAATTTTTTACAAAATCAAGCACTAAAGCTATGTTCTTTTCAAAAATACCATAAAATTTAGTAAAGAAAAAAAAAACTAATTTGCATATTTTTATAGAAAAAACTACCCTCGTATCCCTTTATCTATGTTTTTAGTTTCAGATTTCCTGAAAGCAATTCATTATTTGGTGCCTGATTTAAAAAAAAAAATCAAAAAAAAATTTATAAAAACACTGCTACAGTCACTGCCTAAGCAATAATAACAAGAGACACTATTTCTCTCTCTCTCTCTTCCTCTCTCTCTCTCTCTTTGTTTACAATATAATAAATGCTCAAGGAAAAGGTGTAAAAATCTCATGTGTAACTTAAGAGCATACATACACGCATATGGTATGTATAACTTACACTCCTATTCCTCTTGATGTAAAAAAAAAGCAAGTGTGTGTGTGCGTGTGTGTGTTTTTAATGCTCATTTAATATTTGCGCTTCGTTTAGCATTTGTTAAGATCGTTTTTATTTTGGGTGAGAACGAACAACCGAACAACAAAAAAACGCCGAATACAAAGCAAAGAGAAAAATTTGCATATGAAAGCCAAATGAAACACAACAAAATTTGCATAATCGCCTGTTTTATAGGAAAACAATGTGTATGTCTGTGTGTGTGTGTGCGTGTATAAGTTGTAATAACAGAAAATGAATGAATGACGATAATAGGGTTCAATAGTTTAGGCTTCATTAATTTTATATTGAGTGTCTGTGTGTGATTAGCAAGAAAAGAGAGAAATTTGCATTTTATGTTAAACAGATGCTCATAAGTAACGGATTTAAAAAATTTAATAAAAATCCTTACATATACTATTGCATACACAACACAACATGTAAGCATAAAAATCAATCGTACATCAAAGACAAACTATTTTAAGAAAATTTTTTTGTCTCTCTCTCTCTCCCTCTCTCTAATGTTATACGCACTTAAGTGTATTTATTTTTAATAACAGTTTTAATACACGATCTCCTACTCATTAATCACTTGTATTTGATTTATTCTGTCTCTCTCTCTCTCTCCCTTTCTCTCTCTGTTTTAATTCTTTCTTTTAACTCTGTTGAAATTCTTCTCTTAATCCTTTTTTTTTGTTTTCTTCAACAATATTTTGAACTCATTTTTATTCTGTTTACAGCTTTGCTTTGGTATACGTACGTATCCTATCTTAGAGGTCATCTAAATGATAAAATATTTGTTGCATATTTTATTTGTTAAACAAACAAACAAAAAAAAAACTGCCTTTATTTTTTTGAGTAGAAAAATTCCTTTTTGAATATTTTCTTAGAACAGCGCATGTCTCTGTTTTTTTATTTTTTTTATTCTAGTTTTTTTCTTCTTCACACACTAAATTTTGTTTAGAAAAAAAAAATCTAATAAATGTAACAGTAAACTACACCTCCACCCTTAAAAGTATGCTTTGGAAAATAGATAGAGAAATCGAGAGAGAGAGAGAGAGTGAGAGAAAGAGAGCAGAATTAAAATTCATAAATAATTAAGCAAAGGGTTAAAATTGGAAAAGACATTGAAGAGGAAAACATTTTTTGGAAAATTTTTTTTAAAGTTAAATTCTGTTGTAGACGGCAATAGAGATGAAAAACAATAAGAAAAAAAAACACTTATGAAGACGTTAGTAAGAGAAAATCATTGAAAGGAATATCGCCAACTATTTTTCTAATTAAATAAAGAAAGTATAACGATCGTAAACATAAAATCAGTGACATTCTGCATTCTTTTTAATAAAATAATTGAAAATCTTGAATTGGAATCTCGAATATACGCCCCTGCAAGCCTAACTCCTAATCTCTCACGTTTTTAAAAACTCTACATAAAAAAGACAGCTGCCATGTGACATACTAGTCGTTGTCTTCCGTTAAGAAACTTAACAAGATTCTAAAAGATCTTGTCGCCACTTTTAAGACCAATTACACTCTTGAATGCTGTCCAACATAAGTCATAAAAACCTACAAATTCCATCCATCTCCTCTGTTCCGTCAAAAAGAGTCCACTCTGTATCTCTTCGGTTGCTCATTGAGTGTCCCAGATAAGTTCCGACTGAGCCATCTATCATATTAGTGCGTTGACTAATACACATAATAACCATCGTATCAAATTACGTTTGTAGATCGGTATGGAATTTAAATTTAAACCATTAAGTGAGTTCTACAGAGCCCGCAACGAATGATAATCGAAAGATGGAAGATGCAAGCTTCATATCTTTATCTAGGCCCTCCCAATTTCTGTCAATTCCCTTTCAATTCGAACAGATACACTATATTACCTTTCTTGATGTCATCTAGTTTTTAAGCTTCTCTCAGCTTCTCAGATGATCGTTTTCGAATGTAAGTATCGCACATGTTCCACTTTTTTCAATGCCCTTGTAATCATTTGCTTCACAAAAAAAATTCGATTTCATTGGGTTTTAATAAATGAACGGAAAATGGAAATTCGAAGCATTAAAGTGTTCAGTTTTCGCTGATTTTTCATGTGTGCAGACAAATAAAGAGTAGACCCTCTGCAGCAACAGATTCTAGAATGATAGAGTTGCCATCTATTATGGCTTGTGAATTAGAATGGGTGTAGCAGTGGGGGATTTTGGCTTTGTGTCCTAATTTTTCCTAGAGAGTAAAGCTGGCTGACTATTTTCTGAAGTCTATTTGGAATTATGTACTCTAAGGGTACTCAGGGCTTTCTGATTGGATCATTATGAAGCCTCTTTAGTGCAGAATAGTTAGCCAAACCATATGTTGATGAATGCCTAGTTTGTTAGCAACGTCTATACTGCTTATATGAACGTCCTTTTCATTTCTTCCATAACTTTAATGACTTTTTAGTGACTGTGGACTAGAGAGAGGTGAGTGCACTTTTTAACACAAAAATTGTCAAAACGAAGCGAGCAATTTTTCTGCAACACAAAAATGAAAATCAAAATATCATGCAAATTTTAATTGATTTTTAAATGCAGTTGACTTTATCTACAATTAGGATTCTCTTTCAATTAAAATCACTCGAAAAGCTGTTAAAAAAACCACGGGAAAAAAAAAGTAATTTAATTTATGGCAACACTGTTCATATTTATGCTTACAGTACTCTGAACTATTAAACAGAGAAGGAGAAACAGAACAACAATAATCATTATGTGCACACGTATGCATGTGTTTAAGTGAGTAGAAATTACACCCTCATACTTAACATATGTACTTGCATGTGCTGCTTATACATGGTACATGTGAGTAAACTTCGTACGTATTATGTACGTTCACACGTACATACATACATATGTGATGTGTTCAGTGTATATAAAACACATTTAAATAAAGAGAACAACGTTTTCCTTCGTTTTTCTCGCATTTTTTTTGTTTTTGTTTTGTTGCTCATATGTTTTGTTGTTTCGTATATACGAACAAAGACGTGTGTATAGTCGTATGCAATAATGTTATTGTTGTTGTAGTTGTTGTTATTGTTGTATTAAACAATTTTCCTATTTGTGGTTGAACGTTATTGTTATTGTTGCTGCTGACATTATTGTGTTTGTGTGTGTGTATATATGAGTATGAGAAACACAGTCTGCCTAACTGTATTGGTTGGCAAGATATTTAAATAAAAGACGCCTACTTTTTCCTCTCTGTATGAGTGGGCACACATAACATGCTACATATGCATACGTATATGAATGTGTGTGTTAATATATGAGAATCCTACGTATGATGAGTACGTTTTGTGAGTTTATTTGGATATGATATGAGAGTGTGCATAGGGTTTACAGGTACATAGCACTGTTGAATGCAATTATGTGGGGGTAAAGACTTGTTTTCTTTTATTATCTAAGTCCTCAATGGCTTGAAAATGTAATTTCGTGAATGATGTCTTTTGAATTATGCTAAATCAAGTCTTTATTTCGTAAAAACCAAAAATTTTAATGAAAAATATTTTATGTTGCAACGATTTTAGGCTCCATACTTTTCTTTAAAGTACACAGAATTATCTTTCTTATAAATAATTGCAATTTTATAAAAATACATTGGCAACCCTTACCTACAACATATACTCCCATATGAAGAGAAGTGCAACAACAACTCAATGACTAACATATGCATGAGCCACACACAAGAAAGAAAGAAAGAGAGTGTATGTGTTACACAAAAATTTTCCAACTAGAAAAATGTACTCAAGGCACATGCGAAGCGTAAACATATGAACGAATGAAAGAAAGAAAATAAAAAATAAAAAATCCCATATGTGAGTACATATATGAAGACACACACATTAAGAGTGTATGAATAAGCATATACGCTGAACACTGTGCTTATTTTACTCATTTTCATATAAAAACCGTATGAGAAATAAGCGAAGAGTAAAAAAGAAAGAAATTTAACTCATCATAACGGTTTATAAGAACTCAAACAACAAGTAGAGAATGCCAAGCAAGAGTTGTTGTTGTTGTTGTTTATAAATGAATATGACGATGAGAAATGTAACAATTTCTGTAACTGTTTATACACTCGTTCGTTCGTTCAAAATACACTTTATTTGTGATGTCGTTTTATTGTTATTGTAAGCCAATGTACGTATGTATGTATGTATTTGTGATACCTACACATAATAATTATGTATGTACATACATATGTATGTATGTATGTATAGAATATTTGAAACATGTTATGCGCACGTTCTAAACGTGTGTCGCGTACGCGTATGAACTCAACTCATCATCATTAGAATTCCAGTGTTTTTTTTTTCGTCGTTATACCTCCCTACATATACGACAGCAACAACAACAACAACATATACACACAGATAACCGTAAATCTACTTGCAGGCGACGCGTGCTTTAATAAATAAACATTAAAACCCTCTTACACACACACAAAAACTGTGCTTTTTATCACTCTCTTTTTTCTTCCACCAATACATACGCTCAACGTTTAAAAAAAATCCTTTTTTTACGTAAACAACACAACACAACAACAGCAATAGCAATATCAATAAGGGAGTAAATAAACCCCTAAAATTGTAAATCTACACACAAACATACATAAATAATCTCCAAATGGTAGAGAATTCATATGTTAAACATTGACAACGGGAAACATGTATGATTAGTTCATGCATGTAACACAACGATAACGGCAACAGCGACTGTGACGGCGACTGCGACTGCGACTTATACAAAAGCATTGACGTACTCAAATTAATTTTTTTTTCTCTATCTTCTTCCAGAATAGGAAAAACAACTCAATTTTTTTTTGTTTTTATTTAGAAAAATAAAAATAGAGAGTTGTTGTTGTTGTTGTTGTTTGTGTTATTGGTTTGTCATTTTGAAGCAAATAAAATAAAATAAATTTCATCTTCTCTGCTTTCTTCGTAATACGTTGTCTCTCTTTTGTATCACTTGTTCTTATCATTCTTATCGCATACAGTCAGTCGTCTTTAGCATCGACGTTGTCATACATGGCGTATACGTTATAACAAATTTCATATCAATAACATGTGTTTGTGTGTATGTGTGGGGTGTGTGCGGGTGGGTATGGGTTAGTATGATGAGTTCCTTTTATTTAGTTTTTCCATTCAATACCATCCTTTGAAACATATCATGTCAGTTTTTGCATGTGTTGTATGTTTGATAACCTGTTCGGTTTGATGCAACACATTTTAATGGATAACATTAGGTTCGAAATAACCGCCATGAACATTTTTTCCTTGAAAAGAGGTTTTAAATGATGGGTAGTTTGTACCACTCAATGGCATAAAAATTTTAGTAAACGATTCCAAAGGCAATTAAGAAGCACGCCAACGTGAATAGTCGCATGGGAAATTGAAATTGTTCTTTACATTCTGTTTTTCTTCTTCTTCCAATTTATTAATTTTATTTTTAATTTTTTTTAACAATTTTTTCATTTCACACACAAAAATATATCCACTGGGTTATTGCCAACAACATGTAACAAACCCTACAATAAGTAATAATCGTATGAATGTACCGTTCGTGTGTAATTCATAATAATTTTTATATTTTCTTTGCCATACCCATAGCCATTTTCCTCTCTCTCTCTCTCTCACGCTCTCTGTCTCTATTGAATAGATATCCAGTAAAAAAAAAACAAAAACTAACGGGACAAAAATTTTATTTTCTTTTCATACGCGATGAGCAAAACAACATACACAATATATACGTACGTACGCTTAGGTTTGGCTTCGTTTTTATCTTCACTTCACTTACAGTTTGGCTCTCGTAATGTGTGTTAAAACTACTGCCAGTATCTGCTGCTAATATTGCTGCGCCTCTGCATGTTGTGCTCTATGTTGTGCTGGCTGTTCTGTTCTGTTGTGTTGTGTTGTGTTGTATTATGTTGTGTTCGGTTGTCTAATATGAAGGAGTAAAATTTCCATATCCTAATGCACACACACGCTTACACATACGTAGCAAATGAATTTAAAAACAATATACGAGTACGTATATCGGTTGTTGTTGCTGTTATTTAATGTATGACAACGTCGTTTGTCGAATTTTGTAACCCATACACACAGCAAGCAAGCAAGAGAGTTAAAACGAACATCATGACGTTGACGATGGTGATGGTGATGGTGACGATGATGATGATGATGAAGAAAAAATATACGAAACCGGTGTTTTCCATATACATATACATACGTACGTACATATGTATACACCCTCCACCTCTTTGGCAAAATAAAAAAAATAACGAAGAAGAAGAGAAAAAACAGCAACACTTTTACACAATTACACACAACATAACTACTACCAACAGAAAACACCAACACCAACACCAACACAAAGACTATCACAGCGCTATACCTACACTCTTCTTAGTTCGTTGATTTTTAGAGACTGTTTGACTGTTGGCTGTATTTTTATGTTGTATGTTGTTGTTGTTGTGTGTTGTTGTTGTTGCTGTTGCTGTATATGTATTTATATTTTCCATACGATTTTCATTCGTACTCATATACCCTTCTCATACACATGAGTGAGTGAGTGAATGTATGAATTGGTTGGATGTTTCCCCCGTGTGTGTCTTTATTTTTTCATGTTTTTTGTTGTTTTCTTGTTTTTTTATTATTTTTTCTTACCATCCCATCATATCTGTGCTCTTTTTTTTATTAACAGACACACACATACGCTCTCTCGCATAAACATTAATTCATACTTATTGTAAGGCAGTGTATGTGTGTGTGTGTGTGTTTTTTTTTTGCTGAGTATAGGGATATTACTCGTATATCGCATGTACGTACGACTGAATATATGTGATGTGTTGTATTGCTGATGTTGTTGTTACATTTTAGTTGTGCCATATGTACGTGTGTGTGTGTGTGTATGGGCCATATATACACACATATAATTTTTTTGGTTAAATCACTTGAATTAGTCGTTTCGAAACAGTTGAACGGTGTAAACATACGCGCAATAATAATACACGTAACGTAACTCTTTCGCTTGCCACATATATATACACGTTCGCTCGCTAGCTTGCTCTCGTTCGTTCTTTCTTGCTCGCTCTCTCTCACACACTCTCTCCGTCTCAGCTCAATTCAATTCAGCATGTAGCAGAAATTTTGTAAATGTGTGCGTGTGTAGGAGTGTAATATACGATGATATGTTGTGTAGATGTGTGTTTTCTATCATTCGCACATACATTCTTATATTTTTTGTTTTTGTTTTTTTTTTGGAGTCATACACGACGGCGGCTCTAAATGTAATTTCCATAAGAATAATACCCAAAACAAGACTTGACTTGATATGTACAACAACAAAACAAAAATAATTTTTATTCGTTTGTGAAACGGTTGAGAAAATGTATAATACGCGCGCGGGGTGTTACTAGCAATAAATCGAATTTAAATTTTTCTTGTGAATATTTTGATATAAGAAAAATAATTAAAAAATATAAAATAAATATAAAAATTATTAAAAAATATTTTTGGATTATTCTTCATAAATAAGAAATTATAAACATAAATTAATAAAAAATTAAGATATAAAAAATAAAAAAGTATAAATACCCTCAATCCAGAATGTGTTGGTAATTGTGAATAAAATGTGTCTAATCTTAGTAATATTAAAAAAAAAGGGATGATAATGACACGATATATAATAAACCTTAAAATGAAAATTAAGTTTAAAAAAACTGAAGGGACTTTTTCAATTAAAAATAAATAAATAAAGAGTTAATAATGTAAAAACCAAAGTTATAAAATCGTTTTAAAATAATCAAATTTAAAGTGTTTAAAAAAAGGAATTTAAAAAGCAATTAAATTGTGAAAGAGTTTTGTTTTAATTAAAATTACAAAAAATTAAAAATTTGTTTATTAATAAAAAATATTTTTTTTAATTTTAATTAAAAATTAAAAAAATTATTTTTAATTAAATTATTTAAAAAAATTATTTTTTTAATTTTTTAATTTAAATAAAAATTTATAATTGTGCAGAACGATTTAAAAAAATAAGGAATTTTAAAAAAATAAAAAGCAATTTAAAAAAAAATTTTCAATTAAAAAAACATAATTTAATAAAAAAAAAAAATAAAAAAAAAATAAATTATTGAACAGTTTTTATATGGACTTAACGACCAGTTTTTATATTTATGAGAAACTAAAATTAAGAACAAATATAGAAACAAAAATCAGCAGAAAAGCTTGAAACAATTTAATACAAAATAAAAATAAAATTTAAAAAGAATACAAAAAAAAAGAGACTTAACCTCACAAATAGTGAAGATTAAAAAAAAAAAAAAATTGTGTACATATTTAACACAAAAAATATTTTGTTATGTGAGAATGGATGTTAAACAATAATTTAAAAAAATAACAAAAATCGTAGGCGTTCCTGAAGAATATAACATCAATCGCTCAACTGCTTAATTCTGTTGCAAATATCTTTATTATTCTGCTTAATTGCTACATAATTACTGTCTTATTACAACTTATTTACTTCACAGAAATGACGAGTATATTCGTTTGTGTAACATTTTTTAAATTTTACAAAATTTTGTTGTTTTTAGGGAAAAAAAATTGAATTTCTGCTTTATATGTATACAGTGGTGTTCAAAATTAAAGTTACATTTGTTCTTAAAGCCCGAAAAATTATATTATAGACAAAAAAGTACCCTCGCGATCAAAAGTGAAGCAACTATCATGATATTTATTTCATTGAATTAATATTTCTTACATATTGTGCCTCAAGCAACATAGCCATTCCATTTTTATAAAACAAAACATCAAATTTCATAAAAAAATAGTGCATTTGTATTAAATTTTGTTTAAAAATTTGTAAGATTCAGTCAATGAAGTGATCTCAACTGAAGTAACTTTTGCTGAGCCCATTAATTTTACTGTCACATGTCTAGTTCAAAACAGACTAATGCTTTCTGGTCATGGGGCCACTGAAAATAATCTTACCTTTATATGTAAACGTAAAACCTGGTATAACAGTTATTTCGAATGAAGAACATACGTTAATAATTCTCTGCTAAAGCTACTACGTGAGATTAATCTACTAGCCGGATTAAAACCGGATCATTTCTTACACCCAAACAAACGTATGCTAGTTAAAATGGCCGGCTTTCGTTGCCATTGTGTGGCGCCATTATTTCATAAGGCTTTTGCGATCAAGCTTAAAATAATAAGAGATGTTGAGTCTTCCATCACACTAATAGGAAAATGAGTCTGAGAATAGTAAGCGATTCTCAAGACAGGTTTTGTATAATAAAGGAAGAATGGAAAGTATAATCATGGTTCAAGCCCAATATTAAGGTTCTGTAAGGAATAAACCGATTCTCCAGAACACATACTTGCAGCCTATGCGGCATTAATAGATTTCAGACTTAGAAATCTGGATATCGACAAGAATCGTGTGATATATTGTTGTTGTAGGCGACGTTATTGCGAAACCCTTAAACAAATCGAGAACTATACAGACAACCATATGGTCGCTGAATTTTTGTACCTTATCACAACCATACCATAATAATACAAAAATGGGAACAGCGCCACAGAATTTCCTGAAATCTCGTTAACATAGGCAAAGTATAACGTGGTGGAGTAAAATTTTAATTGAAAAACAATTTGAAAAAAAATGCTGACGGAATTTTTAAATTTTTAGATTTTCTTAGAAAATATACTGAATGCTAGGGTTTTTCATTATTGCCAACGTAAGAAAGGCTTATTTTTTGGTTAATAGATGTAAAATTTTGTTGTAAAATTTCGAAAAAACATGTATTTTGTCGGTGATCATGATAGAAAATAAAATTGCCATGAAAACTCTCGCAAAAATCTGTCATTACTGTCACTCATGTATGAAATTAACACACACAACATAAGTGATGTCATATATCACAAACTCCTGACTAAAGGGTTGTAATAACCAATTATGTACGTATGTATGTATGTAATCATGATAGAAAATATACTTAATAACCTGATTTCTTTATTTCAATAATAAATTTATTTAATTGAGCAATTGGATATTCGTAATTGATTTCATAGAACAACTGCTGAACTTAAGTTATAAAAATCTTATAATACTTGGAGGACATCACCGCATGTAATAAAATAACACGTGATTTGTAGATACCTTCAAGGTCAATAGGTTACAATATTGCTTAGATACAGTAGAACACATTTTCCTTAGAATTGTTAGGACATTTCAATTCATTTTCCATTTCATTATAAAATTTTTGAAATTTAATTCATAAAAACCTTCACAGTGCACCACATTTCTTACGATTCTTACACAAAGACGAGTAAAATCCGACATACCCTTTAACAGGTTTACGGCAATATATCGTTCAGCCTCTAAAATTGCATACAAATTGTGTGTGTTTTTAATTCATTTTAATCTTCTTGGGTAATACACGAATGTTATTGTAATTTTATTACTCGTTGTCATTAAAGTGTTAACCGTACACAATTATTTACTAACATGCATGCATTAATATGCACATATGCATGTATGGGTGTACATACGTACACACAAGTACTTATGAAATCGAACAGGGATTTTTCTTAATAACAACCTGCCATAAATAAAAACAATAAAATTTCCTTTTCACAAAAAAAAAAAAAAAAAAAAATTACCAAACACCAGCCAGCTAGCCATGAAAGGAATTGAATTTTAAGAATACCTACTAACGACAGCAAGTGGTCCGCGTTCAATAAAAATGGTTTGAACAATGCATACAATGTAACTGTAAATTGCTCTCTTAGAAAAACCATACACATGATCAAGTAAAATGTCTCTTAATTTTACAATAACAAGTACAAGTACGATGAGACATAAAATTTTTATGATTTACCTTTAAAAATTTAATAGAGACTGAAGAAGACTGAGAGAGAAATTTATTATGAATAGCCATACATACATACATACATACATATGTATGTATATAAGTATGCATAGAGAATATGTTTAAACAGTTATTTGTAGGTTTTGTTTTGTTTACTTTTTACCTGATACTCTAAGAGCAATACATTGTTTACATATGCATGTAAAAGTAAATGATAGATACGTACGTATGTATGTATGTAAACACATATGATCACGCACCTGATTATCAAGTTGATATTTTTATGAGGGTTTGTTCTCTTCGTACTTCTTTTGCTTACAAAATTTTCATAACAAAACATAAATGAATGTTTTTGTTTATAATTGTTATTGTTTGTGCATGCATGCATACATGAGTGTATGTGATGTGTTTATACACATGCATGTGTAGTATTAGGGATGGTTATGCATACATGTGTAGTACGTACGGTACATACACTTGTTTATTAGTTCTTCCATTTATTTGCATTGTTTATGAAAACAGTAACATTTTAACACTTGTCGTGTTAACAGCAGCAGCACATATGAGAGTGCATGTGTGTTAAATGGATTTCTTATGTTTTTTTTAATGTTTTTTAAATGCTTTTTTTTTGTTTTTAATATAAAAAAAATTAAGCAATAAATAAAAAATAAAAAAGAAACTATAAAACACAATGTAATGTGCGTGTGTCTTAAAAATTTAATGAAAAGTTTTGTTTCAATTTCTGTTTTAGAAACCAAAAATTTAAATGAAAACAATAAAATTTAAAAAAGTATTTAAAAATAAACAAAATGTGCAATTAAAGATATAAATAAATAAATAAGAAATAAAATGAAAATGTAATCATAATTAAATTATAAAATTAAAAAGAAAAAACTGTGAATATAAAACAATCATAATAGGAATGAATTCCTTTAAAATGGAAAATGAAAAAGGAAAAATATTTTAAATACAAGCAAGGCATTAAGTAAAGATAAAGGTGGGTGATAAATGAAAATATCTTATAATATTTAATAAAAAAAAAATTAAAAATATTTCAAATCGTTTGAATTTTTATAAAGATTTTTAAAATTAAAAAAAAAAATTCTTGTCAAACATGAGAAATTTTAAAAAATTTTAAGAAAATTTTAAGAAAATTTAAGAAAATTTTAAGAAAATTTTAAGAAATTTAAAAATTTATGGTAATTGAGAAAGCAAAACCTAAACATTTTATCAGATTTTTTCATTCCCTCCATTGAAGCATTCTTTTTTAATGATGTTTGCTTTCTATTATGCATAACAAGTGCATTTGGTCAATCAATTGCCACATAGCTTGCAATTATTAGCAAAAAAAAAAAATTCCAAATTTATTTAAAGATAAGCATAAACAGTGAGCATCAAAGGAAATTATACACTAAGAATAAAATTCTATCAATCACCAAACTCAACTTTTACCACTTAAGGAGAGTGTCACAAAAATAAAATTCGACAATTTTTTTGAAATTTTTTGTAATTTCTTTTTATTCTTTCGTTTCAATTTAAATTAAAAATTTGCAAAAAATAATTTTAAAATAAAAATAACGGTAACATATTAATGTATACATTTTTTTAATGTACAATTTCTTTTGATGCTCACTGTATGTACATAGATATACGATGCTGCCGTTGAAATAAATACCCTTAATTTATTAAAATGTAGTGGCACTGTCGAAAAATCAAAATCAATATTTCTGAAAATGGAGAAACAGCAAGAATTGTGATAAAGAATGTGCATTTAACGTGCAAAACAAAATACATGTTATTCTAAGGTGCTGCGAAATTCAGTATTGACGAAGAAGACAGTGTTTGGTGGGTATT
>QOCX01000012.1:655479-673585 GCA_005959815.1 Sarcophaga bullata
AACATAATTGGCCATTACAATCCTTCAGTCAGGATTACGGCCTAGCTTCTCACACCACTGTATGTTGTGTATGTTAATTTTATACATGAGTGGCGGGACCCACAGTTTAAAGTCGACTCCGAATAACAGATTTTTAAGAAACTTTTCATGGCAATTTGATATACTCTCAGAGTTTTTGCCAGAAATCTGCTGAGAGGAAGCCGCCTAAAAAATATTTTCTTCATTGTTCGTTTTTGATGTCTGAACGGCTATTCGAACCCTGGCCTTTCGTCTAATAAGCCAAAATACTACCTACTAGACTACGGCGACTTCATTATCAGTCAACAAATACCCTTAAAAATATGCCTTGAGCTCCATATACAAATGATACAAGTCCAGTCTCCTTAGCAAGCGGAAAATTATTAACAAGTTCCAGTTATGTTTGAATCTTCAAGTGTAGAGTGAGAATAATCATGCCTCATAATGATCACATAAAAGTGCCAGAAGTGTATTAGGCTGGAAGCTATAACGAGCTCGTTCTATGAAAAGCAAATGTTTTCATTTGAAAACGATTCTTTAGTCCATTGCTTAGACTATCCCTTTGCCTCAGAAATGAAGTGTGGTGGATTCATGACTATAACTACTCACCTGTAGGTACGAATCGACTCAATAAGTCGACTGTATTACGGTGAAACACTGCCACAAGCATTCAATTCAAATGCTAACACTATGTTGTTTGGACTACCATTGTGTTCAAACTTGGCATCCATTTGACGATAAAATTTTTTAGCTCTGAAGTCTCGGACAATATGCCTTATATCTGCAGCTGGCTATATTTCCATAATATTTTTTAAAGTTTTCGGACTGTTTCTGCCATGGACATTCAAACTAGTCTACCACTAAGATGTTTCTGTTGGCAGCTCATCGATTTCACCATAACTCTACCAATTAATATTTTATAGCAGTAAACTGTAGAATGTAACAACCAGAGAGGGCCTAATTCGTTTCTAATATTGTTTTGACTAAGACTTTCACGTAATTTTTTAGGTTTTTTTAATAGCTGAAAGCGTGTGCCCTAACATTAGAAAAAAAGAAATAAAATCTCTTAGAGTTACTGAACTTTTTGATTGCCCCCTCGTATATGTAATTTATTTGAATTCATATTCATTTATCACATGTGATTTCCAATGTTTTTTACTGCTTTCTGTACTTCATTTTTATCTTCTCCTTTTTTTTTCTTGTTTTTGTTTGGAACCAAAAATACCGCCAAAAAGAAAAACCACAAAATATTTGAGAAATTTGTTTACACTTGAGATAAGATCACACTCGTATAGAGAGTACTCGTATGTAAACGGTTTCTAAAGAAGAAGTGGTAAAAAAAAATCAAAAATTATCTCAAAAACCTAAAAAATTTAACACAAAATATTTCAAATTTATTTTAAAACCTTTAAAAAGAAGAAGAAAGACAATTTTTTTTTTTGTTTTTAATTTCTTAAGGAAAAAATCCTTTTTTTTAAGTTATTATATCACATACTCTCTCTCATTCTCTCTCCCTCTCTCTCTCTCTCTCTCTCTCCTTTTCTCGAAAAGAAGTTAAGCGTAAAGCATGTGTTAATTTGAGGTTTTATTTCGTTTCAAACGAACATACGAGAGGTCTTTACTTGACTCTTTTCATCATCAACATTAACTTGCAAGTTTCATCATCGCAATCATCATCATCATCATCATCATTGTTGTTATTATCATGTTGGAAGATGTAAAACAAATGTTGTTGCACGTTTAAAAACAAAACAAAAACAATAAAAAAAAGTGGAAATAAAAACTACAGAAACAGCTAAAGAGATAGAGCTACAACAGAACTGAAACCTGTGAATAAAAAAAAAACTCTTCATAAGAAAAAAAGAAAGAATTGCAGGCAACAACAAAAAAAAAAATGAAAAAAATAACAGGAAGAACAAAAAAAACATGCAAAGTGAATCCAGAGTAAATTTGTGGTAACAGCTGTTTTAAAAGTAAATTACTATTTAAGGAATACAACAACAACACACAACAACAAAATAAAAATAACAATTTTCTTAAACTTTTATTTTAAAACACAACAAAAAAAAGTTAAACACTCAAGGTTTTTATGTTAAAAACAATTGTGAAATACAATTTAAGCGACAGGCGACAGGCAACAGGCGACAGACTTAATATAAGTTTCTTATGCTTAAGAAGGCATGTCTCCCTATCAAAGAAGGGAGGCATGGGCCAGTTCAACTAAAAAAAATAAAACGAATTTAATGAGTTGGAGGGGCACTAATACTTACTGAAGACTTTTGCAGCAGAATTAATCAAACAAAAGCTAGGATTTCATTGATTGAAGCCAAGAGGTAACCGAAACCCGCCAATTGGTCAACGAATCTTATCCAAAATAAGCAGACAACAATTTCAAAGTGCTACTTACTGAAGACTTTTGCAGCAGAATTAATCAAACAAAAGCTAGGATTTCATTGTATTGAAGCCACGAGGTAACCGAAACCCGCCAATTGGTCAACGAATCTTATCTCAAATAAGCACGCAATGATTTCAAATTGCAAAAGATTGTGTGGGAGGTACGATAGTGGTGATTCTGGCACGGAAAACGAATTTCACTTAGGTTGTCCAGTTTCAATTTAAGAAGAACTTTCAAAATTATTGAGGGAAATATAAGCAGCGGGATGCATTATAAGAAAATTGCTGCGTTAGTTGGACTTTTTATGGCCATATTGTAACGTAAAATGGGCCCAATTACTGGGAATGCCGTATCGCATTATTTGTCAGACTTTCTCTAACAGATTTAACATTTTCAGCTGTGAATACAAACCGACGTCTCACTGGTTAGCAACTCCTTGCGCTATAGCTGGATTTTGATGATCATACTTTCTCCGTTTTAAACCCTTCTGTATTCCTTTCAGGAAATTGTAAGCTTTACGAGTTGAGCTACTCATATGTCTAGTATTTGTTCTAAAATTAGCTCCTGAACAAGTGTGCTTTTTCAGATGAATACTGTTAAGCAGCTAACACTGCTCTGATAAGTGAAAATTTTGTTCTGTTAACGCCAAATGTGGCGCTGCTAAAATGTATGGTTTGCGTCTTGGATTTTCAAATTCAATTTTGTCTTCACACACGTTAAAACTCTTTACATTTTAGTGCCTTTATATTAAAGTACCTTTTTTCTGGAACATAGAATTCCACACGTTCTGTAGAGGACCCCTAATTCATTCTTGTGAAGTCAGTTTAGCTGAATAAAGCTTAAAATTTTTTATGTTTTTATTTACTCTCGGAGTTCATGCCAGAAATTTGCTGACAGGAAGCTACAGAAGAAATATTTTTTCGATAAGTTCTAGACGGGATTAAACCACGTGCTCTCATCTAATAAGCCAATATACCAACTACTAGACTATGGCAATTTCACTAACATTCAAACCAAACTAGGTTTAATTCCTAACTAAATGTAATGTAATGATCAATGAAGTCAGTAATCTAGCCAAGGCTGGACGGCGGACGCAAGAAAAATCGGCTGTAAATCCAAACGATCATGTTTAATATTTTTTTTTGGTCTTGGGTTTCAGCAAACGATTTCTGCAAGACCTATAGAAAAGAGGAAGAGAAGCAAAACGGGGTACATATGTCCAGTGTACTATCGGGTACATTCCCAGTGCTATGAAGGAGATGAAAAAGGCACTTTGCTGTCAATTATGCAAATTATCTTTTGATTGCAGAATTAAATAGTTTCCAGAATAAGAGAAATAGAGGACTGTAGTTGTGTTATAATGGGCTATAACGACCTATGCGTGCCTATCACTTCTTATTAGGTTGTGGGCCAGATGAAGAAGGCATTTTGGTGTCAATTATGAAAACGATCTTATGATTTCAGAGTTAAACAGAGTTTCCAGACTAAGGGAAATAGAGGACTGTAGTGGTTTAAAATGGGTTATACTTGGCCTAAGGGTGTTTATCACTTCTTATTAGGTTGTGGGCCACCTCTACACAAAACTAAAATATGAAAGTTTTACACAAATTGTCTACAACTTTTTGAAAATAATAATTTGAACATTTTTTAAAATTGCTGCGTTGCCAAATTTCACTTTTAAATTAAATTGTGGCCAAAAAAACAAATTATAAATAAGTTAATATGTTGATACTAATTTAATTAGAAATTATTTTTATTATTATTTTTTTTTTTTATTTTTTTTTGCTATGTTGCCACATTTCAAATTTTTTTTTAATCTAAAATTCATTTTTAATTTTACTTTTTGTGACAAGAAACGATCGCTAAAATTGTGTTTCTTCACTAAAATGGTTACTTCCTTATTTTATTTCTTAATTTCAGTTCCTTATTTTTATTAAAAAAAAAAAAAACAGAAAGCAAACGTATGTTTGCATATCCTTGATATGCATTTAAAAAGAACTCATATACACTGAAAGTTTTTTAATTTGTTTGTCAGCAAGAAAATACACACAGAAAAAAAGAAGAACAGGAGAAGAGAAGAGAAGTTTAAGTAACAAAAATGAACAGAAAAAAAAAGAAGAAGAAACTCTTAAACCAATATCATTATAAAGTCATGAGGAACATTTAATGCCTTTACCCTTTTCCTCAAAAGACACCTGTCTTATGCGTAAGTGTGCCTGCCTCTCTACTTTACACACATCCTTCGTTCATAAGTATCTAGCACTACTACTCATATGTATAGCAAGGCAACGTATGCATAAACACACTCTATGTATAGTATACAGTGTGGTAATACTCCCATCCCTGCAGCGAATTAATTAGATTCAGCATTGAAAGGAAGTTAGTAAGTAAGAAAGAAATAAAAAAAAAGCAAAACGTGAAACGCGTTTTTTTTTATAAACTCTAGATAAACCTGAAGAACAGAAACAAGAAACAAAAAAAAAAAAAAATGAGAAAAATAAAAATGTGAAGAAGAAGAGGAGGAAGAAATTAAAGATAAAAAACGCATACATCAGCTATTATCACAGCAATTTGAGAGAAAAAAACAAAATACAGAGACAGGGAGAGAAATAAAACAATGTATGCGTAAAATAAAAATAAAAACAAAAACAAAAGAAAAAAATAAATTCCTTGTTTATATGTCTATAAACATATCCTCCAGGATATGCACGTAGACACGTAGAGGAGCCAAAAGAAAGAAAGAAAAAACAAAAAGAAACGTTTTCTTCATACGCATTTCACAAGTGATATATGACGGTGCTCATTAACATATTATATCACATACCATATGTCAAAACATAACATAATAAAACAACACAAACAAACAAACAAACAAACAAACAATATCAGGAATATGGAAGACAATAAACGAAACGAAACAAAATCTAAAGCCTACAGAGAGATGAGAGAGATTACCACCAACATTGTTATTGCAAAAGTACGCTTTAAATCGTATTAAATTGTTGAAAACGATATGAAGACCTGCTGTTAAGAAATTTAAAAGAAATTTTATTCAAATAGGCTTCAATTCCCCTTTAAAGAGTCCCAATAGGAGCCCTGCTAATCCTCCCTAGAGCATGACATCAACAACGAAATTACTTACTTGCTTAATTGGTCCTTAAAATCAATTTAGTCTGGATTACAACCTAGCTTCTCACATCATACATGTCACGTGCTTTAATTTTATTCATGAGTGTCCAGATCTAAAGTTTAAAGTCAACTCTGAGCGATAGATTTTTGAGAAACTTTACATGGCAGTTTTATTTTCATTTTCAGCAGAAGACTGCTGAGAGGAAGTTGTAGAGGAAATAAGTTTTCATACTTTGTTTTCGAGATGTCTAAGCTAGGGTTTGAATGAAGGGCTCCCGTCAAAAAGTCTTAAAACTGTAGGTTTTGCCTCTTATGTATAAAATTAACTTACACAGCATAAGTGATGTGAGAAACTAGCTTCTAATCTTGACTAAAGGGTTGTAATGACCTATTATGTCTGTAATAGTGCGTACATGTTAGAGTTATTGCGAGAGAGTACACAAATAACCTTCGCATAAGCCAAAACCTTGTGTGGGTGTAAGAGCCTCCATGTAATTTCCCATTTCTTTAAACAAACATCTCTCACGATATCATCTAGCACGCTGTTTCTAGCGTTTTTGTGAATTGTAGAAGTGATATTAACTTTGTGAAGAACCAGGCAGTTCGTCTAATGAAATCGAAGTCTCTGTTGAAGTCTACAAACTATAGGGGGTTAACACGGGGAGAACGCCTAAAACTTGATTAAGAAGACAGAAATGAAATATAAAAAGGGGCAACGGAATCCTCATAACAAGATTAACCAGAAAAACAATCAAATTTTTCCAAAATTTTAAAAATTAAAAAAATTGCTATGTTGCCAAATTTCATTTTTGATCTTTTTTGCGAATATAACCCAAAAACAATAGATTCCCGGTTGAAAAAAATCTATTTAAACCAGAAAACAATCAAATTTTTCTAAAATGTTAAAATTGGAAAAAATCGCTGTTGCCAAATTTCATTTTTGATTTTTTTTTTTTTTTGAATATAATCAAAAAACTTTAGATTCCTAGTTTAAAAAAGCTATTTAAACCAGAAAAACAATCAAATTTTTCTAAAACTTTAATATAAAAAATTGCCTTGTTGAAATTTCATTTTGTTTAAATATAACCTAAAAACCCAAAGTTGACGTTTGACGAAAGCAATTAAAACGCCTTTATTGCCGACAATTTTTTATTAAGAATGTCTTGCAACTTGCACTTTCATTGGAGCACAAATTAATAGCCTTTAAATGCTATTTTTATTAATATTTTGAATTTAAAGAGAATCATTTTTATTTTTAAGCACTAGACAGACAGTAAGTCAGTCAATCTATTTATTTTTATACGCTCACTTCCTTAAAAAAAAAAATCAAAATCCTTAAGAAAATATTCAATTTTTTTTTCTTGTCTTGGTTTCTATCTTTGCAGACATTAACAACAATTGTGAAGAAGGGACTTAAATCTTAAGAAAAATACACAAAAAACAACAGCAACAACAACAGCAACGTGGCAAATACTGAAAAAAAATTCCGCCAACGCCATCATCAAACGAGGCTGTAATACAAAAAATAAATAAAAAAAAAATAAAACGTAGGAACATCAGGAATCCTTAACTTAACTTCTGTTTTCTTGAGCCAACACAAAAATTTCTTTAATTTCCACCACGTGATTTGGTTTTTTGTGTCTTCCTTTTGGCAACAACAACAACAACAACAACAGCAATAACAGCACAATACGTCAACATTTTCGTGTGACAAGAAAATAACCTTCAACTCACTTGGTTTGTAATACAAAGACAAGACAAAACTCACGTGATATATGTAAACAACAACCACTAACAGACGCTTTGTCTCACCTGACTTTCTGTTACCAAATTCGGCAACAGCCAGCAGCTTCCCTGAAAAACGTCACAGAAAAGAAAAAAAAAATGTTGTTGTTGGATTGAATGTCTTGAATAGGCATCAGAGAGGAAATCATTAAAAGGCGTAAAACTGCTGTCGTTAACCCGGGCAGCTTTACTTCTAACAACAACAACAATAACAACAACAGCTACCATCATTATACCACCACCTGGTACACCACCCCTACCTTTAGTTCAAGCCATGGCTTTAGAAACTGAAAGCACAGAGGCTTTGGCCTTGACAACCAACAGCTCAGTGATGGCCGCAGCACCGCCCATAACCACACCAAATATGACCCACACACACAATATGCCACAAACAGCAACAAATTTACACTCGCTAACCTCGAATAGTATGGTCAATAGTTTATTGGCCAATAATGTGACCACAAGACCAGCTGCCTCCATACCTGATCACTACAGCCTGAGATGGAATAACCACCAGAATCATTTGATGAGGGCCTTTGATGCTTTGCTGCAAACCAAAACTCTAGTGGATGTGACTTTGGTGTGTGCCGAGTCCAGCATAAGAGCCCATAAAATGGTTTTGTCAGCCTGTTCACCGTTTTTTCAAAGAGTATTTGCCGATACACCCTGTAAGCATCCGGTTATCGTACTTAAGGATTTCAAAGGTTGGGTAGTTCAGGCCATCATAGATTTTATGTATCGCGGCGAAATCAGTGTGCCCCAGGAGAAGTTACATACACTGATAGATGCGGGCGAATCGCTGCAAGTAAGAGGCCTGGTAGAGAGTTCAATACCCGAGCATACGCCTACACCAGCCGCTTCACCAGATGATTTCGGTTTAATGGACACTTCCATGTTGTCTTCCGAACTTGAACGATGTTCCAGTTTCGATGAAGAGTCACCTTCTATGGTTACAGCAGGCTCCAAGATAATATTGCCTTCAAGACTTTTTGGTGCTTCCTATAGGCGTGAAAAAGAACCACGCAAACGTGATCGAGAAAGGGAAAGAGATATGGATGCGGATCTGGAAAGTGATCATGATTTAATGAATGACTCCTCCTCGCTCAATCACAATGATTTGTGTACCTCGCCTATGCCTAGAAGGAAACAAGCACGGCCTAGAAGACGATCAGGGGAACTGAGTCATGATATGTTACCAGCGGCAACCAGTAGACCCCAGACACCACCACCACCACCACCCCCTGCACCAACAACGCAAGAAAATTTGAATGAGGATTTAGCACAGGACCTGTGCAAAGACTCTAAAGTTGAGGAGCATCAGCCCGAAAGTATAGAAATACCGGAGGATCCCTTAAAAACTGTGATTAAATCCGAAATAACGGATGCAATGGAAGATGAGGAACTGGAACAGGTTAACGAAAGAGACAGCGGTAATGATAGCCATGAACAGGCTGAAGATTTAATGGTCAATGACAAGTCTTTGGATAATAATTCTCACAACTCGCTTAATATGCTGGCCAATAACAACCAAGACTTAGCCCAGGAGCAGCTTACTGTAATCCAACAAGAAGAGGATGAGGAGGAGGAAGAGGAGGAGCAGGAGCAGGAGCCTGAGGAGGAAGAAGAGGAAGATATAGAACAGCTGATACATCATACCAATGAATTGAATAGAAGACGTAAATCGGCCTTATCAATGCACTCAGAAGGTCCGGAGGATTTGTGTACAACGAAAAAAGACAACGACACCAGTGGCCATCATTCGGCCTCCGATAATGAGGACTCCACTAACAATAATAGCTCAAAATTGAATAACAATAACAGTCGTATTGTCTTATCCCTGAAGGATATACGGCAATTGAATAAACCCTCCTCTTCTTCCACGCCGAATGCAAACAACAATAGTCTGAATCCGTTTGCTAATGCGAGTCTTAGAGATCTGAGACTGGATCGTGAAAGAGCTTTGGATACGCAATGCAAAATGGAAGTGCTAGAGGCTCAAATGCAAGCAGCAGCTGAGGCTGCAGCGGCGGCAGCTGCAAGGGGTGAAAATCCCTTTCAACATATGGAACACCAAATGGATTTGTCTTTGGCGGCGGCAGCTGCTGCAGCTGCTGTCTCCCAGCAACATTCACGGGAACGTGATCAGGCCATGCATCGAGAACAAAGGGAATTGCAACAGCAACATAATGCCTATGCCAATAGTATATTGGGACAAATGGGCATGCCACCAATGCCGGGACCATTTGGACCCGGTCCAGCTACACCGGGAGCACCAACGGGACCCTCGGCACATGAACGACTAGAGGAGTCGATGAATCGTTTAAGTAAAGAATTTACACCGACATCACCGATGAGCTTGCCACCGCACTACAATCCACAGGATGGACCACCACATCCGCCTTCACCGTTGCCCTTTCCCGGTATGTCTTCATTGGCGCTGACACCGCCGCACAGTGAGTACTTAAGTAGGTTTTTTTAGAAAGAGTACAAATACAATAAAAAGAAATAATTTTAAACACTTTCTGTTGAACCCCCAACACCGCTCCTTGCTCTCTCTCTCTTTTGATGTCCTTTAACCTTAGCAAACATATTAAAAAAAGAGAAAAGAAGAAGAAAAACAAGCGGAAATCCTTAATAAATGTTATGCATGTGGGTATTTCTGCTTCTTTTTTTTTTTTTTGGAGCCTTTGATGTAAAGCGTGTGGCATGTACGTACGTACGTACCATGAAGCAACATGTTTACTTTTGTCTTGTTTTGACTTTTTTTTGCAGAGTTTTTGTTTCAATATTTTTTTTTCTTCTGTTCGTTTCGTCCTTTTAACATCATAACATGACATTTACTTTTCTTCTTGTCTTTCTTTACTTTTCTTTTTTATTTTTTACTTTTTCATCCATTCATCCATTCATTCATCCATTCATTCATTCATCGTGTATTTTAATAAGTATTTTTATGTAATGCTCTTGCCACTACTCCCCTTGCTGCCTGTTGCCACAATTGCAACTGTCTGCTGCTAATAACTGTTGCGACTTGAATTCAACAACTTCAATCTCTCTTTCTCTCTTGCCCTCCTTGTTTGTATTCCTTTGCTTTTGACTTGTTGTCGGTTGTTTTCCTACTTATGACACATGGATGCAACATGTGTTAAAAGAAGGAGCTGATGTGCTAAACTCCAGGAGCAACTAGAACATTTGCTTTGCTTGAAAGGCATTAAATGCGTGTGTGCAACAGTTGCTTGACAGTAGGGAAGTGAAGGCTCCCTCCCCTCTATTAAATCAAATTATAATATTTCTTATTGATGATTTCTTCTTCTTTTCTTTGCTTTTTTTTTTTTTTTGTTCTTGTTCCTGTTCTTCGATTTCTATTTTCTTAAGTACGATGTGGTAGACAGCATAATAGTGGGTTACAAAGATTGAAAACTATCAGCAATTTAATGGGAAAGACAATTGGGAAAAACACAAGGAATATAAATTAAGGACTCTTAAGTCTTCAAACATACGAGATTGGGTTAGTTTAAGCATGAAACTTAATGCACAGAAGTTAATTGCATTGGTTTTGTGAACAATCAAACACAGACTCACTAAAACCAATTTAAGGAGTTCCCATTCCAATAGATTCTAGAGTGACCATTTCATTGAATATGCCAAATTCTTGACCCCTGATTCCCAACACTGATATTACAATCCCCTAACGTTAAAGCTTCTAATCAAACCATTTAGACTCCCGATGTCCATTCCTAACAGATCCGTGAGATTACCATGCTCAGGTATTTCTTTCTCTACGGCATAACGGTTCACATGTAATCCATAGGCAAAGAACTGATTACGCCTCTTATTTAGAGTAGAGCATGTCAAAATCATTGACCATGTACCCAAGAACAATGTGTCTCTCATGTGTAGCTCGAATGAATTGTACAGTAATGACTCAGGTTGAACCGTGGCCTTACGTCTAATAAGCCATCACTGTACCTACAAGACTACGGCGACACGAAACAAACCGTCTAACCGTTTACAATGCTGTAGATAAAGTGCTAGAGTTTTAGAGCAAAATATTCTTCTTACAATCTGCTCTCAATGTACATACGTAGGGCACCCCTACAATGTTCCTCTAAATCCTATTGCCGTGATAAACTTCAGGAACCTGATAAGTGGCAGCAGATACGCTCCTAGATGTTTCCTCTGGGATGTATTAATAACGAACAGGCTGCAAGTATGTGTTCTAATGATTCATCCTTCTCATTACAGAATCGATGGCACTATGGACTTGAAGTGAACTTTACTCTTGAGCCTTGAGAAGCATTAGTAAAGCCCTTGAGAATATAGTGTCCGGTTAGTTTGCTTCTGGCGTATCTGTGGAACTAAGGTTTAGATTGCTTCAAACCAATTTGGCTTGAGAAAAGTCACTGGCACACTCCATCTTTAATTTCTTCGATTAGAAAATCACTCGGTGGTTGTGTTAACAAGGCAAAGAGTCGCATGTGAGGCTCAAAGAACCGGGAAGTGATTGCGGAAAAGCCATGGCATTTGAAAACGTCAGTTCATGAGAAACGACTTCTTTTCTTTGGTCTGCTATTAAAGATTGTGAACTGGACGATATAGGATTTGAACAAGACGTAACGGTAACGGCTTTGTTGTTTACATGGTCAGGCCAATTAGTTTCATAGCTTCGATTTGTAAATTGATCACACAATATTTTTAATACACTGAGGCATAGAATTGCATTCTTATCAGAGCTGGTTGCTGGTAATTACTACCTATTTTTTCCATTTCATAAGTTTCTTATTACCGTTATCTATTGTTTTACTGGTTTTTTTTACTTCTGCATGCTTCTCCTTCCTCTTCTTCTTGCGATTGCAAAACAATAGCTGTGTGTTATTATTCTATTAAGATTTTTACGCCTTGAAAAGCCTATGCCGCCCATCCGAATAGTAACCATGCCACGGTTCCATTATTACAGTTAAACTCACACATCCTCTAGCAGCTTAACACAAGCATACAAAACCTGGTGTTTGCATTATGAAGTAGGAGGAATAACTGTTATTTTATAAGTGGGAGTGGGAGTGTGAGAGAGGGAGAGAGAGAGCAAGATTTCTTCAAGACAATAAAACCAAATTTGTTGCATAAGTGGCAGGAAAAACTGACTGATTTTAACATGCACGTCCTATAACAAGACCAAGTGCTTGTTTCTTTATTCTTTTTTTTTTTTTTTTGGCGTGTTTCTTTACTATAATATGTGCTTATGAATTTCCTTGTACTTGTTGTAATTGTTGTTGTTATTGTTTCAATAGAATCCTTGAAATTTGCGTACAAGAGAAGATAAAACAAAACAAAAGGAAAGGAAAGGAAACACTGAAGTATGGATTTTAAAACAGCAGCACAGCATATGACAACGCATATAATATTGACATTATGAATGCGAATAAAAAAGAAGAAAAAGAAAGGGGGGACAGGGTAGGCATTTAAACAAAAGATTTCTTAAGAAGTTATTACGTGTAGAACTCGCTCTCTCTCTCTCTCTCCCTGCATTAAATGAGAGGAGATTGATTTGAATACTTAGGTTTACTAAGACATCTTCGAAAGCTACACATGAGTTTCTTTTTTTCTTTCTTTCTTTCTTTCTTTCTTTTTTTTTTATTCCTCTTGTGTCTATATGCCACTTTCTATTATAATGACAATCATTTCAATCTCTCCATATTTTCTGTTTCTCTGTTTCTGTTTCTCTGTTTCTGTTTCTTTTGATTTATTTCATTCTGATATTTCTTGTGATTATTTTGATGATTTTGACTTTAATTTGTTGGCATTAAACATTGAATATGAATTTGAATATGAGGCATAACATACCCATACCCATACCCATACCCATCCATCGCATAGAAAAAATCAGTTTTTTTTTTCTTGGCATATAAACTCTCCCTCTCTCTCTCTCTCTTACTCTCTTCACATAACATGCTAAGGATGTCTTAACGTTTATTTGTTTCGCGAGAAAATAAAAAAGAGAAATTTTTTTCCTTAAAACATTAAATTTGCCCTACAGCCTGACTATCACCAAGCAGAGATGAAATCGTATGTAGTAAAGGGTTAACCACTTATAGGTTTCAAAAGTCATGTTAACAAAACACACCCTGAAGTTGACTCCATGGAAAATAAAATTTTTGTGCCATAAAACCGAATTTTACAAAGCTTTCTGAGAGAAAATTTGACTGAAGCATAAAATAGCGCGTATGAGAATTACAAAAGATGTCTTAGCTCTCCATCTTTCAATGTCGATTACAGTGTCCTAATGTTGACTCCATGAAAATTACTATGATTTCGATTAAAACCTCCTCTAGATTGGTTGGCCTGACCTCTCTTTAGCAAATCTCGGGCGCTATATTGGTTCTGGGCTCGAACTTGCTCCAGAGGTTAGAGGTTTATCCTCTTAGACTCGGTTGTCCCTGACATAGCTCACAACAAAAGCGTAACAGCATTAACTCATAAGGTCTTAGTGGTCAATTGACGTTACCGTGAAGATAACTTTGTGAGCAATAAAGCCAAACTCTGTCATGTTCTGTGACATTACCGTTAATGGGGGTTTAAAGTCGACTCCGAACGATAGATTTTTTAGAAACTTTTCATGACATTTTTTTATGTATTCACACAGAGTTTTTGCCAGAATTCTGCTTAGCGGTATTCGGCGAAGTAATATTTTTTCAGATTTCGTTTCGTTGGAGATGTCTGATCTGGAGTTTGAACCGAGGCCTCATGTCCGATAAGCAACAAACTACCTACTAGACTACAGCGACTTCAAAGCTTTTAATAGAAGACCAAGGAAGAAGACTTTTCTTATGAAATTTCTTATTTTTCAAATGCAATGGCTTTTCCACAATCACTTCTAGGTTCTTTGAGCCTCTTTGTCTTGTTAACACAACCAACGAAATGGTTTTCTGATCGAAAAAACTGCAGATGCAGTGTGTGCCAGTGACATGGCCAAATTGGTTTGAGGCAATCCAAACTTTAGTTCAACAGATTCGCCAGAAGCAAACTGACCGGACACTATAGACTCAAGGTCTATACTAATGCTCCTCAAGACTCAAGGATAGCGTTGACTTCAATCTCATAGTGCCTTCGAGTTTGTAATGAGGAGAATGAATCATTAGAACATATACTTGCAGCCTGCTCGTTATTAATAAATCCCAATAGGAAACACCTAGGAGAGTACCTGCTGACACTTTTCAATTTCCTGAAGTTTATCACGGCAATAGGATTTAGAGAAACATTATAGGAGTGCCTTACATATATTGGCAGCAGATTGTAAGAAGAATACTTTGCTCTAAACCTCCATCAGTTTATCTACAGCGTTAGGAACGGTTAGCCGGCTTTAATTATTTCGTGAGTGTGCAGGTTCACATTGATGCAGGTTCAAATGAAAATACGAAATACGCCATAATTACCCTTTAGATTGCTGAAAACATGATGGTGTCGTCAAATTCAGATTTTCCGTAACACTTTCCAATATTGCAATGATGCACAGGCCAAGCCTTATCTGCAACGCTTCCAGTCTCTTGAAATTTCTCTACAAATTTTGCCAAGTGAATCGACCATAATCATCTCAAAATGCTGGCTAAGAGACCATCATTTGAGAAATCAGTTTTAATATGAAAGACATTTAACAGTAGAAACCACTAAATAGATAACCCTTTAGTTTAAATGCTTAAAAATGTATTGCAAACTCGTTTTACTAACTCTAAGGAAATAAAAATCCAAAAAATTTCCTCATTTTTTTTTAAACTCATGTGACAGAAGTTTGTATGAAAATTTGTTTTTCCTTGACTTTGGGGTTATTTATGCAGTAGTTAAAGCCCTCCTAACTCTTACAAAAAGCCATTACGCTTCTTATTTATAAGAAAGAAAGAAAAAAAACTACAGAAAGTAAGAACGAAAGAAGACAAATCACATTCATTTTTGTCGCATTACCTTCATAATTCCTTTGCCAGTCCTTAATTTATTTTATATATCCTGCCTGCCTGCCTGCATACGTTTGTATCCTTAATGCAAGGATTTCTTTCTGCGTTTCGTTTCGTTTCATTTTGTTCGTGTGTTTAAAATCTGCATGCACATGTGAAGGCACTTGCACCAATTGATAGAAAAAACGAAGAAGAAAAAAAATTTCTTCCGTTTTTTTACTTCTTAAAGTAAACGAAGAAGAAAAAGAAAAAAGGAATGGAACGGAACGGATATTATTAATACGTTCGTACGTACAGTTTGAAGTTTGTATGTGAAAATACAAAATGTTGGTTGGCAGTTAAACTTTCTGTCTGTTTTTGGTGGAAAAAATCGCTGTTTGTTTGGTTATACTTTTTTTTTTTTTTTTTGCCAGTAAATGTCATGAAAGAAACGAATTATTGAGTCAGAAATATTATATTAATGTGTGGTAATATTTGTCACACAAAAAAATAAAAAGAAACATAACAACAACAACAACAACATCCCCTTAAAAAAGAAAAAATAAAACTTTAAAATAAATTTAAATTTCACTTGAACATGCCATACGAGTTTAAATTTAAAACAATTTTTTTAAGAAAAATTCTTATAAAATATCGTTTGTTTTCCTAACCCTGACTAACAAAAAAATGATGTACGGTTACACAAAACTGTCTTAAGTATCAGATTGCCTAGCTCTTTCTTTATTTTCAATTTTTTGAATTTTTAAAATTATAAACGAGAGTTCTTCTAAACCTGATTTTCACCCATTATCTATCAGAAGGTATTTTCCTAACCCTGACTATCGAAAATTTAATATACGGTTATTCAAAATTGCCCTAATCATAAGATTTTCGGCCTCTTCCTTTATTTTCTATTTTTTTTTAATTTCTAACTCTGATTTTTACCCACTGTTTGACAGAGGTTGTTTTCCTAACCCTGACTAACAAAAATATGACCTACTGCTATTCAAAAAAGTTCTAAGGATCAGATTGCTGTCTTATTCCTTTATTTTCTATTTTTTTTAATTTTTAAAATTATAAACGAGAGTTTTCCTAACCCTGATTTTCATCCACTGTTTGACAGAAGTTGTTTTCCTAACCCTGACTAACAAAAATATGACCTACTGCTATTCAAAATTGTCCAAAGCATCAGAATGCCTACCCCTTCCTTTATTTTCAATTTTTTTGAATTTTTAAAATTAAAAACGAGAGTTTTCCGAGCCCTGATTTTCGCCCATTATTTGACAGAAGGTGTTTAATTATTTTTCTATAAAACCGATTATCATTTTTAAATTATATTTTAATTACTAATGAAAACAATTTCTATTATTTTTTAAGTGTTTGGTTTGGACTCACCTTTGGGCTTGTTTCCACCAGGCATAGATCCCGGGAAGCTGTATAATCCCTTAATGGAAATGTCCGATCCAAGAGGAATGCCGGGCGAAGCGCCGCCATTTCTCAAAAAGAAAAGTAAGTACTGTAAGTAAATTTTTTCAATTGATTTACTTAGTTTTACATCATAGATTTAAGATTTATGCACGTAGACATATAAAAAAAAGAAAAATTAACCCTTAAACGTTAACTCAAAAATATATAAAAGTAGCAGTAGAAATCAAAAACTGTTATAAAAAGAAGTTGAAACCAAAACAGTTACATAAAAAATTTATATGAATACCGTTTAAGGGTTAATAAGTACTATTATAGGAATGTTCTGTTATGTTAATAATTTATTAAAATTTGAAATATTCGTAAAGCAAATTAAGGGGTAGGATGACCGATATTTTGAAAGAATGGGTCCTGCTGTAGGTATGGCATTATATATCCATGGTATCTAGGATTCCAAAACTGGTTTCCTTACGATCGGGCATTATTTAGGATCGTAGATATACAAGCTAATATCTTTCTCATCGAAGAATATGAAAAAAATGCAATTTATCGACCAAAAAATGAAAGTATTTTATCCCAAAAATGTAAGTCATTTACCCAAAAATGCAAAATAAAATGCAAGTTTTTGTCCTAAAAAATGCAAGTCACCTACCAAAAAAAGTAAGTCATCGACCTAAAAATTCAAGTTATCGACCGAAAATATGCAAATCATCGATCAAAAAAAAATTCAAGTTCTCGTCCTAAAAAATTCAAGTTCTCGTCCTAAAAAATGCAAGTCATCGGCTAAAAAAATTCAAGTCATCTCCCAAAAAATGCAACTCATTGACCTTAAAATCAAAAGTTCATCTACCAAAAATAACAAACTCAAGTCATCGAATCAAAAAGATGCAAGTCATCTACCAAAGGAATACAACTTGCAAAAAATACGACATTTTGTTGGCTCTTTTATATATAAATGTATATTAACTCAATGAGAATTATTAAAATTTGTAATTTCATTTCCCTACAATTTCATTCTTTATAATTTTTGATAGAGCACTTTTTTGTTTGCCTTATTTCTTCGGTCCCAAGTAAGCCGTGACCCTAAGGAAAACTGTTTTGGCATCTTTGATACGATGTCTATCCATTTATCTACGTCCACTTCTCTCACAGGTCCATGTTTATCTAATTTTGACCGATATATACAGAGCTTTTATATTTTGTTGCTAATTTGGTAAAAAGTTAGCTTCGTCGCCAATATCTTTGGTTCTAAGTAACGCCCGATTGGAAGCAATCCTGTTTTGGAATCCTTGCCCATTCTACTAGGTCCGAGACTAGGTCTGTATCTCCCACCAGTTCATTTTGTATCCAATTGAGCACCATTTGTACGGTACACTTACTATTATGCTCATTTAAATTAAACAATTAGCTTCGGGGCCTATATCTCTGTTCTCAA
>QOCX01000012.1:673596-703016 GCA_005959815.1 Sarcophaga bullata
TCGTAAGGACACCTGTTTTGGAATCCTTGATATAATGGCTTGATAGCACACTGGTTCCATTTCCCCTATAAATCCATTTTTTATCCGATTTAACCCCATTTATACAGAGCACTTTTTGTTGCTCATTTGAAGAAAACAATTAGCTTCGGCGCCTATATCTCTGGTCCTAAGTAAATCACAACGTTAAGAATCTTGTCTTGGAATCCTTGATACCATGGATATATAGTGGCATACCTACAGCAAGCATTATTAAAACGAATAAATTTTTTGGCCTAAGTTTTCCAATTTTCAAAAGAATTTCCAAAACACCAGAGAAGCTGTTCCACTCAGGAATGTGTGAATCATTATTTTTAAGAAATAGAGTAGAGATTCCATTCTCCCATATCGGGATTTTTTCCCTGACCACTTTTTGTAATTTCTGTTAATCACTTGACTTAACATTGCTTTGTTAAATTTAACATTAGAATTGGTTTTTGTCTTCGCTAGTTAAACGCGAGTCAATAGATTTTTATGCATGCCTCTCTTAATTAAACAAATTCATTCAGCATATTTGAATTAAGCCTTTAAAGGGTTAATAATATAAATAAAGAAATTAATTTAAAGATTTTATGCCAATATTTTCCAGTAGAACAGGTCATAAGTTCATTATCCCTGTAACAACATTTATTGATCTTGTGACACTCATTTTTTTTTTTTTGTTTTTCCAATTGAATGCAATTGTAAAGCATTTAACACAGTCGTCAATTTAGACAATAATTTTATTTGTTGTTGTTGTTGTTGTAGCAATAAAAAAATAAGACAACAATAACAACAATAACAGTTTTTTTACTTGGCTAAGCAAAGGCAACAGAAAGAAAAGTAACAGAATCACTGCCTTAAAATCAAATCATGTGAGGCGGTAAATTCAATTCTGCGGTTTTCCTGCATTTGTTCATTGAACATGTGCACCTATGCATATCAATTCAATTTCAATTCATAGTTTTTGTTTTTTTGTTGTTGTTTTTGTTGTTGTTTTTTGTTGTTTTCCATACAAAAGAGAAACAAAATAAAAATCACATTCAAATTTAAAATTTTTATTTTCTGCGACCATTACTACTACAAAGTGTTTGTCCGTCCCTGGGCTTGATAGTTTTTTGCCGTGTTTTATTTTTTTTTTTTTCTCTGAAATTATTTTAAAACACTTCCAGTTGAAATAGAGAATGAAAAATCAAATGAAATAAAACACTTGCATCTTGGCTTGAGTCAGTCGTCAGTGTCTCTCTCTCTCTTTACTTGGCTTGCTGAACTATTATTGAAGTGAACTATTTACACGCGCATATGTATGTGCGAGCATATTCCAATTGCAACCTCAAGTAATAAAATAAAACAAAACAAAAAAAACCTTAATGGATTTCAATTTCAATCAATACAAAATACTTTTTTATTTCAATACTTCAATACTAATTTACACAATACACACACACACACACACACACACACAATATGATTCAATTCAAGTAACAATTCCATTCAATTCCGTTCAATTCAATTCAATACTTACCTCAACCAACATTAATCATGCCATACATGCAACAATACTTGGGTAATAATTATGGATTTATGCCTTCCTAACTCCTTTACACCAAGGGCTATGTAGCGTTGGCATGGTAAACCATTTTATTGCCAATTGATTGACAGCGTTTCATACACAAAAATCCTATGATTGAGTTGAATTGAGTTGAATTGAGTTCTTATTGTCAGTTACTGTTTTTTGGTTATTTGTGTGCCATTAACTCTCTTATTAACAGCGATTAAGACATTAGCTTAGGTCAAGTTTCAAAATGATTGACAGTTTTTCTCATACGAAAAAAGATTTTAAACACAAGATACGAGACCAACGGGTTAAAGTTGAAATCGTTATGTAAAACACATGTGACATATAAAGCTGACATATAGAAAACACATGTCAAATCCATATTTTTAAAAATAATTTTCAAAACGAAAAACAAAAAAAAATTCTATAAAGGAAGAGCAACGTGCAACATTAAGCAATGGAGGTTTTTTCTTCAGTGTTATCCCACAATAAACCCTAGGAGAACCTAGTTACTGAGGTCATTGTCACAGTTAGACGATCTAAAGTTTCCGATTCCTTAAAATGCCCTTCTATTCTCTGCTTTTTCTTTCGAATTTACTCCCCGATGAGGGATATTAGACTAGAGAATTTAGTTTAGTATTTACCGAGTGGTAAGCCAACCAGCCAAAAACATCAGCTATTTTGATCTCATGGTTATAAATATGCTTCGAAACCTAATAAACACCTAAACCCTAAAACCTTACGAGGCCTTTACGGTGACAGACCAAGCGTGATTTACACCAGAAAGATTTTATCGCCCTTAAGTTTGCTTGATTTGCGAAAGAAGGCGTATTAGAAGACCCCAATCGAACGCGGTCGCATGTAGCTGTTTTACAACAAAGGCCTTCGCCTTATAAACGCAAAAGTCAACCTCCAGTGTTTGATGAAGCTGCAGTTCAAAAACCTCCACGAATAATCAGTAAAAATTTTTTTGGAAATTTCTTGCTGTACCGTGCCTATTTCCGAATAAAAATCCTTAACCCAGTTATAAACATGGCCTCTGTGATTTAATTCAGGAGTTTCCCCCTTTCAAAGGAGACCGTATGGGTAGAAGTCCCCACTGTTGCTTATGGTGTTACAATACTGGTATACTGGTAAACTGATTTCAGCATTCCTTTTGCAATTTATCTTGCTGTACAGAATAACGCTGGTAAACTTGGTCTACGTGGAGAGTGAAATCCAGTTTTCACCATCTAGTTTTGCAATTTGAACGTATCAATCAGTATTGGTAACTACACGAGTACAAAGTCTCACGAATTTTCCAAGCGTCTGTGAAGTTTATCTGTCTGTTTATTGTAATAAAGGGTTGAGAAGGAATAAAGCTAGAACGTCTCATGTATACAGCAGTAATTGCACCTATTGCCACCGGTCGAAAATAGGTCACTAAAGAATCCTGATGGAATTGAGGACCTTCAGTAATATAGATTACATGACAGATTGACTCTATAAAGAGGATCAAAGATGTTTCAAAACTAGATAAACCTGTTGGTGGAGGTATCTTTTTAGATCTGTCAGGCATAGTTTATTCTGTAAGTCTACCGGATAATCACCATGATGACAGCCGTGACGTTCGCCTAGAAACAATTGCAAAGATCAGGTTGTCTATACAAGTGTCTGCTGTTTAAGCTCCTAATGCCTCCAACAAATCCTTTTTGCCAAACAGTTTGCCATACTTTTCTTGATTAAATTTTCAATTTCAAATCTTTCCAAATTTTCTTTGTCAAATTCCTATGAACGTTTGACAAAAAATTTTCAAAAACCAATAGTTACGGCACTTAAACAAAAAATTTTTTTTTGATTTTCATTGGAAACGAACCAAAGAAAAATGAAAGAAAAGCCAATAATTCTAATCTCATAATAAAATCTTTTAGATTTCTTTATTTCTTACCAAACATTTTCGGTATTTTGGGAAAAAACAAGCAACCACAAGGAAAACATTTGGCAAAAAATATCGAAAATAAAAAGAAAAAAAATCGCTGCACAGATAGAAATCTTTATTTAACTATTTACAACTCCTTAGCGAATAAAAGCAAATGAGACTACAACTACATACTTGGCAACAACAAACCACCACCACCACCATCACCACCACTAGCACCGGCATCCAATGCCATGTACTCTACTCTACTCTACTCATACTTACTCCATATATTTTTTAAATGTGAATTTTTTGCTTTTGTTTTTGTTGTTGTTTTCAACAATTATTTGCTTTTTATTTTTTTTAATAAACTTACAATACGAAAGAGCATATTATATATGGAGTAGTAGTATATGCTGACAGTCGGTCGGTCTATATGCCTGCCTGATTGCCAGTCTATATATGAGGTTTTTTGTTTTTTTTTTTTATTAAATTGTGTGGGTGTGATTAACTGATTTGTTCACATTTTAAACGTGATTTAAGATTTGCTACAAATTCGTTAAGAAAAAAAAAGCAACAACAACAACAACAACAACAGCAAAAACAAAAAACCATTTCATTTCAACATACCACAGCAACAGCAACAACAACAACAACCCGGCATCTAAAAATGAAAAAGATTTGCAAAAATTTCCGCTAAAAATAGCCCCCCAACCCTTGTTGTATTGGCATTATTAAGTAAAGAATAGATACGAGGGACAGACAGACAGGCCAGATAGACAGACAGGCCAGACAGACAGACAATATTTCTGGTCATATAAACAATTGTTTTAATTCCAATTTTTTGTTGTTTTGTTTTGTTTATAATTTTATTATGATATGAGTTAAGTCCAAACCCCCCCCCCTAATATTTATTTGTATTAGAAAAAGTATAAAATTTCTTAGAAATTATTAAACAAAACAAAACAAAACAAAAAAAATTCTTTTTTTTTAATTTCAATATTAAATACTCGTGTCTAGTATATGTTGGCTGGTTTGCAAAGGCTTGTAACTACTTTAGTTACTCAAAAAACGTGTTGACCTCTATCTATTGGAGAAAATCAAATAGAAAACCCAGCATCAATAACCAACAACGTTGCAAAGGTCAAAGAATTTTTTTTTATTTTTTATTTCATACTTTTTGTTTTTATTATTGTTGTTGCTGTTGTTATTGCTGTTGTTGCTGTTGTTGTTTTTTTAAATATTATATAAGAATTTGTTTATTTTATAAACGACAAGACAATTTCACGGATGATTTTTCATGAGTGTATATTAATAGTATGTTAACGGTTATTAGGTAAGAGCAAAAGTTATTTAGTAAAGCCAAAAACTAAACTTCAGATTCCAGCAGAGTTAATTATTATTAAGGATTCTTCTAAGCGATGTAGGGGCTGTCACAAAACCTTATCTTCCAACGTCTTATAACTTTTGAGTTTTTTTTTTTCAGTTTCCTTAAGCATGTCCATTGTCTAGGATGGTTATTCACAACTCCCTTATGAAATGTAGGACTGTGAACTCCCAATTTCTTATAACTTCTCTACCTTTTTTATTCAGTTCCATTAACCATTTTCATTTTTTAAGCTGGTTATTGGTCAGCAATAGCAGTCCTAGAATGATAGGGTTGCCATCTATTATTGGCTAGAAAAAATTCTCCTTTAAAGAAGTGTTGGGTCTTTAGAAAAGGCCGTAGTAAAATGATATTTCACATTGAGTCATACACCGGCTTGAGAGGCTTGAACTTCATTCCAATGATGCCCTGAACCTTTGACTCTTGATAACTGATATCTTGATGAAGCTATATCTGTTAAATTGGTTGTCATATTCAAGCTGTTATGACGGATATAGCATTCAAGCACACGTGCAAATAATACAATTGTCTTATCCCATTACGGGTGTCCTGTAAGGGTAAAGACCACCATAATCTTTCTACCCAGAGGAGTATTCTCAGCGTGATGGATAAATTCATGTCCACTAGTTCAGTAGATGATTGACAAACGCCCGTACTTCAAAGAAATGCAAAACCTGCAGAAAATATCGCGCGCTGTCCATGATAGAGTGAGTGCTGGAGAATCCGAGTCGAAGTCGATTTTTTATCGCTTAAGAACTCGCCATTTCGCTGAACACAACTTGGCGAATTTTGCGTTGTGATTTGGGTCTCCATCCATATGAAAATCAGATACTGAAGGCAAACAACCACAGGCAAACGACGAGTCTTATCTGAATGGCCACTGGAGCAGTCGACTTCTGATCATAATTTTTAGATAAAAATTATTTTCAGTGATGAGGCCTATTTCTGGATGCATGGTTAGGTGAACAAAGAAAAGTTTTAAATTAAAAACGAGGCCAATCCAAATGACCTCCAACACCCAACAGCTTACAATTCAATCGCAGAAAGTAATTATTTGGTACAGATTGTGGGCAGACGTCCATATTTCCTAGAGAACAACCGAGACCACTCCATAACTGTTCACGGCCTGTTCTATAGGTCGATGATTATCAACTTCCTTTGGCCTGAATTGAATAACTTGGACACCAACAGCGTGAGGTTTTAACTAGATGGCGCTACGTTCTACACACCCTATGCCGTATTGGAAATTCTGCAAGGATTTCACGATGTTAATGAGAACTAACTATCGAGATAGTGAGGTTTAATCGCCTTAGACTTTTCCTTGTGGAAGTTTTCTTAAGGTTCAGATAGATGCGAAGAAGTCACATGCCACAGTGGTCATCGAAGATAACAAATTCCCTGCGATCTGTCTGATAATATTGTTTCGGTCTTTCATATTTCAAAATAGGCCTCCCAAGGAAAAATTAAGTAAAAGTTCACACACTCCTTATGTCTACTTAAACCCCTTAACCAATAAGTGGAGAATTTTTTTTTTGTTGTTGTTGTTGCAAAAGATCACATATTGTTATTTATTTTAATGTTGTTGTTGCTGTTTTTTTTTTTGGCAACAACCTGTGGCAATAAGATCGTTTTTGCTGTTGCTGTTGTTTTTTTTTTCTTTGGTTGTGTGGCAAAAGATAAGATCTTCAGAAAAAAATTTGTTTTTTTTTGTTTTTTTAAACACATACTCTCCTCAATTGAGATCTTCGGTAAGAAAATAAAATTTTTATTGAAGTTGAAAGGAATGATTTTTTTCCCTCCTCATTTTTTTGGTTGTGTTGAATGCAACAATTGTTGCCAAAACAAAAGACGTTAACACAGTCGTTTTTAATTCCAATGGAGATTGTTTTTTTTTTTTTGTCTTCATTTTCTCATTGTTTTTGTTTTTTTATTTTTGTTTTTTTTTGTGGTGGATGGATATGTGGTGCATAATTTGCATATGGAACCACCACAGTGTGATCAATGATAATAGTGATGTTATACCAGGCCAGGCTATACGTACGTATTAATGGCTATACTCTACGTACTACACTAGCAGCTTAATCTTGAGAGCAATGAATGAATGAATGGGTAGGGGCTGGTTGTAATCGTTTTTAAAGTCAGAAAAAAAAACTTCATAGCAGGGTGTGGGTGATGAAGTTTATTAAGTTTTTCTTTTTGTTGTTTTTATTTTTATTGTTTAGAGTTGGGAAATCCAATAAATACGACGAAAAAAAAACAAACAAAAAACATAAAAATTCGTTTGATAAGCGTTTTTTATTAAAAAGATTTTCTTTGTTTTTTTTAGTGCCCCGGCCTAAAGGTCAACACTCAGCCCCTAGAGGAGGACCACCCCGCTCTTGGACAAATGCCGAATTAACAGAAGCCCTGCAGCATGTGTGGAACAAGAAAATGACCACTTCACAGGCGTCACGTATCTTTGGAATTCCCTACAACTCCCTGCTAATGTATGTGCGTGGCAAGTATGGCAAATCCTTGAAACTGGAACAGTTACGCAAGGATTGCATAAGTGGTCCCCCCTTGGAAATGTTGCAAATGGGCATATCCGGCTCTAGTAAAAACTCAAGCGAAACAAAAGAACAAAGAGAGGCACGCAAAGAGGCTCAGCGTAATGCTGCTGCTGCAGCTGCAGCTGCTGCCTCACAAAACCCGCCTAATGATATGGATATGGTGGGTCCTATGCCTGGTGCTGGACCGCGACCAAACAGTTCCGAGCCTGATCTATTAGGAGGACCGAATGCTTTATTTAATCCCTTCAATCCGCAAGGCTTTTATCCTGACTTTCCTGGAGGTTTTCCCGGTTTGCCTCTCAGCATGTTAAATCTTTTGCCACCCTCGGAAAGACAACATGCAGCTGCTGCTGCAGCAGCTATGCATCATTCGATGGGCTTAGATGAGGACTGTAAATCGGATCGTTCGAAGCAATCCTCCAATATGGATGATGAATACTCCTTAAGCAGAGAAGAACGACGTCATGTGGACTTGTTGAATAACTCGAATACACCATCCGTTTCGTCACAACAGAATGGTTCAGTGCAAGATTGAAATTTATGGCGGGATTGGGCTCAAAACCCATTAATATTCCCGCCGCCAAATACAGCACCTCCCTCAACAGGCTCAATGCAAACTACCCAAAGCGAGAATAATAATGCCTACGACTTGCCACCACCGCCACCCGGCATGCAACATCAACACCATCACCATCAGCGCCATCATAATGCCGTGCCACATTTGCCCGATTCAATTGATGATCCTCATTTAGGTTTGGAAGATAAAGATCCTTTAAGATCTGAGCATCACAATTTAAAGGATTTCAATCAGCATCTGTATATGACACGGAAAAAACTGAGACGATATAGGAAAAAGCATTTAAAGGCTCATGATTTAACAAGCAATGGTGGTGACTCTGCCTCTAGCCTTCCCAGCGGTTTATATGGTAAAAATTCTCTGAATATGGAGAATTTCATGTCTCTGCAACCGCCTTTAACGCCAACGGTTATAAGGACTTAAGGATCTAATGCTACACAGGAGAATAATTGTGAACTTAGTGAACATTTTTGGTAAAAATTTTCTAATTTTTTGTAAAAATAAAAATCGTTCTTCTTAAAAAATTATACAAATATTGGGTATATAAAATAAAAATGCGGTACAGGAAATATTATTACGGGATATATTTCTTTATGTATTAAAACTATCGTTACGACTCGGTTTGGTGTAGTGGTTAAAGAGCTTCTAAGCACTTCAGACAATTTTTTCATGATTTTCGAAAATTTTTTTTGACCCAAAAAAAAATTAAGAGACGACTTCATAACTCTCCCAAATAATCTACCGAAATGTTTTTGGCTTCCTGACCATATCTTTCTGACAACATTCCAGTATAAAAAAACTGCTTAAAAAACCTCTTATAAGCCATAAGCGAATCCAAAAAATATTCTGTTCCTAAAGAGGCGAATTTTCGAAAGCGTGCTTAGAGCCGATAAAAGCAAATAGTGATGCAAGTCCCTGGATGGAAGATGTCAAAATATCCGACCGTTATTTCCTAAAAAATTTTCAGCAGGTCTGGCAATATTATTTAAGACTACAAACGAATTTCAAATCAATTTCGAATTTTTTGTTGTGAAGTGGTAGACTTCACAGTTATATGGAACAAGGTTTTGAGGGTGCAAAGCCCTTCCTGTCTTTAAACTTAAATAAACCAACAAGTGTGTGATATATTATCAAAAATTTGTATTCGTCTGTAAGACCTATTGGTGGCATAACGTAAGGAATGTAAATACCAGCCTCTGAAATATAAAATTGTCCATGACTTTTTCGTGAACACCAGTGACTTAAGAAAACCCCACAAGAAAGAGCCAAAAGGGGCCAAATCGCACGGTCTCAGTGGTGAGTTCATATCATCTCCACGAGAGATAACAGTGCCCTCGCATCACTCGTGTAAAATATAAAATGTGGCATGAGCTGTGGGTTCCTGATCATCCGTTTCAGACCAAAAGAAGTTGGCTGTTATCGACCTAAGGTGTTCGCCGTTGACAGTGATGACCTGACCAAATACATCGCTAGTTCACAATCCACACCGACCACTGACTTTGTCAGAATGCATTAGACGCTTTTAGACCTCGTGTGGATTCCTATCGTCCAAATTCGAAATTGGCCCTATCACTGAAGATGATTTTTCAACAAAAATTAGAATCAATTGCCAACTGTTCTAGAGTCCATTCAGCGAACACATGACGTTGTCTATGGTCGTCTGTGATGATTTGGCAAAACATACATAATTGGGAATTACAACCCGTTAGCCAGGACTACGACCTAGTTTCTCACTCCACTTATGTTGTGTGTGTTAATTCTATCCATGAGTGTCAGGCCTCCGACGGCAGATTTTTGAGAAACTTTTCATGGCAATTTGGATCAAAACTCTCAGACTTTTAGCCCGAAATCTGCTGAGAGAAAGTCGCCGAAGAAATATTTTCTAACACACTACATACTAGACTACGAGGGCTTCAAAACAGTCTGAAATAAATGACAACCAATTTAACAGATGGAGCTACGACTATCAAAATTCGAAAGAAGAATAACTTGCAATAAAAAAAAAAAAACGCAAACCATACGTGATAGATATGCTCTTAACTCCCACTCTCGCATTTTTATGTCATGCAACCAATATATTTTCAAAAATCTTTAAATATTTGAAAAATATTGAAAATTTTAAGAAATTTTTTAAATTTTTTTAAATTTCCTCTGAGAAATCTGCTTTTGAGAACTTCAATTACATTTTACCCGCATGAACATATAACGAGGCTTATAGCAGTTCAAATTTTCTATGCCGAACTGTTAAAATACTTTTGTGAAATAAATATTTTCTAATTATTGTAGTAAAAAAATTATAAAAAAAAAAAATTAAAAATAAGAAAATAAATAATTAACTGTGATTAAGGTGTAATTAATTTGCAATATTTTATTATTAATCTAAACAATTAATTAATTAAATAATAATGTATTTATAAAAAAAAACAAACCAACAGCAAACAAATTGACAATAAAAAAAAAAATATTTCTTTTTTTGAATTTTTAAAAAATGTTAAGTAAAAAATTATTTCAAAATTCTCCATTATTTTTATTAAAAATATTTAAAACAACAACAACGATTAATTAATTAATTTATTAAATATTAGTTTTTCTTTTAATTTTAATATTTTTTTTTCATATAATTTGGTGCTTTTAGTTCCTATTTTTTTAAATAATTTTCTTTATAATTTAATTAAAATTAAATATTTAATTTTAATTAATTAATTAGGCTTTAAAAGCTTGTAAAATTGTAATAATTAAAAAAAAAGAAAATAATTTATTGTATCAGAACAAAAAGAAATGAGAAAAGAAATGCTTTATTATTTTTAAAAATCTCAAACATTTTTTATAAACAAAAACAAAACAAAACAAAATTGTAAATATTTTTAAACAAAAAATTATAAAAAATAGAAAAAAAAATTGGAGTCTGTTTGGACTCAATTTTTCTTTTTTTTTATATAAAATTAACTCTACCATAATAGTTTATGACTGTACCAAAACTCAGTATAAAAATGTATTTTAAAAAAAAAATAAAAAATTAAAAAAAAAATAAAAATAAATTAAATATTATAATAGCATATGTACTTGTATACATAATATAAAATAATAAAAAAAACTGTATTAAATCGTATATAAAAAAAACGAAAAACTAAATGAAATTATTTAATTAATAAGTAGTAAGAATTGTAATATTTAGCTTAATATTTAATTAAACAATAAAAATAATAATATAATAATTAAAAAAAACAATACAAAATAATTATGAAAAAAAAAATTTTAAAAAAAATTAAAAAAAATTATTGTAATAAAAAATAAACAAAATTAAAAAAAATGAACCACAAATTTTAAAAATAATATTATTTAACAAAATATAAAAAAAATATAAAAAAATTATAAAATAAATATAAAAAATCATAAAAGCCACATGTAATTATGTTAAAAAAAAAATAATATATTTAAATAAAAAAATAAAAAAAACAAATAAATTGTTTTCATTGAGACCGTAAATAAAATTGATGGTAAAAAATTATAAAAAAAGAATAAAAAAAAAAATAAAACAAATGCCAATGAAAACATTTTATAAATTATCGAATAAAAAATAGATCTCCCCTTCCAAATAAGACAAAGGAACCCCCAAATTTCAGTTAATTATGCCTTTAAGTTTTTGTTTTCGATTAAAAATTCTTAGAAATTAAATCAATTTTCAATTCTGGATATAAAATTTTGTTTTCATCTGTAAAATTCTCAGTGCTTATTGTGAATTGAAAAGAAAATTAAATTAAATTAACTCCTTAACTCAACCATTATCAATTAAGAAAAATTATTTTTGCCTTCAAATTCCAAAATGTACTTTAATTGCCTTTAAAGGCTTCAAGAGCTTGAAATAAACTCGTAACTTTAAGAAAACAAACAACAAGAAGCCTAAAACAGCTAAATCGGTTGACCTAACCGGCCAAAGAAGCAAATCGCCAAAAGTAAAGGTTAGGCATCTCTGAAATACAGTTTTATCTCCCAATTTTGCTGTTGATCTATTCTAATGGCATTACAAATCCTTTAGTATCCCATTCGTCCAGTTGAGTTAGGAGAAAGTCATTGTTTACCATTCGTANTAATCGTTTGGCCCTCGAAAATATGAGATCCCATAATGTCGTCTTACATACATGCATAATTGGTCATTCCAACTGCTCAGTCAGGATTATGTCCTAGCTTCTCACACCAGTTATGTTGTGTGTATTAATTCGATACATGAATAGCGGGACCAATAGTTTAAAGTCGACTCTGAACAACAGATTTTTTCAGAAACTTAACATGGCAATTTTATTTGCTCTCAGGGTTTCTCGCAAGAAATCTGCAGAAAGGAAGTCACCGAAGAATTATTCAAATTTCATTTTGACGTCTGACCTGTGGTTTGAATCGTGGCCTTACGTCTAAAATAAGCGCAACTACCTACTAGACTGTCATCTTAGTAAATCCAATGCCATAAAGGAGGAAGACCAACTCCTCTTTCATCATGATTTCTTAATGAAAAGTTATCTTCCTAGTGGTCGTTGCTAACTTAACTTATTTAATGCAATGCTTTACACGGGATTGAATCCTATTTTCTCACACCACGCATGCTGTGTTCGGTTATTTTATCTATGAGTAGAGGGACCTAGAGTTCAGGGTCGACTCCGAACGACAGATTTTTTCTCTTTAAAGGCAACTATTGATATATCAATCACGTAGATATTCATATAACAGCCATTACGATGTTGTCTTAAGTCCGAGCCGAATAGGAGGACCTACAATTCGGTGTTGTCTGCAAATGACAGTTTTTCTCTTTAAAGGCCTAGTATTGATGCCTTAATTACGTGGAATATCATCTACCCGACATTACGGTATTGTCTTCAGCCACAGCCATTTTCTGTACCTCGTCGTGTTTCCATGCACTGCTAGCTACGCAACTAAACGCCGAAATATTTGTTCGGAAAACCTACGTTTAAAAAGGAATATTTCTTTACTAACACTAAACATGCAATGAAACTCCTTTTCATGTTTTTAAAAAATATAGCGATTCCTGTATTTTTGATGTGAATTTTACATCTGTTGACACCCATTAGATACACATGATTTGAAAGAAAATGAAGCACTAAAATGCTCTGGCTCCTAGGAATCTCTAGATTTGAAAACGAAAAATATGTACGACGAGAAAATAACATTACAATTTGAGGATTTCAAAACATGTGAGGCTTTAATCGCCTTCCAAATATTATGTATTGGGAAACCTTTGATCCTTTAAAATAACCTCTAGCATAACCCTAAAAACAAACATCATAGGACTGTTAGATAGCGCCACCTTTTTACGAAAGGACGTCTGTCCCAATGAGCAACACTTCTTACAAGCAAATAAAAAAATACAATAAATTCAGTTTTTTAAACATTTTTCTTTTTTCTTTTAAATATTGTGTGGCCCCTTAAAAAAAAATTAATAAAATTAAAAAAAAAGTTTAAAGAAATTGTAAAAGAAAACATTCTTTCAATTGCTGTGTATATGGGTATACGCTCAAAATAAATTTAGAAAAGAAAAACGTGTAAAAAAAAATCCCCTTAAATGTACAAATCTTAACAAATAAATAACAATTAAAAATAATTAAAATAAATTAAAAAGAAACTCCTCTGAATTTTATTAGAAATTAAAAGAAAAAAATAATCTTGAAAATAGAGCCTCATAGATATTTAAACACAGGTAAACACACAAATAAAATTAAATTAAATTAGAAAAAACCTAACAAGTGGATAAATAAATAGTGTTACAAAAAATTATCAACAAAATTTAAAAGAAAATAAAGAAATTATAAAAAAAAAATTAAACAAAAAAACAAAAACTAAGAGACAAGAAAACAGGGTAATTACAAAATAAATAATTTTTCTATAAAAAAAAAATACAAATAAAAAATAAAAAATACAAATACAATTACAAATAGAAATACAAATACAAATAAAAATATTTTTTACCACTTAAATATAAACAAAACAAAAAAAAAAATATTAAAATTTAGAAACGAAGGATTAAAGGCGCGTGCCACTGTGCAAGAGCCTTAAATTTTCAATTCTTTTTTTTTTTTTGTATTGAAAAATCTTTTGTAAAAATGAAATGATGATGATGAAATAATTGTTAATTAGTTTATTATTATTAAAAAAGTAAATATGATATGATATGATATTATAAATTATAAATAATTAATAATAAATAATAATGTGTGGTATGCGTTTGAAAATAAAATAAAATAAAATTTTAGGTGATAATTTATTTAAAAAAAACAAAAACAAAAACAAATACAAATACAAATACAACAAATAAAATGTAGAATTAAATATTATAATAATACTAATGAAAATAAATAAACAAACAACCAACCCTCGTATATAAATCTAAATAATAATTTAAAACAAACAAAAAAAAAAAAATATTAAAAAAAAACATTGTAAAAATTGAAAACAAAATATGGAAATGAAATTAAACAAAACAAAAAAAAAGGAAATAAAATTTAAATACAAAAATTAAAAAAAAAAAACTTTAATTTTATTACGATCTATTAGGAAGCAAGTTGCCATAGTGTAGTAGGTAGTTCCAATCCTAGGTCAAAAAAATATTTCTTCAGCGACTTTCTCTCAGCAGATTTCTGGCAAAAACTCTCTGAGAGCAAATAAAATCGCCGTGAAAAATTTCCCGTTCGAAGTCGACTTTAAACTGTGGGTCCCACCACTCACTTATAAAATTAACACACACACCATAAGTGGTATGAAAAGCAAGGCCGTAATCCTGACTGAAGGGTAGTAATGACCAATTATGTTATGCATGTATTAGGAGGCAAGTTCCAAAATTAATCTCTTTGAGATATGAGATATAGCAGTGGTTTAAAAAAATGAATTCAAAGGGAAGTGGAGTTTCAAGGCCTCTCCTTTTGCTGCAGAAAGAAATGGCCTTTTCTGCTAATAAGTTAAATAGTGAATCAGAAGACCATATAACTCGCACCTCTGTATCTACAGATCGATATTTTTCTTTCTCCTTTAGCAAAATATAAACCTCCGTCTACATTCCTAATGAAGTGAGCGCCTGAATGAATCCTCACAAAGAAGACAGAGATTTGGCTGTCAACTTGCAAAAGTAAAAAGTTCAGAAAGTAAATAAAAAATCCGAGGTATAGAGTGGACCTAAGCTAGTAGGGCCCGCCATTCATGGTTTACAATTACTACCACATATAATAACATGGATAACATGGAACATCTAGGCCGTAATCCAGACAAAAGGATTGAAAAATTGTTAGTTAATATCGGGTCTTCCAACAGGAACTTTCGAAATTTAGTGTTTTGATAAAGGCTATCCAAATTCCCGTGGGCTGGAGGCAAACAATGTCTTGGGCGCTAGTCGGCTTTCTTTGGTTTTTCGTCAAGACCGCTGCCACAGTCTTTTAGTAGCAATTAATAACAACAACAAACAACAACACACACAGAAGAAAAAATTTGTTCCGTTCACACATACCCTTACCTACACAACTTATCAACATTGACCACCATCGACCAATCATAATCGATCGTAGCGGCGGCCATTTTCATTGATTTTTTTTAATGGCAGTTGGGAAAAGGGTGGGAAAACAGATTTTGTTCGTTCACAATAAAAATCACCCCTAACACCACGGTAATAATTCTCACATTATAATTCCTTGTTTGTAACCGTATTATCAACGGAGAATCTTAAGGTTTACGTCTGAAGTAAATAAATTTTGGAAGTTACTTAGCGGAGTCGACAACCTACGAATAAATTTGTTATCACAGCCATGCGCAAAAAGGAAACGGAATTTCTCCCTAGTGGTCAAACCTAGCAAATTGATTGAGGTTGTTGACTGAGCTGCATTACACGTAAAGCTACCCTGGTTGTCATTTACCCTATGAAAGCCTGTAAACTGTGAAAAAATGTCTTCAATTTTCTCAACAATATGTGTCCATCATATATTGTGAGATGATAATTCACAAGTTGGGGGTTTCCAGCTCGACATCAATTTATTTTTAAATTTAAAATCATTTATGGAAGAATGATGAGCAATTGTTATTAATTATTAGACATCAATCTACAGCTAATATAAAATCTGAATAGACGTTCTCTGCCTTTGCAGGTGAATCATATGGTATGTAATCCCCATTGAATAGATAGTCAATGAATTGAAAAGTATTGCACATACACTATAATCGATCAAGCAATTGGTCTTTGGCTTTCTTCCATGCTTGATTGATGGCCATCAAGCTATCTATGAAAATATGAAGCTCTATAGCGTGCAAGGGTAGTTCTTTTATAAGTCCTTTTTGAAGCCCCTTTCGAAGTGGATTTTCGTACACTCTTAGCAAACAGTTGAAGAAAAAATATTCGAAGTAGGGGAGTTCAATTAGTTCAAACATGACGAAAACTGATTGATGGACTATTTCGCCATCAATCGCCAAAAACAGACGATTTGATCAGGTCAAAATGATACTCTTAAGTCAACATATATTAAAGGAATTTATCTTGGACCTACTCTGCTTAATACTTCCATAATAAATGCCTACATATACACATGCATACATACTCCTACACAATAAAAAAAATTATTATTTTACCACACACTTGACAGTTTTTAAAATGTTCGTAGTTTATTGATGTTGTGACGTTGAGTTCATTTTGTCATTCCTGTGTCGTTCATTGGCATCATCATCCAAAGTTCATTCCTTCATTCTCAGTCATTTACTTTGACAATAAGCTCATCCATCTATTAGCCATCGATTCTCCTTCAGTGTTTTGTCCTCAAGATAATAAATTAAAAACGAAATGAAAGTTTTTTTTTGGTCGGAAAACCATGTGCATAATGATACACAATGTACGGCGTGAGATGATGGGTATAATAACCCGAATTTTGTTTTTCATTCTTATTTTTCTTTATAAATTTATTACATGTTGACATGTAGTGGTGAGAGAGAGAGAGAGCGAGAGAGAGAATCAGTAATACAAGGCAAAGCGTAAGGTATGTGTGGTAAAACGTACAAGTAATTCCTGTGGTATACTACGGCACTTCCTCCGATGTTTTTCACATAAAAATGTCAAGGCCAAGGTGGAAAATTTACTTTTACAGATTTTTGCAGTAACTGGAAATCAGTAACCTGCCCTCTGAGTTGTTTAAAACCTAAGCGAAAGCCTGTACTCACTTGCAGAATCAGTAACCTGCCCTCTGAGTTGTTTAAAACCTAAGCAAAAGCCTCTACTCATTTGCAGAATATATCTCAAAGAAACTAGGCCCGACCTCAGTGTCTTAACTAATGTCATAAAATGCACCAACTACAGAGATATAAACCATCTTCCTCTTCTCTATCGCATATAAGGATCTTACAACCGTTTGGCAGCGAATAACGGCAAAAGATGTTGTCATGTTATCACCAAGTGGGTACGGGTGGTGCATCGGATCTCATGTTAGAGATGGTCAATGGATTTATGTACCTTGGTTGCGTCACTCCTAGCTCAATATGTTTCAGAGACTTTTCCCATAAGGTGGGGAGGAGATAAGGACACTATTACGTACCAAAACATCTGCCTTGGGAGTATTCTAGTGAAAATTTTTACTCAAGATCCTCGATCCACTGCAAGGTTCGCATCCTAACTAAAATTAAACTGTATGAGCTCCTCTACGACATGGATATGCTGGGTCGGCCAAATTATTCGTATGAAAGAGGATGGTGCCGACGAGAAAGCTACTGTATGTGGAGAATATTGTACATCGGCGTAGAGGAGGAACCTTTCTAGGTTTGAAAAACTAATAACCTTGGTCGATGAATTGGCCATCAAGCTATGATAAGTTAATGGAAGGAAAGCACTTGTGAACTTTATCCTGCATTTTGAAATTATCAATCCCTTTGGCTACATGCGTTCTATAGCATGCTTTGAAATTCCTTATGTTGGGCTTGTTGTGTTTGCCTGTGTCCCCTTTTTGTTTCTGGATATTTGGGTTAAAAGCTCTTTTCGAAGGTGCGCATTGAAATTTTGTTTCATTTTTTTTCGGTTCATAAAATGATGTCAACTCAACTCATTTGTGGCATAAGTACGTATAATGTAAAGCAGAAGAGTAGCAGAAGATGAAAACAACGCAAAAAAGAAATGAAAAAACAAACAAACAACAACAACAACAACGGCAACATCATCTTATAATAGATTTTCGAAAGCGTTCAATGGCTCTTAATGCCCGAAAAAAAATACACAAGAAAAGTGGGAAAATGGCAAGGAACGGAATTCATGTGTTTCAAGTGAAATTTTGTTTTCAATTTTTTTCTTTTTGCCCTGCCCTCCTATCAGGAAAAAGAAAGGGTTGTTGCTGCCTGGCTTGTAGGAGTTTAGAGAACTTAGAACAGAGAGAGAGAGAGGGGAGTGAGTAAGTCAAGCAATTTTTGTGCGTTCAGTTGGTAATTGCTTTGTTTAGTTTTATGTTCCCGTTAAGAAGTTTTCTAACCCCACGTATGAAGAGAACAACGTACGCAACAATGAAAATCCAAACATCTAGGGAAACTATTATAATCATGAAGTCATTTCAGTTTTATTGAACACACGCTGTGATTATATTTTCTCATCTTTTCTACACATTCAGTCAAATCATCTAAACATTGTCCGCCTCATTTTGGGGCGAAACTTTGAAAGTGTGGGGTTCGTTTCCTTAAGGCATGTTATAGTTTCGTTTAGAAAGTGAAAGGGTATGGGAGGGGGATGAAGTTGATAATGACTTTAAAGCTGCACAATAAAGACTTAATAATGGGGTTGCTAATGTGGCACACACAATGCATGGTTGGATGGGCATAGACAACAATGTTAACGGGAACAAGCCATTAAGACAGATGTTTCACTATACGCCCCCCTTTTAAGCGTGGGAAAAGTATTTTTAATGTCATAAAACCATTACAGATTATTGGACATTTTATAGGCCTTCTTTGATTCTTTAAAAACAAACCGCAATAAACCAGGGTGCATAACCATTAAGCTGCTAAAAGAGTCCATAGGTGGAGGATAGAACAGGTACGCATATTGATTGAAGGCATACTGGCTTAGGCAGAACATGGCATGGTGCTAAAAGAGTCCACAGGTGGAGGATAGAACACATACGCATATTGATCCTCTGGGTACTCCTTGACCGAAGGCATACTGGCTAAGGCAGAACATGGCATGGTGCTAAAAGAGTCCACAGGTGGAGGATAGGAAAGATACGTATAGTAATTCAGGTACGTATAGTGATCCTCTAAGGACTCCTTGACAGAAGGCGTGCTGACTTAAGCAGCCACAAACACGAGTCTGACATTTGAAATCGTTGCTTATTTTAATAGGAAGGGGACCCTTGAACGAGAAACAGAATTTGACTTAAGTTAGCAGCCTTCGTAATCAACATCTTGCTTTAAATGTTAGAGCGGCCATTTGACCAAACATCTGGTAGAAGTCTATGAAACGCAGAAGAGAAGAAGGTCTCTTAAGGGAATACTGAGCAGGAAACTCAGAAATTACCAATGTTAACATATTAGGGAGCTTTCCAAAGGGTTACTAACAGCAGCGCAACCAAATAGACATCCTTTAATCTCTGCCTCAAATATCCATTACATGGAACATCCTCCTCCAATTGTACGACATAGTCGAACATGCTTAGCAGATGCATTTTAATGTGCTGAACTGTACCCAACCCAACATAAGGAATTTAAAAGCAAAGGAACGCCTGTAGCCAAAGGCGTTGATAATTTCAAAAGTTCACACAGGTGCTTTCCTTCTGCTAACCTACGGACTCCTATCACAACTTGTTGGTCAATTCATCGACATTTCCTTGTTCGTATTTCCAAGGTTCTTTTCTACTTCGATTTACAATAATCTCTGGCACTTCCACATATACATCATCACATCCACTTCCATCCGAATAATTTGGCCCAGCCAGCATAGCCGCTGGTTGTTATTGCGCTGAACAACGTCCCTGTCGTAGAGAAGCTCATACAGTTTATTTTTGATTCGGATAGGAAACTACCACTGAATCAAGGATGTTGCTTTTCCTTCGAATATTTCTAAGGCAGCTGTATCTATGCTACCACACTCATACGGGGAGAGTGAGCGCCTCGTACAGAGCATTAGTTTCGTCACACGAGCAATGCCTCTGCTACCCAATTGGCTACTGAGACTTTAGTAGTATCTATTCAAGAGGATAATAATACGCCAGACCTTCAAACTGACATCATTTTCTCTGGTAATGACAGAGCTAAGCTAATAAATATCTCGACAACGTTGTGGGTATAGTCATCGGACGTAAGCTAAGGTTAGCCAGGTCGTATGTCTTTACATGTCGACAACATAAGCTCCGTCTTGCTCTCATTTGCCAGATTTGTCAGATCTAAAGCAGCACTGATAAGGTCCAATCAGGGTCTTGGCGAGTGGCTTTAGTCGCAAACAGGTTTCTAGACTTCCGTATCAGGAATGCTGATTGGTTTTCAAATAGACTTTCGAAGGAAATTTGCAAGCAACTCAATCTACCCTAACCTAACCTTACTTATCGTCTATTTCGATTATTTGCATTAGTTTTCCTTTGTTGGAAGCGTCACTATAGTCATCAAATCCCGCCATTTACAACCAAACAAACCTGCAACAACAAAAAACTGCCAACAAATCTTATTTTTCAAGCAAAACACATCACATGTCAATGCAGATTAAGAAAAAAAAAATTGTTTAAAAAATTCGTTTCGAAACGGCAAATTGTTTTGAAACGATAAAGAAAAGCAAACAATTTTCAAAGGAAAATCAAAATTTTTCTTTCGTTTTGTTTTTGTTTGCCTCGGTAAATATGTGACACATGTGGCTGCATTCTCTCAGCATCTGTAACTAAGGGTATCTACTGTATCTACGTACAAATGCAATGAAAAGAAAGAAAAACAAAAACAAAAAATCATGAAAAATATGGCAAAAGTCAGATGAGAAGACATGTGTGGCATTTTGAAGGCAAAATAAGGAAATAAATTTAAAACAACAACAAATAAAAACTAACAACAGCAACAGCAACAGCAGCTAGCAAGCAAATCGAATTGTAAGTTATTAGAAGCCTATCAAATAGAAACGTATACAGGATCTAGCAAGTTCGAATGTTTTATATTTGTTTTGGTAGATTTTCTTGCATATGAGTTGACGGCTTTAGAATATTTTTGTGAAGGTACGTCAAAGACCATATCGACATGGGTAATCCCCTAACGCTGAAGAATTTCAAAAGCAACATTTGACAAGTTTTCCTATCTACAGGGTCTGTTTTATGGATAAATTTAAGTCTCTTATCAACTCAAGCATTTCACCGCACGATTCTTCGTTATCATTGTGCTCCAGACATTTAAGATTATTTTCAGGGAAATATGCTGCCTTGGCAGCCTGTCGAGCTTTTATTATGGCGAAACCCATAGCCACATGTAGGCAGATGTGGCTGTCAAGTCGAGAGCATATGCCTACGTAGACCACATATAGCCCACTGTGATTCTGTAGTCTTTCACTACACTCTACTACTAGTTCTAGGAGTAAACAGGCCTTCTACTGAAGCCACTAGACTTCCTATGATTATTCTCAACAGATTAGCGTTCTCATTTGCAAATTAGAAGCCCAGGAGTTTTCTTCTCAAACGTTGAGTAAGTACGCAATAGTTGAAGAACAATTTGCACCACTTTCTCGTCTCTTTAAGCAGAAATGCGTATCGGATGTGGATCCTGAACGTAAAAACAGTAATGAGTCCGTAAGCTACGTTGAGTAGTCTTCCCACAGTGTTCACTTTATTGTCAATCTCGAATCTGCAGATTCATGATGAGATTTCCAATGTAGGGGATTTACCTGAAACGCCACTACAATGTGAGAGACTCGCGACAGCTGTAGACAGTCCTACAGGTCGTTACTACAGCCTCCTGGCCAATATCCTTGTATTGGCATTCCTAATAATTATTACTGCAGCCCATATAGAAGACACTTCCGCTTGAAAGACGGATATTTAGCAGGCATTTAAAAAACTACACACATGCTTAACACACCCTGTTCTGCAAGAACAATCATTACAATGTAAAGAACAAGAAAAACAAAAAAAAAAAAAAAAAAAGAAAGAACATGAAAACATTTGTTCAACATTTAAACACAAATTTCATAGTGTAACGAACATGTTGGACACTTTTTGGTCTCTCCTTTTGGTGTTTTTTTTTTGTTTTTGTTTTGTTTTGATTTTCAAAATAAAATTGACAACAAAAAATGGAGAGAAGAAGAAAATATTGACACTTTCATTAAGACAAGCAGAGTACATCGCTTTGAAAACGTATTCAGATAAGGGAGGGCAAAGACTATGAATCTTTTCGATATTTGTACGGTTGTCTAGGCGAAACAGAATCAAATTTAAACAGAGGCAACAACATTAAGGCAACATTTTGTGTGAAAAGATTGCTTGTGGTGGGCACCAAAAAGGACACACAATTCAACTTGAATGCCTTGTTGTTGATGATTTTGTTTTTTGTTTCTTCATTTCATTTTCACCAACAGAGCACGGTGTTAAACTACTGTGACATTGCATTTGCATTCGGTGGTTACTTTTGGTTTCTTGTACGAGTTATCTTTCGCTCTCTCTCTCTCTCACTCTCTCTCTATAACTAATAGATACACATTTCAAATGCATTTCAAATGTTTCAAAACCAAATAAATCCATAGAAATTTTACTTTTCATTTTATTTTCTTTTTCTTTTATTTTCTCTTCTTTTTTGTTTTGTGTTTGTTTTTGTTTTTCGTTTTCGGTTTTGTATCTCATGGATTTAAGAAATCAAAAGATACATTTGTTGGATACTTACAAAATACAAACAAAACTAAAGGCTACGAGTATATTCGAGAGCGAGAGAGCAAAAAAAAATACACAGAGAGAGAGGGAGAGATTCGATGTAAATTACACTCCCTGACATAAGGTTCAAAGAGAGTTAATTTACACGTAAAAAAAAATTCTTATAAAGATTACCGGCTTAGATCCAAACGGGTCAATTTAATTTCCAAGTCTAAGTACTCTAGAGGAATGGTGTTTAAATTTTAGAGACAAAACTTTCAAAGAAATTTAAAAGAAATGTTTTGCAGGTGATGTGACGTAGTTGACTACTAACGTCAGCTGCTCAAATTCGGTTCCTGGCGAAGGCCAGAAAATTATGATCATTGTTGTTGAATTTTCTCACCCCAGGTTATTTATCTACTATTAAAGATTAAAAAGTAAAGGGTAGAGGGATTCAATGGACAAAGTCTTTTATCACAACAAATGGCAATCCTATCATTCTAGAAGTTGCCACAAACTTTGAAATTTTCACCCAAGAGTAGCAGATGCCATTTAGCATCTTGTAATATCTTGTATCGAGCAAAGTAGAGTCCTAATTTATCAACCGAATACCTCTTCACAAGACAATTCCCTTATTCTTGCGTAGTCGCCGTAGTCTAGTAGGTACTGTATTATTCGACGCAAACCGATGGTCTTAACTCCTGGTCAGACATCTGAAACAAAACAAAACATAAAAAAATATATCGTGGGGCGACTTCCTCTCAGCAGTCTTCTAGCAAAAACTCTGATAGTAAAACAAAATTGCCATGAAATTCTTTTCAGAAATCGGTCGTTCTGTATCGACTTTAAATTGTAGTTACCGCCACTTATGGATACAATTAACACACACACAACATGAGTGGTGTCAGGAACTATGTTGTGATCCTGACTAAAAGATAGTACTGACAAATTAAGAAAGTAAAGAAGTAACCACTGGGTGTAAAAGGAGCTTCATCGTTAAAGAAAACTTTGTTGCAAAGTTTAGTACTGAAAGCCTGTTGCTTTAGTAGTTAAGAAGCATATCTACGACGTTGTGAATGGTCTTTCAGCATTAATTATTGCGTAGGTTAGTCTTTATATGGATGGTAAGACAAATTCAAATGCAAAATTTACCATAATGAGTCCTAAGACGGGTTCAATTGCTGAAAATGCTTTAAAATCGATACATTCTGATTGTCCACATCACTTTCTCTAACAGAAGTGATTTTTTCTTTTCGCAGTGCGTACATTACGATGATGCCAAGAGACCTGGCTACGGCTTTGAAGCCTACAGATCCATACATACATAATTTATCATTACAACCCTTCAGTCTGGATTACGTTGTGTGTGTTCATTCTATACATGGTTGACGGGAACCTACAGTTTCACGTCGAGTCCGAACAACAGATTTTTGAGAAAGTTTTCATGGAAATTTATTTACTCTCTGAGAGTTTTTGCCAGAAATCTGCTGAGAGGAAGTAGCTGAAGAACTATTGTTTTCATATTTCGTTTTGTTGGAGATGTGTGACCTGAGGTTTGAACCGTGGCCTCATATCTAATAAGCCAACACACTATGTATTTTACTATGGCGGCTTGAAGCCTGCCGTCTCTTCAAATTTATTTATAAGTTCCACAATTCCTTACTTAATGGAACGCTTACTATGACCATAATCACTGCGTAGTGCTCGAGATGGGCTCACGTTTGAGTCACTGCTTTTGTGGAAGGTTCTAACTCTTTTTGTGCCATATTAGGCTGTTAAACAATCCGCATTTTTAAATGACAAACCTGTTAGTAAGTCAAATGACACTTGAGACGGAAGATATTTAACAACTGACAACCTTGTTAGACTAAATGGATAATAATGGTGGGCCACTTAATTTTGTTCAGTGTATGCTGTAGGCTCTCGTTTTTGTTTTCTCTCTCAGTTACAATAACTTGTTTGCTTGCGTTTTATTTTTGTTTTCTCTCTCTCTCTCTCTCATCTTTAAATTTCTCAATATGTTCTATGGAGATAGCAAAGGAAAACAAAATACGACGATGGTTTTTCATCTGTGCGATACAAAACAAAACACAACAAACCCAGCAGATTGTTTTTTTGTTTATTTATTTACACTTTTTGTTGTTTTTTTTCTTTCTTTCTTTCATTTCTTTACTTTATTTTGTTATTGTTATGGCTGTTTGGTTGTTGTTGTTGTTGGTTGTTGTTGTTTGTATATGTTTTTATAAAAAATTTCATATTCAAGACCAACGCTTTTGAAATGTTGGAGCTGCTTGAATGCGATGTTTTCGAATCAGTTGCCGTTTGCACGTATCTGCAGTGGGTTGTGTGCCCAGATTGGATAAAAAAAAATTAAAATTTTTTTTGGTGAATTTTTAAGAAAAAAAAATAAAAGAAAAAATTTAATTTAAACAAAAATGTTTGAAATGATAAACAAAAAAATAACATCAACAGCATAACTGAGATACAAAAAAAAAAACAAAAAAAAAATTTTTTTTTAATTAAAAAAGGTCCAGAAAAAAAGAGACTTGTTTTCGAAACTAAAGGTACCACATACTCGCTACCTTTTCAAAACAAAACGAAAGGAATAAAATTAAGATTTTTTTTTAGATTTTTCTAAAAAAAATAATTAAAAGAAGAAGCAAATAAAACAGAAAAATTAATTCAACGACAGGTTTTAAAAAAAAAAAAATTTTTTTTAAAAGCAATTTAAAAAGAACCAGTTTTTTAAAGGTTTTTTAAAGGAAAAAAAAAATTCGATTTTTTTTTTTCAATTTTGGCTTGAAAACGTGCAAATTTATCTTCAATAATTAAAAGGTGATATTGAAGTGATATTTTGTTTTGTTTGTTTTTGTTTTTCAAAATATTGTGTGATAACATACGAAAGAAATTAAAGGAAGAAAAGAGAGAAAAACTTTTTTTTTTTTTTTTGGGTGTTGTATAGATATTTCTTACGATATAAGTTTTTGTTGTTATTGTTTAAATTAAGATACAAAAAAAAAAAACAACAACAAAAACAAAAACAAAAAAAAAACATAAACAACTGAAAAATACCTTCAGACCAAGCAGAGAACTTTGATACCAAACCAACCCAACCAACCAACCATCTATAAAAAGAAAACAAATTTAAAAATAAAAATAAAAAAAAAATAAATTTTATAACATCACAAGATAATAACAAATAAATAAATAAAAAAAAATTGTTAATAAAAAAAAAATTTTTTTTTTAACAAAAAAGTTGTACAAAAAAGGTGTGGACGGTTTAGTTTTAGTTTGGCTGTCTTGTGGAACATTTGTTTAAATTAAGCACGAATTTTTATAAATAAATTCTGTTGTCATAAGAAATTATTCACAATAAACAAAAAAAAACCAAATAAACAACAACAACAAAAAAAGAATTAAAAAAAAAAACGAAAGAAATTGTTGCTAAAACTTAACACAAAAACGAAACGAAAATTTTTTCAGTTTTTTTTTCTTTCTTTGGTTTGGAAAAATCAATATTAATCCACTAAAACTCATACCACCAAACCAACCCAATAGCAGCATAAACAGAAAAAGGCCAACCTAGTAGATTTGGCCAAAAGCAGCAGTAATAACATCACATCGCATCACATCACATCAAACGAATCGAATTCGAGATTTGTTGCAAAACAAATCCCTCTCCCCCATTTCTAAACAATTTTTGTGCACATCAAGTGGAAACAAAACAAAAACAAAAAAAAAAAAACAAAAACAAAAACAAAACATAGAAATTCTTTTACTGTGAAAAATTTTTTTTTGCCAAACCTCACCCAGGTTTTCAGTTTTTTTTTTTACTCCAACTGGCGGGCAGAAAATTCAACAACAAACAACAGAGCCCTTAAGACCCAAGTAACAAACGAAAATAAGCCAAGAAATATACGAACTTGGAACAGCTGTTTTTTGTTTTGAAATCGTATTTTTGATTTCTCTTTTTTGTTTCTCTACTTCTCGCTTCAAAACTTCGTTAAAACAAGGGGTGGAAAAGAACAAGAAAAAGAGTTGCAGGGTACACAGATTCTGTTCAACAATTTCTAAAGGTAAGTTAAAGAAAAATCAATCACAAACCATTTTAATTAAGAAAATCAATGAAATTCCTCAATAAATCAAATCAAAATTGTTTTCAATTCCTTCCACAAGTTCTGATTTAACGTCTTGAATATTCAAATTGGAACTGAAATCGGTCTAGAAACATTCATTCTAGGTAGGATGATCGATATTGTGGACTTGCTGCAAGTATCGCACTATATATCCATGGTATCAAGCATTTTCCTAAACAGGTGTCCTTTTTAGGAAAATGGACCAAGTCGGTTGGGTAGGCATGGATATCAAAGCAGGCTTCCTTACTGTCGGGCGTTACTTAGGACTAGATATATAGGCGCCGAGGCTATAAAAAACAATGTGCTCTCTAAAAATGGGGCTAAATCGGATAAAAAATGGACTAGTGGGGAAATGGACCAAGTGGGTTGGACAGCCATAGTATCAAAGATTTCAAAACTGGTTTCTTTGCGATCGGGCGTTACTTGGAACCAGAGATATAGGCGCCGAAGCTAATTGTTTTCTTTAAATGAGCAACAAACAAAGTGATCTGTAAAAATGGGCTAAATCGGATATAAAATTGATTTGTAGGAGATATAGACCTAGTCTCGGACATAGACATAGCATCAAGGATTTCAAAAACGGTTTCATTATTGTCGGACGATACTTAGAGCCAGAGGTATAGGCGCCGAAGCCAATTGTTTTCTTCAAATGAGAAAAAAAAACAAAGTGCTCTGTATAATTGTGGATAAATCGGATAAGAAATGAACTAGTGGGGAAATGGACCAAATGGATTGGATAGCCATGGTATTAAAGATTTCAAAATAGGTTTCCTTACGATCGGGTATTATTTACGATCAGAGATACAGGCGACGAAACTTGTTGTTTTCTTCAAATGAGCAGCAAAAGATTTTCTATATAAAGCGGACAAAATTTTAGTCTTTCTCTCGATAACTTACATTTTTTGTGGATGGCTCCCATATCTTGTGTCAATGAGTTGTAGATTTTTGGTCCATGGCTTGAACGTTTTGGCAAATGACATGCATTTTTTGGACGATGACTTGCACTTTTGGTCGATGATTTGCACTTTCTGAACGTTGACTTGCACTTCTTGGTTCATTACTTGAATTTTTGGAGGATTGACTTGGATTTTGTTGATGGGAAAAGGTATTAGCTTCACCGCCTGTATTAAGCGAACTTTGATTAAAAATTTTCTACTCACATTACTACATTGGGTACAACGAGATAGCAAGACTGAATATTGGAAACAATTCTTAATCAGTGCTTAAGACAAATTCTTCAGATCTTCTGGGCAAATTGGTAAACAAATAAGGAATTGCTTCAGGTTTTAAATGCCTACCCGGTGGATGGGTAAATAAAGCGCAGATGGTTAAGATGGATAAGGTATATGCTACGAAGACCATTGGCCCCTAGAGAGGATTATGCAGGTCCGTTAAGAGTAGGGCGCTCCACAACAACATGACAAAGAAAAAAAGATTAATCCCTGCCTTAGATACATGATCAGGCTCCCAGGCAAGAGTTACAAACAGATGACGTTTCATTTACTATAAGGAGGGCTTAATTTCTAAGCAATTTTAAGCATTAGAAAAATGTATACGAATTTGAAGACAATTTCCGCTTCTTCAATACGAAAATTTTCATTTCTTTCTATTAGAAAGAAAGCCTCCCTACATTGACTATTTTAATAGACACCAGGAAGTTAAGAAATCGTCTACCTGTTACACTTTGGCGCCTACACACACATTTTGCCTAGACAAGTGAGTGGGAGAGCAGTAATAGATAATTTATGGCCTTGTTTGTAATGCAATATGCATGCCTTCAACGCAAATCAATGTTAATTATTGTAGGTGTTCGTTCTCTGGCATCATATGATGATAATGATGATGATGATGTATACGAGTTCTATGCAATTTTTCTTCTACGCTATCATTGACACACGAGTACAAATCACTTGGTTTAGATTAAAAGCTTAGGCTAAACGGGCTGTCTTGCTCATAAAAATAAATCTAAATTATCTCAATAAAATGAATGCATGAACACGAGGGAGGGCGGGTTGGCCATTAGGGGCAATTCATGCTAGACAAACAGATAAAAAAAAATTATTATGAGTGTGAGTTTTACGAAATGATTAAGAATAATAATGAAATGAAATGAAATGAAATGAAAAAAAAAACGAATCAGAAAAAAAAATGATAATAATTGCTTGGTGGTTGGTGTGATGGTTCCGCAATAGCAAAAATATTTCAAAGTTCTTCTGACATCAAAAAGAATCAGAAAAAGAAACCAACAGTAGAGATAACAATAAAGTAATGTTTTTATGCACAACAACAACAACCACAATAATAATAAGCATTGTACGTACTTACGTACGTACGTACATATTTGTTTTTATTCTTAATGAGAGATAATTTTACATACAAATACTCAAAGACTCACATTAAGAATTCTTTTTTTATAATGTTGTTTTTTTTATAACAATTTAAATTAAAATAATATTTGTATTCAGTTTGGTTTTTATCTTCTAACAAT
>QOCX01000012.1:703034-723770 GCA_005959815.1 Sarcophaga bullata
TTTTGATAATTATTTCACAAAAAAAAAAAAACACAAAAAAAAACAAACTCAAGAACAAACATAAGATTTTTTAGGGTATCAGAGTATAGACACGTATTTCCAATTAAAAATAATAATTATTACCGCAACATTACTTGTGATACCACATGTAACAATGCCACACAGCTAACTGACGAGTCCTGATTTACCGTCTTTAGCAATCAGCATCAGGATTTCATATTTACAGCATGACTCCATAAGAATCTAGTTAAGAATCATCTTGAAGTATCAACAAATCCGACATATCCGATGAAACGTAACGCTAGGTCATGTAACGGACTCCCTCATACATTTTAAAAGAAACTCAAAGTGTTCAAGAAGTAACTGGAAGAGTTTAGCGACTGTATATCATCGCAATGTAAGCACAGCCAAAATATCGCTTCTTCACAGCATAACGAACTATTGGTCCTATGCTACTGCTCATATTGCATTTGGATTTACACTTCTGCCCACATAAAGTCCAAAGCACGTAATAGTTAAGAGCAAATGACCATTCATAATGACCTAAATATGCCAATTGATAAAGCAACAGCGGGTCAAGGCTAACTTTTTTCAGCAGTGAAGCTTGATTCTCACTCGACAGAGACGTTAACAAGTAAAATTGTAGAATTTGCGATTCGGACTATCCAGGAGAGATTATGAAAAAGTCATTGCATTTGGAAAAACTGATTGGTGGGTACGCATTATGGTTTGGAGGTGGATATTAAGCCATGGAAGACAAAATACCATCAGTTCAGAGTGCTATGACAGTAAGATAACTGACCACTTACAATTGAAGATTACGAACTTTACGGCAAGTGGTTCCCACAAGACGGAATTGAGGATTACGACCTTCACGGCATGTGATTTCAATAAGGTGGTGTAACGAGCTCCACAACCTGACCTATTTTGGCTTTGTTATACAAGAAGCTTTCCGAAAGAGTTATTTTACATTTTGACAACTTTAATTGGACGCCAAAGTATTGGGATTTCACTCTGTTAGACTTTTTCCTGAAGGGCTACGTCATACCGGATAATATCATTGAATAAGGAAATTCTTTCAGTGGAAATGTACGAAAAACCGGTTGAAAGCGACTGGCTTTTACAACAGAGTCTTTCGATCTTTAACAGTTGATAACGACATGCTGTTGCAGCTAAATCTACTAAATTAGTTCAGTCATTCAGTCTGTTTACCATATCATGATGGAGGGATATAGAATGAAGAGACCTATTCGAGATGTATGGGCACGTGATCCTACAAATGTGATGAATTGTGAGGAACCCAATACACATCAGATTCAAAAGCGTCCAATGTATTCCGAAAATAGCACCGTTTGATAAGAATTTTTCGACTGGCTGCGTCATTGGTCCATATTTTTCTGAAAGTAAGAAGGCCATGCCTAGTTAGTTTGACTTGAATTGAATAATCTGGACCCCAAAGACATGTGGTTTCAACAGCACAGCGCTGTGTGACACACAGCTCATGCCGCATGGATTATATGCACGAGGGATCTAAAACAAGTGCGTTTCCAGTGTATATGATGTGAATTGGCCGCCAAGATCGGGATTTGATACCGTTCGAATTTTTCTTGTGGGGTATTCTTAAATCACAAATGCAAGCGAATATATCAGAAACTACAGCGGGCCTCAAAGCCTTGGCTAAATTCAACAAGATTTTTTCGCTCGAATCCATGAAACATTAAACATTTGAAATGCGCTCTACCCAAGAAGCTGTGGCAGACATTTAAACGATCGACACATAATGGCATTGATAGGTTTTTCAATGATATTTGACACAGATTTTGTTTTACTCAAATTTTAAAGAGGAAGCTTTTGATAAAAGATCCTACATGAAACTGCATGCTTGTCCAAAAATTTATGAAAATCTTTATTTCACTTAAGTAGTCTCTGTATGCATTTAGAGACACATTTATCGAGAATAGTAAGCTTTTAAAGTTATTCTTTCACCATTTCGTTTAATTCGGATGCAAGTTTAAAAATGAATTTTTTTCTACAACCCCAGTATACGATATTTCTCGCTCTAATTGTTTAATGTTATAATGTTTCCGTTTTATTGTTTAATCAAAACAAATTGTTTATAATTACAATTTTTCTTTTATTGTTATAAACCTTAACTTACCCATTGCACTCACTGTATGGATAAATAATTATGCGTTGAGGTTCTATTTAAACGTCACGCACTGTAAAACACATTTTTGTTTTCTCCAATTCTTTTACACTTTTTTTCTGTATTTTTCTGTCATACTGTGCTTTATTGCTTTTGCTTTAGTAATTTCTGTTGATTTCTTTACAAATTAACAATTTATTTTATGATTTCTAAACATTTGATAACAAATTAAAGTTTTAATGGCACTTTATTTTTAATTTTATTACGAAAATATTAAATGAAATCACTTTTATTAGCACAATTTACAAAATAATGTCTGCTTATGAGTTCGCTCATTAATTAAAGTTCTAATTAAACTCTCTTCTATAAATTCTAGTGCTCTGTTTACAACTTCTGCTTATATTACTTCATTAAATGCTTAATGCACTCACTCACTCTTTTTACACTCTCGCTCTGTCTCTTACTATAACTCTGTTAGAGAAGAAGAAAAAAAAACAAACAAACAAACAAACCAGTTCTCATCCCTTGTATATTTGTTTTTGCTTTTTGTTTTTTGTTTTTAGAAAACACTAACAAAAGTTTTTCTTTATTGAAATTGTGTTTACATGAGAGTAATTAAATTGGAAGAAGGAGTCATGACTGCGCATGTTTGCTTAAATTTAGTTAAAAAAGCAATAACAATACGAATATAAACACGAACAAACTTTTTACTTTGTTTGTGTTAAGGAACAAAAAACAAAACAAAACAAATGTTTTTAATGCACATTCATTTGATATTCTTAAATTCGTGGAAGGCATTGTTTTTTCTTTTCTTTTTCTTTTTTTTTTTTTGTATTGTAATTTACTTTTGTTTTGCTTTGTTGCAACAACAATAACCAAGAAATTATTTTTTGGCACATAAACTGTGTCGTTAGTATGTATTCCTTATATTTTAACAGGTTTTTAGGGTAACATGGTAAAGAGCAAGGAAAAGAGGGATTTTATAATGATGCTCTCTCAATGCATTTGAAATATGTACCAACAACAATATTTGCTGCAGTTTTAAGGTTGTCACTGTTATTGCAATTTGTGTTTTACTTTGCTCTGCTTATTGTTAGTGTTTGTTTGTATTCTGTTGAATAGTGATTGTAATGGATTCCATAAAAATGTTTTCTTTAATTGGTTTTGTTTTTGAAAAAGGAAAGTTTTGCCGTAATAAACATTGTATTTGGTAATTATTTAATATTATTGTTATTGTTATTGTTATTGTTTCATTTGAACTGTTATTATTATTATTTATTTAAAAATTGAAATTATTTCCTTATTTATTATTTACCATAAATATTGAGGTTATAGAGTAGCACACACAATTTTTTTTCTTCGTTTTGCATTACAAACCCGCGTTCATACACTCACTCACTCGTTGTTAACAACCAGAGTTGCATTTTATGTTATAATAACACTTAACGTTGTCGTTACAGTCATTGCTGCTGCATTTTTTTACAGTAGCGTGCTTAGGAGTATGCAAGTAAGTACATTACATACAGTGTTGCCTTTATTATTAATTCATTCGTTATTATATTCAATTTAATGGGCAGGCAGTAGTAGTAGGTAGGTAGTGTATGGTATTAATAATTGTACAATAATTATATATTTATACAGATATGCACATATGTCTGTCTGTATATTTAATTAAATATTGTTGTTGTAATCTATTTAATATAGCGAAAAGTTGATTGAACTTTTGAGTCTCTTTTTTTTTATAATTTTAAAGGTTTATATACACGCATATGGTTTAACTGAACCAACAACACCTTTACAAATATTTATTGTATATGACATATATGTACATACATATGTATGTGCATATCTGTATATATTGACATATAATTGGTTATATTATGCATATGAGCTTATATAAACACAATATGGAACAATTCCAATTGTTGGTAAAAGTTACAACAACAACAACAACAAAATATAGCATGGTTAACGTTAATTATTAATATGCTGGAAGGCTAGGCTAATAAAGTTAGGCAATAGCAGTAAATGTAACAAATCGTCTTTAAATACTGGGTTTCTTAAGAAAAAAAATTTTAAATTTCACAGAAGAAACATGAAAAGAAGGAAGTTTTATTTTAAACATTTTATAATTAAATATGAAAATGTATTACTGTAACGGGCGTGACGTAAGAGAAATTAGATTTTGGCACTCATAGAAATCATGTTAAGTTGATTTTGATTTTTTATAAATAGAAATGTGAAATTTGTAACGGGTGTGACATTGGAAAATTAAAGAAATTGCAGTGACAATTTAAATATTTAAATAAAAAAAATTCTTTGCTGTAACAGGTGTGACAATATTATCAATTACATGCAAATATTAACATTGAACTATTTTAAGCTAAAGTGAAGCAGGTTTTTTCTTGAAATCATTTTAAATTGACTTAATTGTTTGGATATATGTACCTATGACGTAGGAAAATTGCTTATGCAACGGGTGTGATACTATAACAAAACAAACTTAAAGTGCCATTTTATAAACGAACAAATTTTATACTTAAAATTTAAAAAAGAAAATGCAAATGTAACGGGTGTGACCGTGTTATTACATTTACTAGTTTCAAACATAAAGTTTAGCAGTTTAAAGCCGAAATTAAGTCTGAAATTCTTATAAATCGTAATAATTTTTTTAAATTTTTTTTTAAAATATGCATTTAATTTGTAACGGGTGTGACATTTGAAAATAAATTTTATTGAATTTTAATGAAATTTGATTGAAATAATTAAGAAATAAATTACAACGTTTTGTAATGAAATATATAATTTTTCATTGTAACGGGCATGATATTGACATCGATTATTTATGTATTTTACATTATAACTACTATAACTGCATATACTTAGTTAGAAACTTTTATGGAAGAGATGTTCATGAAACTTATACCAACTTTAGCGGGATTCAATGTTCTTTTAATAGAAATATATGAAATTGTAACGGGTGTGACAAGTATAAGTGCATTGTTTAGTGCAATACATTTAAAAATTTTTGTTATAATTAATGCGAACGGTGTAACTTAGTTCTTTTACTTGATGGAAATATGAAATTGTAACGGGTGTGACAAGTATGATTATATTGTCTACTGCAATAAAATTACAAATTTTGTTGTAATTAATAGGAACGGAGTAACTTTGTTCTTTTACTCGATGGAAATCTGATACATGACAAATACACTGACAGTTTTACGTACTACCCACTAGATTAGCACGGTCCACAGATAATTCTTTGTGTAAATGATATGAACTGTTTTTGTTGCTGTCATCTATACATATTTATGCATTTAAAGGAATTCTTCTGATCTATCCCAAGGTCTCTTTCGGTGAATATATCGCCCCTTTCTTATCAATATGCCGTATTATGTTTACCATTGAATTACGTCTTCAAGTTTTTTCCTTTATTCTTATTTAATTTTATTTTCTTTTTTTTTATCAATTAAAAGTAATTAATTATTATTTTATTATTGTATTATTATTGCATTTAATTAAATAAACAGTCAAGAAAACTGTTGTAAATAATTGATAAGTTTTTTTTGCTTTTTTTGCTTTTTTTTTTGAAATACCACTTGAGATTGCAAAATGTATTGCGAAAATGAACACTCGTAATAAATGACTAGCGTTAAAGTAAACAAGGCAACAAGAGACAGTTTTTGTAACATAATTTTAAATGTTATCTTATTAACGGATAAACTTTTTTTATATTTATTACCAAACTTTCTTGGAATTTATATTCTGTCCTTGGCAATATATTTTACAAAAACAAAAAGAAAAAATCACAATTTATTTCATAATTTTTTTTTTTTTTGTTTATTCTGAAAGAATTTGTTTTCTTTTTTGAGCGATAAGTTCTTTTTCCTTTGGTAGATGTTTTAAGATTTAATCAATTTGAAAAAAAAAACTATTTTATAATGAGAGGTTAAAGATGACAGCAATAAAATTGTATTTGAAACCAGAACTAACAAGTTTCTCTAAGGAAATCTAATTTAAATTTTTTTTTTCTTATGAAATTGCGAATAAATTTATGAATTAATGAATTAAATTTTTATTAAAATATGACATTAATTTGTTATAAAAAAAACATACGAAAGAATATTAAAAAAAGTTTATTTTTAAATTGAATAAGAGAGAGTCTATTTAAAAAGCTTTTAACACAGAATTTTTAAAATAGAATTTCCTTTTTAAATATCATCGCAGTAAAGAGGTGTTATACTCAAATTGAACTTGACACTTTTTTCCGCTTGACTACACTTGATCCACTATATGTCAGGCAATGTGATATGCATTGTTCTATAGGCTTGAAAGAATCGCTTTGGTGGAAACAGCGCCCACGTATTCTGAACGTATTTTCTCCAATAGCAGGAAACGGAGTTCTCTATCGAACTATATAGTGCTTAAGGGGACATTTCCCTCTGAGTTGAATTCTAAGTATGAATAGCACCCTGTGGGGAACCCTCAATGAGGAATAGTAAACGCATTTTCTTGGATGAGTCGAAACTGACTGAGATTGGGTGACAGACTTTTTAAGGCTCTACAGACAGTAACCAATCTCGTTGCTTTAAAGATGGATTCTTAAATAACAAACAGATTACTTTGAAGATATTAAAGTTTGTCTAGTCGAAGGTATGTCAGGTACGTGGCTGTAGTGACTCCTTAAGAAGCATTCCATCGATCGCGTCAGTCACTGTTGGATACCGCAACATAGTGGTATAGCTAGACTGGAGACCCACTTTATAGGTGATGTTGTGATTAGTTCTAATCTTTCAATCTGTTATCCCTATGAACTTATCTGAAGTTTGGATTCTTCGCGAATTTAAGCTCTCTCTCGAAGGCCAACATTTAGGCTCCTTTGGGGTTTGGAAAGGATTGAACTTACTGAGGAGTGTACGTTTATGCTCGCTCAGCTAATTTATTTGTTCTCTGCTTCAGTGTCTACTCACTCTCTGTGTCTACATTTCATGTTGCTCCTCACACTCTCTTTTTTTTTCTTCAAAAACGAAACCTCCAAGTGTATTGTGATGAAATAAAAATTTCATCGTAATCCTAGTTACAAACCTTTATATTCACATTTTAAATCACTTTTAACTTTAACTGCCTTAGGGCCATTATTACAACTTGCCGTTAACTAAAGTGGGGATTTTAACGGGCAGATAAATTGTTTTTCATCATTAGAAGTGGACAATAAGGTAGAAGTGAGCGTTAAGCTAAAGGGAGGATGATCCTGCGTTTAAAAAAACTTGTTTAATTGAGTGTTATCGACATTGCTTCGGCATTGCCACAGTTTTGAAAAAGTTAACTTTATTTTATCTGTAGGTTGTAATAACAAAAATAAGTTAAAGGTACCTTTAAAGTTCACTTTAGCTAAAGTTCACTTACAGATAAAATAAAGTTAACTCTTTCAAAACTGTGACAGTGCCAAAGCAATGTCGATAACACTGCTCAATTAAAGTTCACTTTAGCTAAAGTTCACTTAGCTAAAGTTACCTTTAACTTATTTTCGTTATTACTACTTACAGTGTATTAGCAGTGCCGTAGCAATGTCGATAACATTTCTCAATCGAGTTAGGAAATTAATGGAAATCCCAATCTTCATATTATCTTATGAAATTTAAATAAAATTTTTCTATTTTTAATCCGTAATAAAAATTGTATTTAAATGGCTCATAATGTTTATTGAATTTTTTATTAATTTTTGTTTTGTTTTTCATTACGGTATCAACTCTTTCATTCTTTTTTTCAACTTAGTTTCTCATCTTTCTTTAGATTTTTTCTCTCTATTGCTTCATTGCTAGTTTACAAGGCTTTTAATGTTTGTGAATTAAAAAAAAAGAAGAAAATAATTGTTATTGCATCCATAAATTACATTTTCAACTCAACAACAGGAAAAAATTTTTTGTTATAAACCGTACCCTGTCCATTATGAGGTTTTTCTTATGCCGCCACATTAACTGGGGTATGGGAATGGGGTTTTCTATTGAGAAAAAAATTTTTTTTCTTTCTTTTTGCAAAAAAGGAGTAGAAAAAAATTCTCATAAATTATAGATTGAATAAAAAAATATCAAAAAAAACGTCTGTAGCTGATATAATAACCTATTATATGAGAGTTAAGTTGGTGAAAATTAGAAATAAATAGAAAAAAATTAATCAAAATAAAAAAAAAAATAAAAACGTTGTATAATTTTTTTTAAACAATTTAAAGTGTTAATTATAGTGTTTATACTTTGTGAATAATAATACATACATGAGAACAGTTATTAAATTTTTTTGCCTTTTTTTTTTGTTCATACAGAGAAAATTGTTCCAATTTGTTGAAGAATAATAGGAAATGAATTTAAAATATGACATTATTTCTGTTATAAAAACTTAACTTAAATAAATTCTGATAAATACAAAAATGTTCTAAATATACATATAAAAGCCGTTGAGAGCAAAAGTGGTGTAAGTTTGAAAATATAAACATGATGAAATTTCAATTATAATAACTTATTTAACTTAAATAAATTCTGATAAATACAAAAATGTTCTAAATATACACATAAAAGCCGTTGAGAGCAAAATTGGTGTAAGTCTGAAAATATGAACATGATGAAATTTCAGTTATAATAACTTATTTAACTCAAATAAATGCTGATAAGTACAAAAATGCACAAAATATACATAAAAAAGCCTTTGAGAGCAAAATTGGTGTAACTCTGAAAATATGAAAATGCTAAAAAAAATGTAATTTTAAATAACAATTATAGTTTTTATACGCTTAATACATTGTTTGCTTGTTTCAAATCAAAATAAACTGTTTAAATTAACAATTTCATGAAAAAATTTCTTTAATTAAATATCTTAAGTTAGTCTTTTCTTACTATCACCATATTTTATTTACATACTATACGATATACTATAACTACATGGCATCTGCCATTAATTTGTTTCACTTGTATTTAATAGTGTTTATTTTTTCATCTGTTTTTACCAACCAGGTGTATTTATTTTCCCTTTAACACTCTTTTATCGCCTCCCCACATTTCTTTTTTGGCTTTTTTTTTTTTTTTTTTTTTTTTGGTTTGTTGAATTCTTTGAAAATATTTCAAAAGCCAACACATGTTTAAATATTGACATTAAAACTTTTGTTTTTTGTTTATGCTCGTCATTATTTAATTTATTTTTAAACATTTTTGTATTTATTTTTATTTATTCTCTTGGGTTTTATATTTTATTTATTAATTTGTTATTAAATGCAATTGAAAAGAATTTAAATTTTATTGCTTATTTAGGTATCAATTTAACAATTCGTTGCCAAAAGTTTTAAAAAAGTGTGAAGGTGTTAAAAATCATATTATCACACCCGTTACAACAAGTTTCTTTACGGCTAAGTCAAAGTTTTTGTTTTATTTTTCAACGAACATAAAAGTTTTCATAACCGAAAGTTCTGGTTTTTTCTTTTTAATATTTTTTAGTCAATTAGGTCATGCCCATTACAACCATATTTCTTGTATTTTTGCCTCAGTTATGCACTATTTTTCATTAAATTTAATGTTCCATTACATTTTGATATTTCGTAGACTATTATGTCACACCCGTTACAGTAATTTCTTTATAATTTTATTACTCTTTTTTAATTGAATATTAAAGTTTTCATACTAAAAACTTGTGTTTTTCTCTTTGTAATAATTTTTAGCCAATTCTGTCACACCCGTAACGATAAATATTTTTCTTTTGTCTAATTTTTGTATTATTTTTTATTGAACGCGAAACGTCTCATAGCTGTAGCTTGATTTCTTTTATGCGTTTTGAAATTTCGTGGCCTTTTATGTCACTCCCGTTACAATAATTTTCTTGTCTTTCATCTTATTTTTGTGCTTATTTAAGCGTTTCATGATTATAATTGGGGTTTTTTGTTTTAATATTTCGTAGCTCATTATGTCACACCCGTTACCATAATTTTTTTACGGTTATGTCCAATTTTTCCTATTCTTTTTGAATGAACATTAAAGTTTTGATGGTCTAAAGTTGTGTTTTTAATACTTTTTTATTTTTAGTTAATTATGTCACACCCGTTACGGTTTTTTTAATCTTTCTAGTTTTTGGACTATTTTTTTATAAACGTTGAACATTTCATAGCTGTAATTAGTATTTTTTTGTGGAATTTTGTAGCCTATTATGTCACACCCGTTACCATAAAATTCTTTGCAGTTAATTTAAATTTTTTTTTTTATTATTTTCAATTGAATGTTAAACATTTTAAAACTACTCCTATTCTTGTTTTTTATTACACATTTCGAAATTAATTTTAATGAATTAATGAATAAACAAAACTATTAAATTGCTTTGTTAGAAAATAATTTACATTTTACATGCGGGTTTTGATGAATGTTCCGTCTTCAGATATATTTTGAAATATTAAAGAATAACAGATGTATGGGGTTTTAATTACTTATTCTGGATGGTATATGTTGTTGTTGTTGTTGTTATTGCAGTACTTTATTAAAAAGGGATTAAAAACAAACAACAGAAGATTATTATGGTTATTGTTGTTGTTGTTGTTGCTATGGTAAATGAAACTGATCTTGTAAAGAATAATTATAAGGGCCTGCTTTAAAATGCCAAACAATTGTGGGAGACAGTCTATGAAAAAGGCGCGTACATATGTGTTTATGATAATGAGTCATTTGCTGTTGTTGACACAGCCGTCCATGTGGTTCATAATTTTTCTATTTTGTTTTCATGTGGATGGATACCCTTTTCAAAAAATATTTATTTTTTCTGACAGTTTTTTTTTTCTGTTAAACGATCAGTTCAGATCATAGCCAGACTCAACAGCAACAACAACAACAATAGCGGCATAAATAATGTCATCATCATTGTAAGCAGACAGACAGACAGACGTTTGAAAGTCGTTGCGTGGTGTCACTTTAGCTTAGCTCGGCATGGGTAAATATCAGGGACAGTTTTTTCTTCTTCTTCTTCATTTAATTGGTTTACATGATCGCTTTGCTGTTGTCTGTTTTTTTTTTCTCCATTGCTGGTTACAAAACCAGAAACCAAAGCGTTTCCCTGCGTTACCCCATCTGAATGTGAGTCATAAATAAGAAACAAATGTCTGCTTAGCTGGCTGTATGTGGGAATCAAAATATCAGAAAAATCTCTTGGTTTTTTTTCTTCGCTTCCTTGCCACATTGTTTGTCTCCCCACAGCTAATAAAACTTCAATCAACCAAACATCAATTCAATGCAACTCAACCGCCATTCCTTCATCGTTCCATCTATGGGGTAGCCCCGCACTCTAGTCATTTACAACACACAGGCAGCTCTTGAGGCATAATATCAACCGCAAATAACGCTAAAAAGCATTACTGCCGTCTTCTGTATTTCATATTGACAGCAAGTTATCGAAGTGTTTTGTAAGTAAAGGCAAGGAACGAAACCCGAGTTTTTTTTTTTTTTTGTTTGTAATTCTCACTCTAGTGTTACTCACACTGTGTTTTCTAGTCACTGAAGTGGAAAAATCATTTTACAAGTTAATAATGGATTAACTAAACCAAATACAGTCAGCCAGCGGCGGCATAGCATACGATACTTACGCTTCAATAGTTTAGTATCAGGCAGGCACTTGAGATTTTCTCCACTGTTGGATGTGTGTTACACTACCTGTTAAATGCTTAAGCAGTTTTTAACACTTTGTAAACAGTTTTATGCACTTTAAGAAATAATTTTCTTTAAGAATACTTAACAGCTTAAGAAAGGTCAGAGGTCATGTACAATCATTGATTTATAGTTGTATTAATCAATACAAAAACATATTAAATTATAGACTGAAGTTAAGGTTAATTTTTTACTTTTTGATCTTTGCCCTTTAACCTTAAATCCCCACTTACAAATAGAAATACTTTAACCTTTGACCTTTAGAAATTTAGAACATTAACTAACGAATATTTGTGCGTTTTTAAAATGGTATTGAAAGATATCTGATAGCTTAAGGCTGATACCTTAAGGTAGCAATGTTAGGACCCCCTTTCTAAGGACATCTAATACATGTTTAAGACACTACAAGGCACGTATTGTTGCTCTGCTTTACACCGCAATACTGATGAGTGCGTCCTTTCGAATTATATGAATAAATTGCTGCATCAGAATACAGCTTCTACTTAGCTGGAAACCTGCCTATTAAATAGCTTGTATTTGATGTACAAGACCACTCAAGGCCCTTTCAAGGCCCTACTTTTCTTTGACTCCACAATGAGACCTTTCCTTTAAGTTAATGGCAGCCTTTCTTCTTCTGAAACTGATTTAAAGTGTGAAGTTTAGTTTCGACTGCTGCATACATTCATAATTGATCATTACAAACCTTTAGTTAGGATTGCAACCTAGTTTCTCACATCACTTCTGCTGTGTATGATAACTATACATATGAGTAGCGAGAGGTACAGTTTTGATTAACTTTTGATGAAAATTTTGATCAGAACTCTCAGTGTTTTTTTGTTAGAATTCTGCTGAGAAGAAGATGCCGAAGAAAAATGTTTACTTATTTCATTTTGTTCGAGATGTCTCGGCTGGGGATTGAACCACGGTCTCATTTCTACTAACGATGACTCCTAACCACAGTATTTAATTCCTTTTTGTATCTTTAAAAACCATGAGACAGTCCTCCTATAAACTTAAAACTTCTCTTCTTTAATTTGTTTCAATCACATTAAAAAGTTCTGGAGTGCTAGGGTTGCCATTTGTCAAGTTTTTGTATTGAGTGCAGTAATGAGGAATTTGCAACAGTTTTGTAAGTAACTTTTCATGACTATTTTGATTAAAATTTTAAAGAATTTTTGCCTCAAATCTGCTGAAAGGAAGTTGCCGAAGGAATATTTTTCGTATTTCGTTTTGCTGGATCTGGGGTTTGAACCAACACATTACCTAATAGACTACGGTGACTTTGTTTTGCTGCTGGTTTATTTGAATTTCCCTCTAGGCCTGTTTTTTCGACTGGGAAGGTATATGTTAGTCGTATTCTGCAGGAATGAAGTGAAGAACTTCTGAATATCCCAACCTAGCAAGCGTGTTAAATGAAAAAACTTAAATGGTAGATGCTGAAAATCTATTCTTTTTTTATGGTCTTTTTTCTCTTAATAAAAACAAAAATATTTTTCTGGACTCTGGCCTTTTGTAATTAAAATTTTTATTATAAGTTTTATAACAGAATAGAACCGTTAAAGTTACAGATTAAATGCTGCCATATTTACAACTGCTGATGACAGCCATTTAAAATACGAAAGTAAGTGTTGAAATGACTCAATTACCCTGCATAAAAATTACGAAAACTTTCATGAACAATTTAATGAATTGTTTTAAATGAAAAAAATCTTTTTTTTTTGTATTTTTCTTTCCTAAAAGGCCTACGTAGTATTTGTAAAATATAATGTTTGAAGTGCTGTTTTTTATGATTTAATTTATTGCCATTAAATACGAGTAGTTTTCTTTAAGTGTTAAAAAAATTTTTAATTACTTAATTTGTTTAAACAAATTCAAATTCATTGAGAAATGATTCATGAACAATGAAAATAACATTCAAGAAATTCAATTCAATTTTCAAGGTAGGAGAGTGATTTCAAATTATGACTCCAATGTGGCTTGTTTTTTTGTCGCAAAATCCTTTTACTTTTTGAATTTTTTTTAAAGGAAAAAAATATTTTTTTAATCATTTTTTAAATGGCAATTAAATTTGTTTTTAATTTGTATTACAAAACTAACGACCCAGATTTTAAGTGCTTGTGAAACATCAACACCGTACCACAACACACCACGACTGTGGGTTTTTTCGTCATTTTATTGTTTCCATTTAACAAAGATCTACGAGAGAATAACTCGTTAAATAGTTGTTAATACAAGTAATTGTTGCCATAAAAAAATACCAAAAAAAAAAAAGATATTGTAACACCCACTTGAACTAGTAAATGTAACGGCATGAGTTTCAAATTAACGCCTGCATTAGAATGAAAACATTTCAACAATTGGCGGAGAATGAATACGAAAGACATGTGACGTCATAGATCTTTTTTTTTTCTTTTTTTTTTTTTTTTTTCTTTTAATTAAATAAAGAGACAGAAATATGAGTTGAACTTCTTTATTAATTAATTATCATAAGACCCTGACTAATTAATGCCTTTATATTGCCTTCATATCAGAATTTTTTTTCTGTCTAGACTAGATTTACTGTGTGTTTAATTAATTTGTCAAAATATTATAAACAATTAATTAAAAAAAAAAAATGATTAATTTTTTTCCTCTTTCCCTCTCTCAATATGACACAAAATATTGCATTTCTCTAATGCTTCTCATAATGACTATGTGAAGAAAGCCAAAAACAAAGTGTTAAAAACGCAATTAAAATTATTCAAATCCAGCAAAGCAATTCGTTTTAATTTTTACGGCATTATTTTTAATGACAATTTAACCGTACCGTATTAAACCAAATTATTTGATAAACAATCTCTGGCATAAAAACAACAATTAAAAATTTAAAACGTCATTTAAAAACGGTTAAAAATATAATGGGGCCTTGACCTTATAATTGGTAAAACAAGTTCCAACAATCTAAACAAATTTAAAAAATAATAACAGTAAACACAAAACCAAAATGCCAATAGACTTTAAAAATTTTTGGATCTAGAGAGTTCTATGGCGTATAAATATAATTGGCCAGACGTTTAGGCGCAGTGAATAATGAGTCAATTGGTCTGTAAGTTTTTGAATGAAACTCCAGTTACATACACAGACCCATACACAACGTTGTGTAATTGTAAACTTTCGTTGAAAGCTTTTCTCTTCAATCAATTTTTGTTTTCAGTCCCCAGGTCAGACAGCTCAAGCAAAATGATAAAATATTTCTTCAGCAACTTCCTCTCAGCAGATTTCTGGCAAAAAAACTCCGAGAGTGAAATAAAATTGCCATGAAAAGTTTCTCAAAAATCTTGAGTTTGGAGTCGATTTTAAGCTATAGGTCCCGCCACTCATGTGTAAAAATTAACACACCCATCACAAGCGGTCTGAAAGTATGAAACTAGGTTGTAATCCTGACTAAAGGATTTTAATGACCATTTACTCCAGGGAAGTTTGTTTCCAAGCTGCGTGTATAAAATAATAAGTGGAAGAGTTTAAATGAGTCCTTTCGAGCACCAGAAACGCTTAGAAATTATACGAATTGAATTGTAAAGAAGATTCAATCATCTTAACCTAGCTTTAGCTAAGATTCTCTCTTCTATCCTAAAAGTGTTAGCTATTTCAGTCTTATTGCAGCTTAGAGCACATCTGCGGCAGGATGACATAAAAGTTTATTTAGTTTGGTTTCCTTTTTTACTAATTTGTTTGCGGCAAAGTGTTTGGATATGATCTGATGCCCTCTGATACATATGATGGAGACATTCGAATAAAAAATCATCCCTGGAGGATTTAGTGGATGAGTTAAGAGTTTGATGTCAAAAAACTTGTTAAATCCCAACTGTTGGAATATAAGTTGGAATATTTCCAAGGAATATTTTGCTATTAAGCAACCACTTTATAGCTGTTACAGTACGGTGATCCGGGAACCTATACGACTTGATATACACGTCCTCAATAAACCCACAATAACTCATTCTTTTGCTCAATTACGAGCTTTCGCTGTTTATTTCTAGAGAATTTAAATAGGGTTCCGGTTTAACGTGTCATTAGTCTCTGTTTACTGTCTAAGTATCTGTTGAGATAGGTTTATGGGCCAGATAACTAACCGATACTAATGAATAGCGCTGTAAAGGCTTAGAATTCCTGAGAGACCAAGCTATTGAGATCAAGCTGATCCCTACAAGCATTACCAGTTGCTTCAGAAGAAGCTTAGTAAAATTGGCTGTTTATTTCAATAGAACTTAAATATGGACTTGGTTTAACTTTCAGAAGGTCTCTACTTATTGTCTAACGTATCTGATCAAGATTGGTTTTAGGGGACTGTATAAATGCGAGGAACGGTCAAAAGACTAAGAATACCTAAGAGATCTATAACTCATTTTGTCCAGATCAGCCTAATCCATATAAGCATTGCCTGTTGCCTCAGAAAAAGCTTAGCAGAAAGCCCATTCAATGTATGCTCAGATATTTGGGTACCCAGCCCTGGCGATAAAGATGACAGATTCCGTTTCTGGGCTGCATAGGATCTTACAGTTACTTGTTTTGAAACAGTTTCTCAACAGATGGACGCTCCATAGGTATTACGGTGCAATTAATCCTTTGAACAGACACGATGTCACGAGGGGATTGTGACAGTGGAGGAGATATTAAAACTTTTAGACAGAAGAGTGGAAAACATTTAAAAAAATTTAATTCTTAAGAATTCAAAATAAAAATATTTTTTTTTTAATAATTTCACAGTAAAGTTTTAAAATTTAACAACAAAGTTTTATAAAATTCAAGAGAAATTTAAAAGAAATTTATTTTCAATAAAAAAAATCGCTGTAATTTAGTTTTCTTTAAATATGTTGCAACACTTAACTGGCATTTCCTTGTTTACAACTGATATTCTAATCAATTAAATATGAAAACTTAAGCAATTTAAATACTTGATCCGGCCGGTATACGGAAGTAATTACCGGCAGCATAAAAAAAAAACTTCGATGTCAACTTTCTAAAGCAATTTTTTTTTTCTACAATTTTCTACAGAAAAAAAAAAAAACAAATTCGATTATTTCTGATAAAAAAAAATAGAAAATTAATCGATTTAATAATTAATTGTATGCCTAACCATACATCTATTAATCAAAATAACAACAACTTATTAGAATATAACAATGAAAACATTGAGCAACATTGTACTCTGTACGTACGTACGTTTATATTTATTAAATGAAAAACAAACAAAAATTTCCATAAAATTTTATTAAAAAAAAAAGTTAAAAACTTTTCCGCATTACCACCCATTCATTCTAATAATAAATAAATCGAGAATAGAAAAAAAATATTTTAAAGTCAGCGATAATAAATTATGCAGAGGATTTGAATATTTTTTAAAATTTTTTTTCTATCTAATCACGTTTCAAAGCACGCACTTCTTCTCTTGAACAGCAATTTGTTTTATTGTTATTATGTTTGTTTTTTGTTTAAAATAAAAATTAACAATTTAAACAAAATAATAAAAATAATTATTTATTTTTAAAAATAATATTAACGCAACATCCCTCAAATATAAATAGAAATCAAACACAAAAAAAAAAATTATTCCAAGAAAAAAAACTATAAGGAGTTAGCAAACAGAAACACATTTAAAGCGTTAAGCGTCAAAGCAATCATGTGTTCATAAAACCTTAATAGAATCTTTTCTTTTTGTTGCGTAGAGATACCATAGTACTACAACCAGACGATCAATTGCAGTGCCCTCAATCTATATCCTCTAATCCAATTGATGTGATTAACATCATAATGCTGCTCGAACAATACCGTATCTGAAATCGTGATATCCACCTAGCTGTTCTCTTCTCCGATGTGTTAAAGCTTCAAAGGCTCCAAGTATGTGTTTTAAAGCTTCAATCTAATCTCCACAGAATTTAAATATTGGAACCGACCGAGGCTATTCCTATTTTAAACAGGAGATTTTAGTAACCTCTGTTTGCTTCTGGATAGGCTGTTGTATGTCTCAAATCTATTGCTATTGTAATTACCCATCGAATGTTCAGATTGTTTCAATTTATTTTGTTTGTGAAAGCTCTTAACCTTAACTTTGTATATCTTCTTTCACTGAGAATACAATTGCAAACATGTCTGCCTATTCCACAGACATGTTCTGGCCTCTTCCAGCATGCTTATCTATCTGCTAATTGCTACGAATATCCACAAGACTTAGGACTCTCTTATCTACCTGCTAATTGCTATGAATTTCCAAAAGACTTAGGACTTACAGTTTGATTCAGTTTTAACACACTGGTTCATGCTGTTTTCGTATTGAACTCACCAGAGCCAAAGGCGCTGATGGTGGCCTGACTGTCAGTTATTATTGCTTCTTTGTACTCTTTGTCCAAATTGAATAGAGTACAGCTCTCTATGGTCGCTTCCGCAAGCAAAATACGTGCGGGACTCCCGATGGATTTTGGATGTTTGACTCTGCAAACATAACTGCCACTATTTTCTCCATGCCTGCCCTCGAACAATTAATATACAACAGAAGGGTATCTTTCTTAAAAGAATAACTAAGGCCTCTTGTTACTAAGTGTCACTAGTTCTTTCTACTTCAGCGTTGCTCTAGAATAGTACCTTGTCCAACTTCATCTGATCTGTTTTCAGATTCGTTCTGTCTACGTAAGGATCACCCTAAAAGTTGACGACCACGGCAAACGTTTAAAGGACAACGATTTGCGCGCAAGAAGCAGAGGCGCCTGGAAGGATATGTTGCGGCAGGCCGAAATCCGTTAGTCGGGTTGTTATGGCCAGTTAAGTAAGTAAGTAAGTCTGTCTGCATAAACAATGGCCCTATAAATCATTACTTGTCTGATTTGTAATCACATGATTTGGCACAATACCTTCAGCCTATTATGTGATGAGAAGCTAGGTGATCTGAGAAGCTAGGTCATAATACTGACTAAAAGATTGTAATAAGCAATTAAGTAAGTAAGAAAGTAAGATGTTGCCAAATAGTTTGCTTCCTGTTTCCGAGATATTGCCTAACTTAGCATTCGGATGGTTTTCCTTTTTCGCCTTCGCTTAAAGGGTACAACTGCACCCGCCTTTGTCATAAATTCCACTAGTATGCACGACAGGCTTGCAATACCATAATCTCTTTGAATAATGGCACAAAGCACTCTCCAAATTTCTTTCTATATTCATAAAATCTTGCAAGTTTTTCTCCCTAAGCGTCAACGCTTTTATTCTGTTTCATTTCTAATACGCTTAGTTTTTTTGGTTTTTTCCAAACAAATCTTTATTAAATTTTTTTATTAAAAATATCAGAATTTAATCACGTTTTTGTTATAAATTACGAATATTTTATTACGAATAAAAAAAAAAAAAATAATAAAATTTAGAATAAAATATTGCCAACATGTGTTAACACTGCTGCTGTAGCTACTGCTTCTGTTGCTGATATCTCTACAGTAGGGGGGGGGTCTGTCAATTTTTGGAACGTGTGTACTCACTAACTGCGGTTAATACTTAACAAGAATGAAAAAAAAAGAAACAAAAATTAATAAAAAAAAAATAAAAAATTTTTTTTTTAGCATGTGCCCGAAGCTCGGCCACTGCCTTTTGCTATGAGACGCTGTCAGTGTTTCTTTGTTATCTCTTACACAAATGCTTAATTTAATGACTTGAAATTTTAGTCACAGTTGCTAAAAAAAAAAAATACAAAAACAAAAACACACACTTTTTATATTTTTTTTTTAATGTTTTTAATGCTTGTTGTTGTGGTTGTTGTTGTTGCTTTTAACCATAAGCCGGGTAATTTAAGTAAATAACATGAGTTTGTGTCGACAATACAAAAAAAAAAAAAAAAAAACAACAACATTAAGAGGGAGCCACTATAATTATCTACCTTATGAGACTTGGCAACAACTACAACAACAAATACAATCAATAGAGTGAGTCTCTTGCCCTCTCTGTCTATATTTGTTCAATTTATTGTTAATTATTCTTCATTTTTCTTGTTGTTTTTTTAATATTTATTTATGACCCCACAATTAATTATTGAAAATTGTCTAGTTTTTGTTGTTGTTTCTTAATAAAGAGTTCAAAAACTGCTTTAAACAGGAACAATTACTGTCTGCGATTGTGATTTTGATTTTTTTTAACGTTTGCCACCAAAGTCTATTTGCAAAGCAGCAATTCGAAAAGGTCAGGGTTGGGAGTTATTGATTTACTTGGTAACTAACAACCAATACCAATACTAATACCATTATAATTAATTTATTTTAAATTGTTTTCAAACAGTTTTAAAGATTTTTTAATAATTTTTTTGTTTACTTTTCTTTACTCTTTTTTTTAGCTTAAAACTGTTGTTGCTGATTTTATCCGAAATGCATTAATTATGCTTGTTTATTAGGTAAGTGGCTCTCTCAAGATTAAATATTTTATTGAAATACATACATAAATACATACATAATTACTCATTACATTCCTTTAGTCAGGATTACAATCTAGCTTCTCACACAACCACTGTTGCGTGGGTTAATATTATCCACGAGCGGCGGTACCTACAGTTTAATATCAACTCCGAACGATATATTTGAGGTTCTTTAGATGACAGTTTTATTTCGCTTTCAAAGATTTGCCAAAAGACCGCCGAAAGAAATATTTCTTTCATATTTCGAGATATCTAAGCCAGGTATTGAACCATGGACCAACACACTGAGTAGTACAACGATGACTTCAATTTAAACTAAAATTTCATTCATTTAAACAAAGTTATGTCAGCGAGACTTCAAGGTACATTCTTTATGGACAGAGGATTCAATATCTTATTGATACTATCATGCCTCTACGAGCTCTGAAATCCTTGAACACCTCAGTTTGGAATGTCAAGGTAATAGGCTCTGCGTAATGCATCTTCTTTGATGACAGTTTTTT
>QOCX01000012.1:732249-842127 GCA_005959815.1 Sarcophaga bullata
AACGTCTTAGGTCAACCATAAAGCGATTGCCAGTATTTTACTTTTTTACCGTTACTTGCTAACTGTCCTCGACCATAAAAGCTGCCGTTTTTTTAATGTAATTACAGGCGATTTGAAGTAACGTGAAGGTTACCCTTTATTAGGTTTCAGGACATACACTGAAGATCCCACAAACATACTTCAAGAAACTATATTGTCTGCAGTCCAGTCTAGCTAGGGACGTTAAAGCAGACAAGGAATAAAATAAAACGAAGACATTCTCATAGGAATTAAAGGAATCTCTAAAGGATTTGCTTCAAGTGTAGTGTGTTTTTATTTCTTTTTTAATTGTGACAAAAGTTGTGATAAACACAGCATGCTGCCCACCTCTTTTTTACCGGTGGTGTAGGGTAGTAACAAAACAAAAAAATTTTGTCTACGTAATAAGAGCACTTGAGTTCATTGAAAGAGCAGCAGCTCTTACAAATACAGAGTGATGAAAACATTTTAAATTTATAACAGAAAAATAAAATCCGAAATTTTATTTTTATTTTGAAAATTTCTTGAGTATTTTTTTTCTTTTCTATTCTCTCTCTAAGTATTCCTTGGTTCAAGTAGAGCTTTTATGAACAAAACAACAAAACAAAGAAATAAAAATTGACACGCAATAAGTGGTTGGAAAGCAGCCTTCACCTAAAAACTAAAATAAAATAGAAAATCAGGGACAAGCCTGTTTTAATTTAATAAAAATTTATTTTCTTTTTTAAATTATTTTCCGACAATTGTGACATTTTCTATTGAAATATTTTATAAAAATATTCAATTTCTTTGTTTGTCTATTTAGTTTTGGTTCCACATTTCTCTTCATTTTAATATAAATTTGCCTCAGAAATTCACCTGCATTATCCTAAGCAGTATTACCATGCTCTTATGTTCGTTTGTTTCTTTCCTTTCTATTCTGTCTATCTGTCTCTCTATCAATTGCAATTATTGACATGGCAAATAGCAGTGCGGTGAAGAGAAGGGATATAAAATCATTGAACAATTGAATTTGTTGCTATGAAAAGCAATAACTTTTCCTTTACCATTCATAATACAATTTTTATTTGATTTTTTATAAGAAGAAGAAAGAAAAAAACTACGAAGAATTACAATTAAAATAAGAAAATCAATACACGTTGATAAATGGCTACCAACCAAGTAATATAGAACAGAAAGACATATTCAACCATTCACAGAGGTTCCCAAACTGTACACAGGAGCAGGGCGTAAATAGAACAGTACCCATCTCCAATGATTCGCTTGGACTTTTGTTTCGAAAGCAACGTACTGTGTTCTAATGAGTTAAGGAAACTCGTTTCCAAATATTGAAAGTATTGACGTAGTAAAGTAGAAAATTTTCTGAATTTTATGGATAGAAGTGTTTGGATCATCTTCTTGTCCGTGCGGGTCCAGCAAGGCCTCATGCTAACAACGGTATTTAAATTTCCCCTAAAACAAGTGGTTAATATCATTAATTAACTGAGACAAACAGGATACTTATGCCCTGTAACATGTTTGAGATTGCGAGCTCCGTATAGGCCCTGGTTAGCTCATCAGCATAGCCATTTCTAACGATATTCTTATGTCATGAAGCCCATACAAGAGTTACATTTAAACGATCCAAAATTACTCTGCGGAATCCTCAGCATTTGTAAGGTTTCATTAAAAAATCTAAGAGTACAATGTGCTTGGCCTTCAAAGAACACAAAAAACTCCTTAAGCTTCTGCCGGCTTTGCCCGCTAAGCAGTGGATTGCTCTACTGTGGTAGGTCGTAGCATGATTATGTTATCACTTCTAGGGACATAATTCTGTGAAAAAAGGTATTCAGTTGTTGTTCTTCCACATTTTTTCATCAAAAGAAGCTGATTTTAGGCTTAGTAGGTACATCAACAAACATTTGGGCATTTGAAATGGTTCCTTTGAGGCATTGAACTGCATTTCTACAAGCATGAAAACTTTACAACGTTCATAGTAGTTGCTGTTGACTAGTAGTTGCCATGGAAAGTGTATAGAATTATTACGCTTAAGGTCTCGGTTCAAACCTCAGATCTGACGTCTCCAACTAACCGAAACATAAAAGAATATTTCTTCGGTGACTTTCTCTCAACAGATTTCTGGCAAAACATTCTGAGAGTAAAATAAAATTGCCATGAAAAGTTCCTCAAAAAAATCTGTCATTCGTATTGGACTTTAAACCGAAAGTCCCGCCACTCATGTGTAAAATTAACCCACACAATATAAGTGGTGTGAGAAACTAAGTCGTAATCCTGACTAAAGGGCTGTAATGATCAGTTATGTTATGCGTGTAGTCAATGGGAAGATCTGCCGTATGCTGTTTACTGACTTTTTGCTTGACCTAAATGGTGGAATTGAATTTGATTGGCATGTGGTTTCAACAAGACTATGCCACATTCTACACACAAAGCAATATCATGTCCTTAATGAACGAATATCGTGAGACATCAATTTCGAGTACTTTATAGGCCACTAAGATAATGCAATTTCACTTTACTTGGCTATATTTTGTTGGATTATGTGAGATATCTCGTGCACTGGAACAAGCCAATCCATAATACCAGTCCTGAAAGACAATAAAAATGGGTGCCTTGGTGGTCTAGTGTAGCGTGCTAAAAAATTTTTGTGACCCTCTACTATAACTTATTCCACTACAATGTGCTGCATGAATAGAGGTTCTGAGTGTTGGTCTCGAAAACAAAATCAGAAAAAATGAAGACGCCTAAGATGTTGGAAAATCTAGGACAAAATTTAAGCCCATTTACGAACCACCTTTGACGTTGCCTTAGACTACGTTATAATGAAATAATCTATAAAAAGTATGTGACAGGCCTTTATTTATTGCCCTGGATTTATTTTTCCAATATTTCAGTGTTTTTCTGAAATTTCCAAAATCCAATCGTTGTAAAAAAATCACCCGTTAAATTAATTTCTCTCTTTTTTTTCCCCAATTTCCTCTTTTTAATTTTAAATGAATTATGATTTATTAGATAAAAAAAAACTGTTTTTAATAACCGGTTGTACAAAAAAACAACAACAACAACGACAACAAACACGTGAACTTCCGTAAAATAAACAGAAATTACAATTTTTTTTTTTAATAAATTTTTAATTTATTTAAAATGATTTTTTTTGTTCATATTTTTTTTTAATTCAAGTATTTTGTTAGAATTTATAAATAAATCATATGCAATTAATTAAAAACTCAAAACTAAAGAAAAAAAAAAAAAAAAAATTTTCAACGATTTCAAGAGTCTGATAATACGATTGCCCATGATTGCCCATGATTTTTTTTCAATTTTTTTCTGTTCTGTTCTGTTCTTTTTTATTTTTTATAAATTATTTATAAAAAAATTGTACGTTTATTTTTAATAAATACAATGACTTTAATTTAATACAAGTGCTAATGAATTAATAATAGACTTTGAAATGCAAAATTTCTTAAAAAAAAAATTTCACAAAAAAAGATCGTTTTTTAACTTGTATGACTCACTGTAAAGGGTTGCTTACTGGCGGTGTAAATCACCGCATCCCCGCATGGCAATTGATTTATTGAAAAATCAATACGAGTGTGTGTGTTATTTGTTTATAAATGGAAAGAAATAGGCCTCTTACTTGGAATTTTATTTTAAATTACGCATTCGAAGCGAAAAACAACGAAAAACAAATTCAAAACGGAAATATAAAATGTGTAAAGAACACCAACCAGCCAGCAGATAATTTTTCCTTTTTACACCTTGTACCCTGTACTCCGTACCCTTTCCAGGGTACTCTTTCTTCCTAACAGCACCATAATTTTAAAAATAGCAATGCTCTATACGATTAGTACATACGTGTACATACGTGTAGTTAGTACCTGTGTGTGCTTTACAATTTCTTTTCCATTATTTTCACATTTTTCTCGCATTTATAGGCTTATTTTCAAATAGTTTTTCTATTCAATTCGTTTTTTTTTTGTTCGTTGCCTTACACCCAGTGCTCTGTGCTATCATCGTTAGAGAAAACGTGATATCCGCTGGTTCCAAGCCACCACATACCTAGTCGGTTGGTTTTCGTATGCACAATTCGTCGTTTTGAATACCTTCTGGCTTCTGGCTGTGTGTTAAAGGGCGTCATCAACGTGTGTTTTTTTTTTTGTTTTTTTTTTTTGCTGGGCTATTGAGTGAAAGAATGTTTTATTTTCTCTTTAAATGCTCTTCTATGAATGTGTGTTTGTGTGTGCGCATGGAAATGTAATTATTTTTCATGTACATTGTACGAGTACATGGCAGACGGACATTTGAAGTACTTTATTGTGATTCCCTCTAATCATGTTTAACAAGTAGAAAAATTAGTTGTAAAGCACTTGTACGACTATGTTCTATAAACAGTCGGAAACAACAACAACAACCACAACAGCAATAACAACAAAAGCAATAACAACAAAACAATAATAAAACATTAATGGTTTTATGAACTTTTGTAGCAAATAAGGCAGAGGTTCTCAAACTATATTTTTAATAAATTCAGTGAACGTAAAGCAATATTTTCCTTGATTTCATTACAAGTAGGTTTGTACAATCTGGGTTCATAATAAGATAGGAAAGCATGGCACTTGAGTTAATTAAGACTTTATTGCATCACCCGTTGTGATATCATATGAACAGATTAACCACAAGCTAACTGACAAGTCCTTTTTAATCGGTTCTGACAATCAGCATCAGAGCTTTACATTTAATACACGACCCTCAACAGAATCAAGCTACAAACTAGCTTGAAAATTTTATGACCGAAAAAGCTAAATCAAATGAGGGATGTCGACATCAAGTATTGGCAAAGAGGTCTGCACACTCTGTTCGCATGCCTACCCATAACGTAATGGTCCCTTACAATAGATGCTGGCGCAAAAATGTGTAGTCAATCTATTATAAGCCGTTGATTGATAAGCTTCCTGAACAATTTAGACCAGATAACTCTCGTAGTAAAGCAATATTCCTCATTTTTTAAGGAACAGAAAATACTACTAAATTTGGCACATGCTTCGAAAAGAGACCGCACTTGGATTGATAACACCGCGCTATCTCGTTTTATCACACACCTAGTTTACTAGATCTGAGATCAAATCTCTTTGTGCATTATACAATCGTGTTTGTATCTCCATTTACTACAGTAGACGTGCGGCCATACCTCTATTCAAAGTCCATTTATTTTTGTTCTGCCAACCTACTGTTGATTTGTTATTGTAATTACTTTCTGTCCTACACTTTCTATAGTTTTGTTATTGTTTTTTGAACATATTCTCGTCCTTTGTAGTGTGACTTTATTATACTTTTTTCATTGCGAATGAGTAAAGTTTACGTGCCATTCTGCAGAGGAAATCTAAGCCTACGTATTATTATCACAATAGGTTCGATTAAGTATTTTTCGTTGCAAAAACAGGATGTCGCTTGTTGCCACTTGTTTCGCCAATGCGTCTTGTGGTTAGCAGTCAGTCCTAAGAACACTTGTCCTGATCCTCAAAATGATTATCCAAATCAAACCGCTAAGGCACTAAACGTGAGACTAGTTGCTTGCCATTCTGCAGAGGAAGGCTAAGCTTATGTGACATTATTGTAGGAGTATTTATTAGGTATTTGCATTGGAAGAACAGGACCTTGTTCGTAGCCACTTGTTTCACCGACATGTCGTGAAAGCACTTGTTATTCTGATCTACAAAATCCTTATCCAAAGCCAAACCACTACGACACGGCTCTGTAGATTTAATTTGGTTTAATTACAAAGACGGACAGCGAGTTTTGCTTAGTATTTTAGGGTTGATACGCCAGTTCCCTTATCATATACAAATGGATACGTCTCTGCAGATTTGACTTGTTTGATTGCGAAGTCGGACGGCCAGTTTTGTTTGATAGTTTTGGGTTGATACGCCAGTTCCCTTATCATATTATGGATACGGCTCTGTAGATTTGACTTGGTTTGATTGCGAAGTCGGACAGCAAGTTTAGTTTGATAGTTTAGGGTTGATACACCAGTTCCCTTATCATATAATGGATACGGCTACGTCGATTTGACTTCGTTTGATTGTAAAGTCGGACAGCGAGTTTTGCTTGATACTTTGGGGTTGATACGCCAGTTCCCTTATCATATAATGAATACGGCTCTGTAGATTTGACTTGGTTTGATTGCAAAGTCGGACGGCCAGTTTAGTTTCGTTTAATAAATAGCAACTTAACATATCTTTCAGTCAATTTTTAGTTGCAACAAAAAATATTTTTAGTTGCCTCCACTAAATTAAAGTATTGATTACCAAAACCATAAGAATTTATTTCTCTTGACTCACCAAATTCTTAAATAATTTTGTTTCAAATAAAAAAAATTCTTGTACGTTTTGCCATGATGTAATAATTGACCTCAAATATTATAATTTATTTATGACAACTAAAGTATTAATTAAGATATAATTGTCGCAATTAAATGATTCGCATTAAATACTAATTTTATGCAAATATTCTAAGAAGCGATAATATTTGTTACGAGGCCTAATTCGTTTTGTATTTTGAACTTCCTTTGCTCAATTTGCTATAATTGACGATAAAATATTGATTCGAAGCCAATATAATCAATGGGGGATCATATAACACACACGCCCTTTTCCGTTTCTGAAATGTTGTAATAACTTCTAAACTGGAAAGAAAAATTAATTTTTTTTTTAATTAAAATTCTAAGAATGTAACGAAATTTGTTTTTTTATTTAATATGTTATAATACGTCACAACTGAATCACGTTTTTTTTTCTTTCTCTCAATCATAATTTTTCAAAATTATTATTTTATGGTTTTGAAACAAAAACAAAAACAAAAACAAAAATCTGTTGACATCACTTAGTAGAAGAAAAAATAAATTTTTTTTTGTTGTTGTATTTTTAAATTTAGATTAAATTGCTTTAATAGCATCAGTTCTTTTTTTTTTTTTTTTTTTTTTTTTTTTTTTTTTTTTTTTTTTTTTTTTTAATAATTTATCGTCTTTGTCTATGATTTTATGTGATTTTTTTGTTTTTTTGTTTTTTATGAATGAAATTTATAAATTTTATCTTGTTTTCTGTGTGTGTGTGTGTGTTATTACCTGCATAGAATATTAATTAATTAAATAAACAAATTAAGAAACAAATTAAGAAATTCCATAAGCAATTTGATATTAAAAAACAAAAACAAAACGTATAATAAATAAATTATACTCCTCTTCTTCTTTTTTTCTTACTTTTAAACAAAAAAAAGTGATTTTAGAACGCGTTTTTTTTTTCCAAAAAATAAACAAGAGCTACCATAAAAATCTAGTTTCTGTATAAGCACAGCTGTTAGTATGAATTTATTCGGGAATTTTTTTTTTTGCAGCTATCTATACTCCCGCGTAATCTAAGGTCCAGTTTTTTCAATCGCTTGGCAACAAATTGCTTTTAATCGGCATTATTCCATTTAAAACATGTAAGGTTTTTACTTTAGGACAGGATATTAAGACCTCTGTTCCACCAGATTATAAAAAATTATAAAGGCGAGAGTGCATACAAATAGGAAGGGACCTCTAGCCTAAACTACCTAGACTTCACTTGCATATATGCCTGACAATAGCCCCTATCCTAAATTCAGACAGTTTCGTTAAGCATGCAAAAATAAGGTTTCTGGAATTCTAGCACCCTTTTATATGAGTGCTGTGCTGTAACACACTAACAGACAGGTCTCTTCCTCCTCCTCCTCCGAGTCGCAAATTCTAAAGAAATCGTTCAAGGAGCCCTTATATCACCCTACATACATAATTGGTCATTAACAACCCTTTGGTCAGGATCACAACCTAGCGTCTCACACCACTGATGTTGTGTGTATTAATTTTATACATGAATGGCCGGACCTACGGTTTAAAACCGATTCCGAACAACAGATTTTTGAGAAACTTTTCAATGCAATTTGATTTACTCCCAGAATTTTTACCAGAAATCTGCTGAGAGAAAATCAACGCCGAAATATTTTGTTCATATTTTCGTTTCGATGTCTGAGGCCTGGGGTTTAATCCGATGGTTTAGGTCTAATAAGCCAACGCACTGCGCAAAACTAAACTACGGCGACGACGCAGTATTCCTTATCCTAAATTCAGACAGTTTCGCCAGGGGTGCAGTTTCTCCAGGGTATGCATTCTAGCAATCGTTTGTACGAGTATGTATCTGCCACGTAGACAATACTAGACAATATTCCTAGAAGACAGAGACCGCATAATAAATGCCAATTCAAGAGAAAGTATTAGCGGCTTCGTCCCCTCTGGATTAAGATTCCGCAAGATCAACCACGTGATCGTACAGCTACTCTTTTCTATGCAGTAAACATTAGCCGAGGAGCGAAATTTGTCCCTCATTTCCAGTCTAAACGTGGCCAAGGCTAGACTTTTGTGTATTCTCATTCAGGACAAGCTAGGACTTTGATTTGACGTTGAGAGGGCATTTCTATATTTATATCACTAAGCACGCATTCAATCGTTCTTGAAGCGTTTATAACTTTCGACTGGAAGACACTGCAGTTATCTAATAGCCTGTGTTGAGTTCCTTATATACAAGCCCCCTTTATACACCCACATTCCGCTTTAAGCTGTCAGTGTATACTTGCAGAGAATTCGGTGGAGAATCTGGTTTTGGATTTCTGTAATCTCTCTTTAGGGCAACCACTATTCCATTATATTCCTATTAGGGCACTATATAATCAATCGGTTTTGAGGAATCAGGGCCTATGACTCGACCATTTTGGTGGAGCTGCTTTGGCCAGCAGTGTACTGAGTTCAAACTGATTGTCACAGGAGTTTCCAGCTGCTACAGGAGAAGATGATTCGTCTTCTTTATTGTAGCCGTTGTTTGAACTGTCATGATGTATTCCTTAAGCCTCTTATTGGCTTTTAATTAGGGTACATGGTGTCTTAGCTTACAAGGCAGTCTTGAAGAGCTATAGGTCTACTTAACTTTTTTTTATTTTTCCTTGGGATAGTTTCCAATTTTCGTAAATGTTAGTCCACTGACTGCTGATCTAGCCTGAACCAGCTAACAGGCATTTGCATTACTGATAATATAATGGTCCCCTTATAATGTTTTTGTGCACCCTTTGACCTTTTGTGAATCAGGATACTCACAATGGCAGCCTTCGTATTATTGTGATATGATAGAAGATTTTAATTTCTATTCCACGAAAAAAACTCATGCGCATCACATAGACTACATAAACCATTACATAAATTTGCATGCCACAATTAAGCAACCACCCTCGCATAATGCTTTTATTTTTGTTTCTTTTTTCTTAAACAATCACTTACGATTTTTTTTGTTTTGTTGTTGTTGTTGTTGTTATTTATGACTCCCTCTACTGCATGCATATGTTTGGTTGGAGTATCAAATAATGTTACGCTGCACTTTTGTTAATGCGTCTGTTGGCTTTTTGGCCAAGACCGACAACTTTACGTTGGAATATCAAATGCAACAACAACAACAATAACAACAGCAACAGCAATGAATTGCAATTCCAAGCCCACATACGATTTAAATCTTTATGTCTCCACAAGCCGATTGTAACTGGTTGCGTACATAAAATGAATTTAAATTCGATGTTTAAAAATGAAAACAAAAAAAATTAAAAAAAAATTATTTTATTTTTATGCGTTTCGATGGAATTTATGTTTAAAATATTAAAAAAAAAAAATTTCATTTTTTTTTATTTTTTTTCATTTTCATTGAGAATGTATGCACGCATGTATGCTTTGAAGGTTCTCAGGTTTGTGGTGTCATAAATGTGGCTACAAACTGGTTGTAATTTTGTTTTTAGATTAGTTTTGTTTGGTTGTGATTGTGGTTGTTGTTGTTATTGTTATTGCAATTGTAATTTAAAATCTGCGATTAAAAATTGTTGGCACCAGGTTGGAAGACGGACTAAATGGTAGAGAAGTCTTGTGCAGTATTTTCTAAGATCGTCTAGGTTTTTCCTGTGCCGAAAGGTGATTCTGGTATAGCTAAGCTACATACATACAAAATGACTCAGTACAACCTTGCAATCAGGGTTACGACCTAGCTTCCCATACCACTTATGTTGTGTGTGTTAGTTTTATACATCAGTGGCGGGACCTGCAGTTTAAAGTCGATACAGAACCACAGATTTTTTTAAGAAACTTCATTGCAATTTTATTTTACTCTCAGAGAGTTATTGACAGAAATCTGCTGAAAGAAAGCCGCCGTAGATATATTTTTCGTATTTCGCTTTGTTGGAGATGTCTGACCTGGTTTTTGAACAGAGGCCTCGCGTCTAATAAGCCATCATACTACTTACGAGACTACTGCGAGTTCATAGCTAAAATTGTCCCCAGTTTATTTCACAGTCCGATTTAAAAACATTAAAATTTATTGAAGTCCTATGGCTTTCCGAATTGGGTTGTCACTTCCCTTAGTTTATAACGTTATTTCTCAGGTATTGTAACATTCAAGTCATTAGAGATGAGACTGCTTTAGAAACGTGAAGAGCAAGGCCTCTACAAACCTCAGTTCTAACACCAAATTAGTTTCCTATCCTTGGTTTATAAATTAAGGAAATACTTGTTATTGTCATCATAAAATGGGTCTCTTACCACCCATCCTTTGGCAATGACATTAAAATTTTTATTCGTATTATTCTGATCGTATTATGCGTGGTCGTTCTATACATGCTTGATAGAAATGATTGCCACACTTCGGTCAATCAGTACTTTAATAATGTGTATCTAAAGCATGTTTGTAGTAAATATTGGATCATAAGGATTCAATTTGCCAGTTGTGGTAGGCAACTTTAAGGTGTTTTATAAAATAGTGTTTCCACTATACCACTTGAGTTGATCTACATTCGAATTACAGAGAATGCTATCATCTTGGGAAGAAAAATATAACAACAACTTAATATCCTAGCATTGGTTTAGAAATTAAAGAAAATCTTCATACTGTCATCGCCAAAGGGGGGTGCTAAGAGTCCTTTGGCAATGGCATTAAAATTTGTGTTCGTATTACTTTGATCGTTGATTATATCCTTTGGTAATTGTGATGCTTGATACATGCATGATACAAATGATTGACACATGTCTGTCAATCAGCAGTTTATGGTAAATATTAGGCAATAAGGATTCAATTTCCTAGTTACGGTAGGCAACTTTAAAATGTTTTATTAACACTTGAGCTGTTCTACTTGTAATTTACTTCGCCTATAAACAGCAGGAGAGTATAATACAGTGTTCATGTGCGGACAGGTGCCTCTTAGCATGCTTAATTGTTCGAAAAAATTCAACATCATGCACTGAAAATTTAAATTTCCTATACATCTGTAAGCAATGACGTCAAGTCAATGTGTTTCTATGCATCAGACTCATTAAAATTTATTGTTTTTAACGTAACAAACAATACAGAATAGACGTCATCCAATGGGGAATAGTGAGTATGTCAGAATCATCAGCTCAGTCATACTGTAGCACGTACAAAGATATAAAAATTCCCAGGTTTTCAGATAAAATGCCAATGCTAGTTCCAATATTTATTCATGAAGACTGTAAGGGCCGGCACCATAACCAAACTTAAACCATAATTTCAGAGAAGTAAGATGATCTTGTGCCCATAGTCATTGTGCAGTAGCCCATCTGTTTTTTCCGAGTCTGTCTAACGGTATTTGTTTGTTTTTAATTTTTTAAAGCTGGCAACAGATGTCTGATGGTTTTAATGAAAAGAAAATTAAAAAAAAAACATTTACAAACTACTGCCAAAATTTATTTTACTTTTCTTCGTATTTTTTTTTTTTATTTTTTTTAATACAATTAAACTTTTATTTGTTTATAAATGTTTATTTATTTTCTTTTTTGTTGTTGTTGTTGTGGTTTTTAAACATCTGGCACACTTTAAATACCCATTATACGAGCCAACGTCAGTTTTTTTCAAGTAAATTCAGTTGACACTTGTTTGTTCGTAACCACAACATAAATAAGCCAAAACCCAATCAAACATTGTTTGCTCAAACCTTGCAAAAGATCAATAACTGATCGGAAATTCAATTTCAAAAAAAAAAAACGAAAAACAGAATTCCCATAAAAAATCCTCAGTCACGGCAAATAAACAAATTCACAAACAAAAAACGCATATTTTTTTTTTTTTTTTTTTTTTTTTTTAAATTTTCAAAATTAAAAAAGAAAGAAAATTTTTGTTTTTTTTTTTTTTTAAAAATTTTCAAAATTAAAAAGAAAAAAAAATTTTTTTTTTTTATTAAAAATTTTCAAAATTAAAAAAGAAAAAAAATTTTTTTTTTTTTGTTTTGAAATTTGAACAAATATTTTGGCCATGTGCCCATAAAATACTCGATAAATGCTGTTCACTGGTTCGCATAGAAAGTTTATCGAAAAAAAAGATGAAAAAGAAACTGCATTCAGAGATTTTATTCGATTTTATTTGCATATAAAGGGGACAGATACCCTATAACAATTGCTGATGCCTTTATTTGTTGTACAGCATACCACAAACCTTCCTGTCTTTGTACGACAAAGGCTTTAAATGCCAACCTATTGCGGTTCCAGAAGAACATCAACATCATCTGTCAAATGCATACTTCATTAGGAGTCACCCATAAATCGAAAGACAGATCGGTGTATTCGTGGCAGATTTGCTGTTTATACACCCTTTTTTGATGATGCACACAGCTCGTAGTGCCTTTTTGTCGTCGTCTTTGTAGTTTTCGAGGCTTTGAAAAGAATGCTTGCAAACCAGTGGAATATATTCATTTGAGTCTATCCGTTAAGCCTCTACGGTTCAATTTTCAAGATGGCAATGGCTTCTATTGTTGTCCAGATTATTTTGAATCCTGTGTTATCGATCTATTAAATCTAGGAGATGTTTTTGATCAGAAGTTATGATAATGCTAAGGGCCGATTGGGCTTATTCGCTGTGGCGCAAGTGTGTAAATTCGTCATTATAACTCTGTGTTCTTATGGTCTGTCGTCACCATACTATACTCCGGGAATAATAGTTTCCAAATCTTCCCCTCATTCAACCAAAAGAATAGCAGAGAGTCACTGTTGAAAATGGCAGAGGGTTTCAACAGCTTCAGGTATTGTTTGCAGGCTTGTGAGAGAAACTGAAGCCCCATGACATTCAAAAGAAGGAGAAAAACGGAAAACCTTGCAATACACGTGCTTTACACGTGTGATAACTCTACCCGATGTAAAGCTCTGAGTTTTTGCCAATCCTTTTATGCATTCACTAAAGGGACGCTAAAGTATTCGGATGATGCAATAGTCTCGGCCATTACAGTTCAGTCAGTCAGGATTACGACCTAGCTTCTCACAATACTTATGTTGTGTGTGTTAAGTTAAAAACGATTCCGAACGACAGATTTTTTGAGAAACTTTACATAGCAATTTTTATTTTCTCTCAGAGTTTATGCCAGAAATCTTCTGAGAGGAAGATGTCTGACCTGGGATTTGCACCATGGCCTCACGTCTAATAAGTCAACATACTACGTACTAGACTACGGCGACTTTCCCTACAACGTCTTATCCAATTTCGTTGCCCTGACAAACTTCCGGATGATGGTCGTTTTCAGAATGCCAACAATCGTTTCCAAATTGGGGTGGTTGTCTTGGATTATTACGGACAATCTTCAAAACGCCCTGGTAAAATCGGAGTTCTTTGAGGATTTCAAAAGCACACAAAATAAAGTGGCGGCCCTAGTAAAATTTCGAACACATTTTAACAGAAAATGACCCTACTGGACAGAGCTTTTGTAAATATTGCCGAATATATAAAGTTGTGTACCTTACCGATATGTTACAGGCCTCCAAAGGCCTCCCTACACCCTTTAAAGGTTTCCTCAATTTGTTTTTTTTTTTTTGGATCCTTAGCTTACATTTTTGGTTGGTCATTGGCCATTGTCTGCCTTTGTAGGGCATCAGCAGTTCTAATTTTAAATTTTTTCTTAAAAATATATATGTTTTCTGTTGTTGTTATTGCTTTTTTTTTCGAAAATATTTTAAATATAAAATTTTTTTTAAACAAATAAACAAAACAACACTGTGTACCCACCACCACAATTATTAGCGTATATTGCCTCTGCTTGCTTGACTTTCAAGCAGGTGGGTAAATCCGCAAAATAAATGAAAAAAAAAATCATTTTTCTTTTCTTTTTTCGGTTTTTGTATTCGTTTTTTGTTTTTTTGTGTTTCTAAATCCTTTAAACGTAAATAGTTTAAGCCAATTTTGCTGGCATTATTTTTTTTTTCTTTATTCTTTTACTGTGTGTGCTGCTTTTGTTTCACACCAAAAAGGTCAAAATTCTTGTTTCTTTATCGGGATTTTCTTCTTTACTTTATGCCTAGCATTTGGTCGCAGTTGCTCTCCAAATGGCGTTCAAATGTCAATTGCCTTCTTTGCGCTTTTTTTTCTTTTTTTTTTTTTCTTTGGGTGTAGGAAACAAGTTGAATGGAATGTTAATTCAATGAAAATTCTTTAAAAATTTGGAAAAACAAACGAAATGAAATGAAATTTTTTTCTTTTGTTCTAGAGAACGTAAATGACATGTTAATGCCTGCATTTCATCAATAAAATTTTGGAAACAAAAACAAAAACAACAAGAAAAAAAATTTAATTTCTTGACAAGAATTGTTTTGACGCAGTAAATATTGCTGATGATGATTTTTCAAACTGTCAATCAATGTTCTTAAGGCAAAGGATCTTTATTTGTGTTGCTTAGTGTACACTGTTCACGAACCTCGCTACATAATAAACTTGTTTAGAATCTAAGTCTTCACTCAGTAAGAAATAAAGTCAAAATAGCCAACGTGAATAGGCGTATGTTCTCATTCTTCAGTGAGATTATCTCAGTAAATGCTACTAAAAGATAAGAAATTGCCTGAACCTGCTTTAATGGAATCTCAATACGACCTTTCATACTTCCTCTTCTCTTTCCCTATCTTCCCTATTATCCTCTCCTCTTTAGGACGTTCTATAATGGGTCAACTAGACCTCCGAACTAACCTAACCTCTAAACTAACCTAACCTAACCTCAATTGGCACATTCTTTAAATAAAAATAATAACCAAAATAACCAATAACCAAAAATATCCCATAAATTGCGAACTTTTTGTGGCCAGTCTTACAACGTTTAAGACATTAGAAGCCTTCACCATAAGGGTCCATATACAGCGGAGTACGGCAAAAAGAGTGGTTAGCTAAGGAATATTATAAGACGAGGTGGATTCGTAATAATTGTGGTGCTCATTGAATAGAATAGGAATAAGGAATGGAAAGAGAGATAGTTAGCCCTCACTAGCAGCAGTATTTTTCACTTTTAACAGTCTAGACATAATACTACTTGTTGGAGTTATTAGAGATCTTTGTTTGATCGATTGATTGCACAGCCTTAGTACTTCCTTAGTATTGATTTGGTTTTTTAAGGAGCATAAGGTTCCATAGCCATGTTCAAATTCTGTTTCCATTTTTCCTTTCCTTTCACTTGTAAAAATTTCTAGGATGATAGGGTTGCCATCAGTTTTTAAAAGCAATACTGAAGAACTTAACTGAACAGTTTAAAGCTCTACTCTTGACCAGGAGATGTTACTGTCTCAATTATCTGCGATGTTCATTGCTGTCGTTAGCATCTCTTGAGAGATCTGGATGGAACACTGTACTCACTTAAATAATTACTCATTACACTGACCTTTAGTCAGGATCGCAACCTAGCTCTTTACATCAACCATGCTGTGTTTGTTAAATTTTTTTCCATGAGTTGCGGGGTGAACCTAGAGTTTAAAATCGATTGCTTACAACAGATTTTTGAGAGAGTTTTCTTGGCAATTTTTATTTACTCACAGAGTTTTTGCCGGAAATCTGCTGAAAGGAAATCATCGCAGACATATTGTTTCATATTTCGGTTTGTTAATGTCTGAAGCGGGGTTTGGAACCATGTCCTCACGTTTCAACACACTACCTACTAGACAACGATGATAAAGAATCTTAATTTCTTGTAATCCAAAGCAAACATGATTAAAAACTGTTTGTTCTCAGCTGTGTTCAATTTAATGTATGGATTGTAGTATTTTGATCATATAAGACCTAATATATGCAGGAGCTAAATAAGTGAGTTACTGCCTGGTTTGTAAGGGATTACATCTGGGCGTGTGGTACTTATTTTAGAAGAGGGGCTGATTTTCATAAGCTGGACACAGTCTAACTCCAAAACAAAGATTATTTTAAGAATGTTCCTTGCTTACTTACTTAGCTTTTTGACTTCTTCGCCCCCCTCCCACCTAAAATTTAAACTGGTTACGCTTATGTCTGCAGGAAATCTTTTATGATCGGCCTATAAATCATTTGCTTACAACCGATATCCGATAATCTTTGTAGCACTACTTATGCACGTTTTCAAAACAAACAAACAAAAGAAAAAATTGTTTTCAATTGCTTACACGAACGAACTTCAGAGTTCGATTGCGGGCAGGGCTGTCATGTTATCGAGGCAATAATAAATGTTATCTTAAGGAAAATAATAACAAATGGTGTTAAGAATATTCCAAAAAGTATTTTTAACCAAAATTTTTTTCCACTTTTTTCCATTGATAGTTGAAAATTTGCTTATCACGCCGCGCTTTTCTCAAGCACTTAACGATTGATTATTAAATTTAATTATAAAAAAAACAACAACAACAAAAACAATAATAATAAATATAAAACAATTCATTTATAAATTTCTGATAATTTCTTTGACTAACAAAATAATTTCTTTTTTTTTTTTGTTTGTTTTTTTTTTCTGTTTCTATTCAACATTTCAGATTACGAGCGTCGTTGAAGGCGAAAAGTTGTAAAAATTTTTTTAAAGAAATTTCGCGAGTGGCAAAAACTTAAAGAAAGTGCTCAAGAAAAGTCTTAAGAATTGCAATTAAACGTTAAAAAAAAAAAGATCATATTTTAAAGAAATAATAATTTAAAGAAACAATGATGCTCACCAATTACATTTACACTCAAAGAAATTGTGCCAATTAAATACAAAAAGAAAAATAAAAAAGTTTACACCCAAAGAAAAATTTTTGAGAAAAAAATACAAAACAATTCTCTTTCCGATACAAATTTAAAAACGAAATAAAATTTCTACGTGATATTAAGCCAATAAAAATCTCTACTACTATGGACTCACCCCACTTGCTGCTACTATTCGCCTGTTTGGCACTGTTAAGTGGCCTAAGATTTACGAGCACTTCTACAACCATTTCCTTGGTGGCCTCTATGTCCATAGCAAATCAAGATCTCGAACGTTATTTTCACTCTGCCCCGAACAGAACTCAAACCCTAGCCACTGAGGAACGCATAGCTGTGGACGTGTACACATATGCCTTTCTCAACTACAGCTACATGGAAAGCCAACAGCTGCGGGTGGTCAACTATCAAGAGGAAAAAGCACGCTATGGTGAGGGCCGCATATTAACGGTGCAAGGCAAACTGGTACACATCAGCACACCCGAAGATCTCAAAGATGACTCTGCATGCACGGGGAATTTAAGAGGTACCAACGGCCAGCCTATACCTTCGTTTGGCATTGCCTGGATAGCCTTGGTTAGGCGTGGACGTTGCACTTTTGAGGAAAAAGTGAAAAATGTTTTTATAAACGGTGCTTCGGGTGTCATAATTTATAATGATAAGCCCGTTATGAATTTGGAAAAAATGCAGATTAAGGGTAAAACACGTAAGTAGATTAACAATTCCCCTCCTCACCTGATTAAGCAAAGAAAAATATGAAATGCGTTTTAAGTTTAAATATGATTACCGACCAATACTTTATTTGTTTATGTTTCTAGGCAATATAACAGCTGTGATAACATATCAAGACATTGGCCTAGAAATGGCAATGCGTCTTGATCAGGGTTTCGATGTTTACGCTCATATAATAGAGGGACGTAGTGGTGTGAGACCCATAAATAGTTTAAATCGGTAAGTAAAAAAGCACATTTTGAATTTTAAAGTAGTTGTAGTACGTATTGACCTTTGACCTTTAAGAGAAAAAATGAAATATTTTCCTGTAAAATTGATAATAAATTCGGGGAAGATTTTCGGCATTAATTGCTGCTAAATGTTGTTCTACTAAAGCTTTTTTAAACTTTAACCTTTGACCTTTAATAAGAAATACAATAGCTGATCATTTTGTGTTGCTTTGAGACTAATTTTTGCGCATTTCCGAGCAGTATCTCAGAATTTACACACTAAAACCCAGTCGTAGCCTTAGCGCCGTGGACGTAACGTGGATACACTAGAACCTACCAGAGAGCAAATAGTATAAAAAATAGTGGGTTTCTCAAGTCCAATTAATGCTTAATACACTGAAAGAAATTAAAGAAACGTTCAACAATGTAAGCGTATCACGATGAACGACTTCATAACCCATCCTAGCTCAGAATTGATAACTCCATCACTACTACGTTCATGAATTCGGTTAAGAGCATGATAGGGCAGCAAATCTAGATGAAAAGTGCACGAAAAGTCTGCTTAAACTTTAAAGAAGTAGTGTTAACGTAGTTATCGTAGTTATCGTAGCCATTATTGAACCGTCTTGGGCATGCGACCAAAAACTTCTGTATTTCTTGCTGTAGAGACAACGGAGGCGTCGAACGTTGTGCCGCAGGAGTAGAGCTAAGCTTCTACTAAGCAAATAATCTCACTAATCTGGCAAGTATAGACATTGGTTTCGTCATACGCTCCAATTGATTGCATTTTTAAAGGAATTGAAAGCCTTTAGTGCAGCGTTATGTCGCAGGAGCAGGGCTGAACTTCTGCTAAGCAAATAATCAAACTGATTTGTTAAGTATACACATGGTATTCGTCAGATTCTCCGCATGATTCCATTTTTACAGGAATTGAAAGACTGTAGTACAGAGGTCGGCACTATTATCCCCCGGGCGCCAAACATCTTCGATTTTCAACACACACATAGGACACGAACATCAACAATGTTTGTTAAAAAGGGCGTAAAAATGTATTCAATTGCTTGTCACCTTCTAAGGAAGAAGGTTCATACCGCTTTTTTTGGATTTCAGTCATATACACCCAAAGAAATATTACAGTAGGATTCACTAATAACAATAAGAAATGATCTCGACTTTTGGAAGAATATTTGTCGAGTTATATACGCTGTCTTCAGGAGTTTCGTACTGTAAATTTTTTCTATATTTTCCACATACATTTACACTTTATTAGCTTAATAAGTACACTTGAAAAAATTACTAAGAATTTTCCCCTCACAAATTTAGTAACATTTTTCTCACCTCTGCTGTAGTATCACAATGGGCCACATGTAGTCACTTCCACCCAACCTGCTTGTTGTTATGCAGACCTCCTTAGTGTTGAAATGTCTAAAAAAAGAACGTGACTCCTTTAAATATCTGAATAGCTGTCATGTTCCAAATACATTTTCATTGTCATTGTTTTTGGGGGGGAAATTTTTTGTTTGTTTTTAAAAATACTTTTACCGGTAAAAAGAAAGTCCTCGAAACAAAAAAAAAAAAAAAAATTCCAATTGAAATCAGATTCTCATGATTTTGTTTTGTTGTTGTTGTTGTTGTTGTTGTTGTTGTAATTTATGTAAAAATATAACAAAATCACCCACAATTAATGCTAAAACGGGTATAACAACTCATGTTTGTTTTTCTTCTTCTTTTCTTTTTTTTTTTAATAAAATTTTTCTTGATGAAACACAATTTCTTTAAAATCTTTAAAGATCACGAAATACAGGCCTCGTGATAATGTGAATGGCAAGAATTTGTATTTATTTCAGTCTGTTTTGAGGTTCATTAACATATTTTTCACCGTATTTAAGGTATTTTGTTGTACAAAGTTAAATGAACTCTCACAACAACAACAACCAGAGTGTAAACGGTAAATTAAAACAGATCAAGAAGAAGCAGAAAAAAAAAACAGCACAGCCCCTGATCCACCTCAATCCCTGAACAAATCGAAGATAATTTTGGAATCAAAAAAAAATTAATTTTTTTTTTTTGTTGTTGTTGTTTGTTTTTGTCTCAGAAATGCTAGACAGAGGAGATATGGGGCCAGAAAAAACCCATTAAAAAAGGTGCTTGTTTTTGAGACAACGACCGACTGACTTATCATATGAAAAAAAGAAAACACAAACATAATTGCTAATAAATAAATAAATATTATAAATTAATTAAAAAAAAACAACAACAAAAACAAATTTAAAGAAAATTTTTGTTTTTTAAATTTTTTTTTTCTTTTTTTTTTCGTCAAAAAAAAATTTTTTTTTTTTTACGGAGCATGTTTTGAATTTTTTTTTTTTTAACATCGAATGAATGAACGTGAGATAAGCTTTTAAGATAACAATTTGAAAAAATTTTGTTGTTATTGTTGTTGTTATTGTTTTTATTTGTTTAAAGAAAACAAATAAAAATTTCTTTTAATTTCTTTAAATGACTGGAGATGCCGGGGTTTGAACCCGGGACTTTTCACATGCGAAGCGAACGCTCTACCACTGAGCTACATCCCCCTTCACGTTCATATACATTCCTTACAAGCTTTTATTTCAATTTGGCATCAAACATATCCTTTTGTTTCGTGTTACGAAAAGGATGTTGTGTGTTATGCAAACGTAGTTGTTGTTGTTGTTGCTGTTGTTGTTGTTATACAACGGTTTTTAAAATTTATTTTTTTCTTTCAGAACTTCTGTACTATTTGTGGCAATATCGTTCATAATATTGATGGTGATTTCATTGGTTTGGCTGATATTCTATTACATACAGAAATTCCGTTACATGCAATCGAAGGATCAACAATCGGTAAGTACCGTTACACAAGGAATTATAAGAAAACGACATAAAAAATAGTGAAAAAGTCCTAAACGATGTGAAAAGAGTATTTTTCCTGCACCTCCTCCTTCATATCTCTAATTATACAGCAATCGACATGAAATTCCTTCTAGAATATCGAAATTTATCGATAAATTTTCTTTCGATTTCTGATTTCAGCGTCATCTTTGCTCGGTAACGAAAAAGGCCATCATGAAAATACCCACAAAAACGGGTAAAAGTACGGATGAAAAAGATGCCGAATCTGATTGCTGTGCCATTTGCATAGAAACCTATAAAGCCTCGGATCTCATTAGAGTTCTGCCTTGCAAGTAAGTTTGAGAAATTCCTTGCCAATCCATTACACCAACCTTTAATTTCTTTCGTTCTTACAGACATGAATTCCATAAAAGTTGCATAGATCCATGGCTGATAGAGCATCGCACATGTCCCATGTGTAAATTGGATGTGTTGAAATTCTACGGTTATGTGGTGGGTGATGAAATTCATGCAACACCATCTCCCCAGCATACAGTGAATGCTAATAATACAGCACCCTTAGATGATACAGATGTGCCTGTGGTAGTTGTAGGTGTAGTGCCTAGAACACAAGCAGCCACGCATAATGCATTAGCAAATAGCAATAATACTCCCAGTAGTAGTAGTAGCAATAGCAGTAGTAACAGCAACAGTAGTGCTAGTAGTAATAGCCCTAGATTATCAGCTACTCGAGCTAGTGTTGAGACACAAACTATCACCACCATAGAACCGCATAGCAGTAGGCTAGATTGTATTGATACACACCTAAATAATTATCATAATCGAAGATATTCATCATCTCAACAAACAGTTGTTGATACAGAGAATAGCAATAATAGTAGCACAAGCACAAATACAAATACAAATACAAATGCAAGTAGCAATAGTAGTAGTAGCATTAGTAATACACAAAATTTACCGGCAAGTGATAGCCAGCAGGCCTGCTGTGCACCAGTTCAAGTTAATACCGGCAGTCATTTGGTTACAGATGTTTAAGCAGAAGAAGAAAAAAATGTTTAAGAAAGAACCAAGCAAACCCAAAGTACCAGTAACTTAATGTTTAAAACCAAAGCTGCCAATAGCTAAGTATTTAGTTAAACGGTTCTGTTTCACAAGTTTTCAAAAATAATTGAAATAATTTTGCGAAAAAAAAAGCTTCCCGAAACAGGAAATATTTTTAATACACCAACCAAAGCTTTTTATTCAAAACTGACCTTCAAGAACTAAGTTTCAGTAAAGCTTTTTAGGTTTTTTTGGGATTTTCTTTGCCCTAGAAAGTATATTGTTAAGCGTATTAAAGCTTAAAATAAAGAAAAGTTTTTTTTATACAAAAACAATTGCTGTAAGCTTTTTAGGCTTAATTTTTTTAACATTTTTTCGTAGAAAGAAATATTTTATTTAAATCTCGGAAACTCATTAAAGCTTTCATATTTCACACGAAATTTATTTTAATACAGTAAAGCTTTCATTTACCAGAAGAGCTTTTTAAGCTTTCATTTTATATGATCCATATTGTGAAAGCCGTATTCTATAATTAAAGAAAAGTTAACTTTTTATGTATAAAACAAGCTTAAAAGCTTTCATTTCATAATATTCTCGATGCTTAAAGAAAAAGCTTTCTTCCAATGATAGAATTTTTTATATTTTTTAAACTTAGGAAAGCTTATAAAAATGCAATGCTTAGAAGAGTTTTTGTTTTTCATTTTAAATTAAAAAATCAAATGAGATTTTGAAGCTTATCTATGATAAATGCTTTAAAATTTATATTTGTTCATTTCAACGAGTTAAAGTTTTCTAGTTTTAGCTCTTTTCTAAACCTAGAAAAGCTTCGTAGGCAAACACACTTCCAAAAAGAAAACCACTTAAGGTTTTATTATGTTCTTGAAAGCTTTTCTTATAAAAAAATGTTAAAAAAATAACTTTTTTGTGATTTTTTAAAACTATTACTGCAGATTGGCAAAGTTTTTAATTCTATAAGAAGCTTTAAAGCTATTACCTTTGAAAAGCTTTCATGTGTTTTGCGAAAAATAAAATAAAACTTTGAATAAAAGTCTTTCGATATTATTTTCTAAGCCTACAAAACCTTGGCAGAAAAACAAATTTTCAAAAATAAAAAAATTAATAGCTGTAAAGCTTTCGTAATAAGCTTACTTAAGTTCTTAAAAGCCAGATTTATAAAAGGAAATAATTGAAAGCAATTTCTAATAATTTTTTAAAAATTTAATGCTGATCAGCAAAAGTTTTTAATTTTATAAAGAACATAAAAGTTGTTGCTAATGAAAAGCTTTCTAAAGATTAAAATGTAAGGCTGTAAAACAAATTCTTTGAAATTATTCAAAGCATTATAGCCATAGTTGGAATATATTTTTTAATTTGTAAAGAACTTTACGCTTTAAATTTAAAAAAAAAAATTCTCGAAAGCTTTTAATAGACTTTGAAAAAAAAACATTTTAAAATTTAAATACAAAAAAAGCTTCCGGGTAAAAAAAAATTTCTTAAAAATATTTCCTGTTATAGACCCTTTGCATTGATAACTTGTGTAAATATGAGTTTTATTATGGTGGTTACTATATTTAAACTTTATTGTGTAAATATTTATTTTTAATTTAATTAAAAATTTATTTTTAATTTATTTTTTAAATTATTTTTTAAGTTTTTTTTTATTCTATGATAGTTTTTTTTTTATAAAAAAAAAGAAGAAGAAAGAATAATTTTTAACGCTTTAAACTGAATCCAAAAATCAATACTTAAGAGTTTTAAGACCTTAATAAAACCAAGCATAGGAAATAAAAAAAAATTATGCGCGACATAATTTTAAATCGAAAACAAATAAAATTATAAAAATTTTATAAAAAAAAATCTTTATAATAATAAGTTTTAATTTAAAACAACGGAAAGATAAACGAAAAAAACAACATAATTTTTGTACACCCTATTATAAGGTAAAGCTAAAGAAAAATTAGTTTCATAAGCTAATAAAAAAAAAATTAAAAAAAATTAAGAAAAAAATTAAATGTCGCGCTCACTAGTCATTGATAATTTTTAATTGTTAAAATACAAAAAACAAAAAAAAAACAAATAAAAGACAACATAAATAATTAATAATTATCATTTATTATTATGAGTTTATGTTTTAAAATTGTAATAATTTAAAAAAAAATAAAATTAAAACAAAATCATTTAACACTTTTAAGTCTTAAACAAGAAAAACTTTTTCTAAACAAAACAAAAACAAAAACAAAAACAAAAACAAAAATGTCTTGTGAAAAAAAAGTATTAAAAANTTAAGTTAAACAAGAAAAACTTTTTCTAAACAAAACAAACGATATAATATATTAAGAAAATAACAACAAAAAAAAAAACAAACTCAATTAAATTAAATGTCGATGATAAATATATTGTGTATGTTTAAAAAACAAACAAACAAACAAACAAAAAAAAATTACCAAAAAAAAACCAATGCCATGCTTATTGTTATTATTTTCTGTTTACCATGTAGTTTAATTAGAGCTTTATTGCTTGTAGAAAGCTAGGCTTTAAAGTAAGTTTCATAGCTCATAACCATTTTTATTGGATCAACATATTATCGTACATTCATTAGAGAAAAGAAAAAAAACTTTTAGAAAATAAGTTTCAAAGCCAAGCTAGGCTTGAATGTGAGACTCATATCGGCGTGGTAGCTTCTGTTATCAGAAAGCTCACTTGAGCATGCATAGCGGCCCATTGAGCTGAGAGTCATATCGCTCGTCCATTGTATTTCTATCAGAATCGGATCTTCATTTACTAGAGAAAAATCCTTAACATCTCATTAAACCGAATGCCAAATCTATTTGCATTCCTTTCAATAGTTCACAGGCCAATAAGAACACCAATGTAGCGATGAATGGACATGCACTCTAAGGACAAAAGTTCTCTTCTTCTTATTCGTATAATTGCAGCAAAGCCTAGCAACGCCTGCACGTATCTCCAGCTAACACATAAGACGCTCAGAGTATACATAAATACATACTTAATTGGTCATTATCACACTTTAGTCAGATCGTATGGTGCTTTATTTAGATCACCTATGGCACATTCTCTCTGAGTCCCAAAAGTTCCTATTGTAGGTGCGTTGTTGATTACAGTACTACGATACATTGTGACAGAAATTCGTTCTGATAACAGAATGATCACATTGGTCCGATGGATATACTATTAAGCAAGTAGTCCATCTAATTTATTCTAGTTCTTGAATGTATAATTACATCACTGAAGAAGTGGAGCCTACAACCTAGTTCCTCACACCTCTTATATTATGTTTGTTTACTTTATACGTGAGTGGAGTAACCTACAGTTTAAAGTCCACTCCGAACGTCAGACCTTCTTGAACAGCTTTTATATTCCGCTTTTGTTGGAGCTATCTGACCTGGAGTTTGAACCCTTACCCACGTCCTACCTACTAGACTACGGTGACTACTAAAACCGATCAGAATATACCTAGTTTAACTACGACAATCGAAACTCCTAAAAGGTATGGACGGATCTCTGCCTGGATCATAAGCAATGCAATTGAAATGCAATGAGAAATCCATGGCGTTCATTGACGAGAATGTAAGTCCTGCATTTCCCGATTTTTATGCTCAATTTGATTCTGAAAAGCCTGATGCACAACTAAAATTTTTTTCCATTATAATTGACCAGATTGTTTAGATTCTCTCATACGCATTTGTCCCTTGAAGAGTCGCCGCCTTCCTGCATTTTCCCTTTTGCCTAGTATATGCCTTCAAACTTTCTTAGTAATTCCATACAAAGGCTATGGCCTTAGCAGCAGCATAGAGCTCTCCCTCTTGCTATACGATTTGGGTTACAGCAGAGAATGATCGTATTTCTCTTGGTCCGTACGACCGACCATTCTCTTGTAGAAACTCTAAAACAAGCCATGTCAGATGAATTCTTCATTCGCCAAGGCTTATATTTTTCTTGAGGTTGTAACTCGGTAAATAGGCCTCCAATCTAATAGATGTCGAACTTATAGGTTTCACCACATTTTTGTATTTTTAAAGGGAAACCATCATTTAAAGCTTTTAAAATGAACGCCATTCTTATAAGCTTTTAGTTCCACATGTACTAGAGCTTTCCTTCCCCTAAAAATGTTTCTTAAAACCGAGTGTTCTAAACTCGTCTTAAACTTTTCATTTTCTTTAGTTTATTGGCAGTGAAGAAAGTATTTTGGAATATCCAGCAGAGAATTCCACAGAAACTAATGCCAATTCGGCGACTGCAAATAGCAGTGTCACTCGACCTACAGGAGCTTTAGCTGATCTGATAAGAAGTCGTGATTTTGTAATAGACTTCCCGCGTGTCTTTGTCCTGGAAGGAGGCACTGAAACACGTCGCCGGAGTTCAATTTTCAATGAAGGTATACCTGAGAGATCTCAGTCCTCAATGGGTTTGGCACAGGCCAAGGATTGGATGTGTACGGTGGCTAATAAACTGGAAGAACAGCATGGCTTGAGGAGAGCACGGAAAAATAGTCAGAAAATGGAAATGCAGGAGGTTTGTTCTGGTGGTCAAAAGAAGGATTTTAATTTTGATTTAAAAAAAATATTTTCCAGAACCTGTTGACTGTAAGACAGGAGTCCATGAAAATGCGCCGTTCACGCTCAGCAGAGGGACGTTATTGTGTGCGCAAAGATGTGGATGCGGCTGCAAACTCTAAATCGAAAGCCTGCGATAGTGATAATGAAGGAGCATGTGGTGGTTCCTATAGCAACTCGACTAGCTGCTCTACAAGCAGACGCAATAGCTGTAATAATACGCTCACCATTCAAGCGACAGCCTTAAAGTACGACCTGCTTAATAAGCGTCGACGGTCCAATGCCTCAAGAGCCAATGATATGCCTTTAAGTTCTTGGTTGGACCAGAACCAGAAAAAGGATAACGGGCCAAGCGATAGAGGAGCTCAAGAAGAGAACGCAACATTGGATAAAAATTTACCAAACATAACCATAGAAATTGTGGATGAAAATGATTAGTGGAACCAACCTAATAGGGTTACAGGGTATTGACAAGTGCTTTTAAATTAGTTTTATAAACAAATTAAAGAATTTAAAAAATAAAAAAAACTATTTACGGAAATTAATTTGTTGATGAATTTTAAAGAAATAAAAATCAAAATCATTCACAATCGTTCTTTAAATCTAAGGTGATGGGCTGTGCTAAATGGTTTGTGTATTTGAAAGGTTTTCATAATTGGTAATGATGTTGATTAGTTTGAAACTATCACAGTATGTTTACAGCACAGTTCACTTAATTAGAAATTCAGGTATTCAATGAAGAAGAAAACAGAAGCAATAAGTGCAGGGTCAGAAGCAATAAATCTAGGGTTAATCCTCAAATGATGCGAAAAAGCATAATCTTTGTTGGATCCTCTACACTTTGCCCAGTTAGCTTCATATAACTTTGATTCCCAATTTTGAGTAGAACTGTACTGTAGCTTCTGTCTGCATTAGCTACAGAACTCTACATCTTCATTGTTGGCAAACATTTGTCCACCGTTGCCAGGAATCAATACATTGCCTGATTAGATGTAAGCTTGTGGTTCAAATCCTGACTTAGTCATCCAAAAATAAGATATTTCTTAGGCGACTTCCTCTCAGCAGTCTTCTGTCAAAACCTCTGCCCTGAAAAGCTTCTAAAAGAAAATCTGTTGTTCAGAGTCGACTTCTAATTGTAGCTCCTGCCAGTGGTTTATAAAATTAACACACACAACTTGGGTTCTGTGAGAAGCTAGGTTGTAGTCCTGACTAAAGGGTTGTATTCTCATATCAGTGGTGCAATTAGACATTCAAGAACTAGAGAATAAATCAGATGGACTACTTGCTTAATAGTAGGCTTAGCATATCTATCGAACCAATTGGATCATTCTGATATCAGAACGAATCAACAACACACCTACCTTGGGAACTTTTTGGACTCGGAAAGGACGTTGCATAATCAGTTTGAATAAAGCACGATACGATCTAGGAGAGGACTATGGAAAGAATATAATGAAGTTAGGGTCAGTCCTTAGTCGGTCTTTTGATCTACTATGAATACTCTTGTTAATCACAAATTGCATACATCGAGAAATTGGGCTACCTCTTCCAACTGAATCTCTTCCAGCTGAACTTTTCACCTCCAGACATTATGAAGGCAGGGTCAGTCCTCAGTCGATCTTTCGGTCTACAGCGTATACTCTTATTAATCACAAATATTAGACGTCGAGGAACTGAGCAATCTCTTCCAATAGGAGTGTCAATGTCTATTCAATTAAATCGAACGTGCAGAATATCCAAAGTGGCATGAGCCACTTGCGTCGTCCTATCGAGAGCACATGTCTAGAACAGAGGGCCATAATAAATGTGTTTCCTGAATGAATTTGTGTGGACGATTGAGTTCATTTGGAAGACCACGTTCTAATAAATTTTTTCTCCCAGTGCTGGCAACTCTATGCTGACGTCATATATCCCTGAAGGCCCCATATATAGTCGTTAGATTTCCTAGGAACTTGAGCTTATAAATAGCCTCGTACTCCTTTACAATACTACCACAACGGTTACCATATTCAATGTGAAAACAAATTTAATTCGAATAACAATTAACAATTATTTCCTAAGGGTCAAAGGTCATCAAAGCATATTAAAAAGGATTAAAATGTGCTGGAATCAAGAGGACTTTATTACATTTTTTTTTTATTAAATCATCATCATCATCATCATCATCCTCAGCAGCAACAAAACCTGGCACAAGCCATTGGGCATAGAAAATCGACCACAAAATAACGTCTTTATAAGACCAGCAACAGCAGCATATTGCCCCTAAAGCCAAAAAACAATAACAATAACAACAGCAACAACAACAATAATAATAAAAAATAAAAAATAAAAATAAAATACACACAGGCATACAATGTCATGTAAAAGCGGCAGCAGCTTTTTAGCGTTTAACTATTAAAAACAATCATTGCTACAACAGCAACAACAACAACAGCAACAACAACAACAATAGTAAAAGCAACAATATGTGCAATACGATATAAAAATAAAGAACGACTAATAAAGAGATACTTAAACTTAAAACCAAGAGAAGATAAAAATCACTTTAAAGCACAGCAACTGCTATAGCAACAGCTACAATAGCAATAATAACAACAACAACAACATCAACAATAAATTGTTGAAAATAGAAAAAATTTTGTGGCACAATAAAACAATAAACGGCAGCAGCAGCAATAGCTTTTCATGCATACAAGCAACCAAGCACTGTGTCTACGCACAGTGATGTTTACATGTTTAGAATGGCAGGCAGGGCAGAGAGGAACGAGAGAAGAAAATCATTCAAATGGTCATGGGGATAAGGATGAGACCAGTACACACATACATGCCATAAATGTACACACGTACACAATAATGTTGCCCGTTAGAAAGAAAACAAAATTCACTCAAATGATGATGACCATGATGATGATGATGATGATGTTGATGATGATGGGTGCCCGACACACATGTGTGTCTTTGAAAAGCTTCCAGGCATTGGATTAAAACAAAACCAGGCACAGGATTTAAAAAAATAACAACAGCTTTCCATACACATCTACATACACATACTTGTAGTTGTTGTGATTACTTTTCTTACATATTTTTTGTTTTTTTTTTTGTGGCAAAAAAACCCTACAGCCGCGTTCATGTTGCAACAACATCTGTCGCTGGCGAAATATGTGGCCGAAAAAAAAGCTTCAAAAGTAAAAGAAGAAGAAGAAAAAAAATTTTAAAAAATAAAACCGTTTGTACGTGATATTTTTTTTAATTCATTTCTGCTATTGTTGTTGTAGTTGCTGTTGTTGTTGTTCTCTAAATATTACAAAGCACGTGATTTCCAATCCAATTCCATTTAAATTATGAAACGAATCTGAAGGAATTCCATTTTTATTGAATTTCGGCACACAGAAAGGGAAGAAAAAAAAAGTGAAAAAACAAGTGAATTTTTTTGTTGTTTGTTATGTAGCAAGAAGAAGAGAAAAAGAAAAGAAAGTCACTTGGCTACACAGACATTCATTGCAACATGAATTATTTCGAAAGAAAAAAAAAAGAAATTGAGGAAGCAAAGAACCTGGACTGTTAGGTTTACAAGAGACTCTTGCCTATGAAAACTATCACCAGCAGTCTCTAAGTAGTTTGGTACATAGATTGGAGGACATGTATAGCCCTATCTGGTATATGCAAGACATTTTGAGGTCATGGAAACCCCATTACGTTTGCTTTAAATAGGAGAGTGAAGTAAGAGAAGCTAGCATATATAGAGAGCAAGTGATAGAAAAGTTTATGAAACAAAGCACAGGAATTCGGTTAAACAAGGAGAGATGCGTAGCCCTCAGCCGGATCAATTGCATTTTATAAAGAAGTTTATACCACGTCTAGCGACTGTGACTTTAAAACCTCAAAGACCTTTTTCTGCAACGAACAGGATAGTCACAGAGAAGATGCTCTATTGTCTGCTGCCAGGTCTTCTCATCTTCTTATGCCCTGAAGAATCCAACTGAACTCTGTCACCGTCGAGGGCCAATAAAACTCTGGCTATTGGACTTGCTCCATTGACAATTACACTTCCTCTGTCACTATCTGTCCATAGACCTGGCAACCTGCAGCATTAGGCTCAAAAACCAATATCGAACGAATTTCGGAACTGCTAGAGATTTTTACATTTTAGGGCGAAGATTCCAAGGAGTCCTTACAGCCACGAACCACAAGCAACCGAAGCTATTGGTGTCAAGGCTGCCTCACTACTAAGAAAAGTGACGTAATAATGTGTATTAAAAAGCGAGCTCAGTCAAGGCACCAGGTGCCTTAAAAACAGCAATTATCTCCACCTAAATGACACAACAGTTACACTACTGCCCTCAAGGACCCCATTCACAGTCTTCAAAACCGCAATTAACTGACACAACAGTTATCATACGGTTTATAACAAAACTCCAATATGAAATCCTTACAGAAGACTACTGCCTTCAAGGCCCCCATTCAGGTTCTCTTCGTCAATGAAATACTTCTTACAGACTCTCTTGGAAATTATTCGTTCAGATTTCACAGGGCCCCTTCCACAAAGAAAATTCTCAATGCAAATATAAGCTTAGCTTACCACGAGCGGAGTAACGATACTAACAAAGTCTGCTTTTTCCAACAACAATGGTTCCTCACAGTCGGCATAGTCTAGAGGGTAGTGTATTGGCTTATTAGATGTCGAGCCAAGGTTTAAGCAACAGGTCAGACATCTCCAACAAAATGATATGCGAAAAAAATATTTCTTTGGCGTCCATGAAAAGTTTCTCAAAAAAGCTTGTCGTTAGGAGTCGTCTTTAAACTGTAGGTCCCTTCACTAATGGATAAAATTAACACACACAACATACGTGATGTGAGAAACTAGGTTGTAATCCTGACTAAAGGGTTTTAATAATCAATTACGTATGTTTTGTCTGCCAATAAGTTTTGAAAATTTCCGTTTTGCTGGAAATGATTTCTTACAACAGAGGAACTGACAACAGGGTAAAGCGGCTTATGAACATGATTTCAGGTTCTCTTAACAAAAGATTCCCATAACTAGTCCTCTTCTAGGGTTTGAAAAGAAAAATTTTTCTTCTTTCGGTTGATGAAACTTTTCAAAGCCTTCAATAAAAATTTAAGCTTTTGAGCCAATGATCCCCCCAAATATACAATTTGGGGACCTTTTTCTTGAAGAGAAACAGCTCTCACAGCTGTCTGAAGTAGGCTCCTATGAATGCTAGTGCATTTAAGGTCAAAGTTCACATTAAAATTCTATAAAAATAAATTGAATTAAATTAATGTCCTGCGCTCGTTCTCTCTCTCTCTCTCTCTCATTTTCTCTCTCTTATCTCTTTTAATAACAGAAACTCCTTAATAATGAGTGTAGATTTCTAGAGTGCAGGGGGTTTTCTTGCCTTTTTCCATCATCAGTTTTTTTTCTGTGGTTCTCAGTTGAAATTATTCGGCATCTTATTTGTAACGAATTGAAATTATAGTTTATGAAACCATCTTTATGCCTTATTTGTTTGAAATTGGGGGCTAATTATGTTTATTTAAGACGATCTATCTTCAGTGGTTGCGCTGTTTTTTTTTTCTGCTTTTTTTTGCCTTCATTTTCATACAATATTTCCGCAATTCAATATTGAATTCCCTGGTGCCCAAAAAAAAAAAAAAAAGCGGGACATTAAAAATGAAAATGATTTCGTTTTTTTTCTTTTTTTTTATTATTAAATCACTGTGGTACTCTGCCGTTCAGTTGTTCTTTGCCTTACTGTTTCTTAGCCGGCTGGCTGGTTGGATAGCTGGCTGGATGGCCTGGTATTTGGCCATTCCAAACAAATGATTAAAATTTCTACAAGTGGCTCGCGCACATACTTTTTGCTTCCCCCTTGCAAAAAAACAACAAAAACAAAAACAAAAACAAAAACAATAAAAAAAATACTCACAAATTCCTATAATTTGTAGACTCGAAATAATATTTATACGCCTTAATAGACATCAACACGTTTGGGATTCCTTAACTTATTTTTCATTTTTTTTTTGTTTGCTGCTTCTCAACACCGTCATACAATTCAATAAAAACTCCAGTTTTTTTTCAAATCCCCACTTCAATAATTTTTCTTCTTTCTGTTACGTTTTGTTGTAGTGCAAGCATTTAAAATGATTTCTTCTACCCAGAGAAAAAAACAAAAGAAAACGAAGTGAAATCTGTAATGACGGGCCCCATTGCAATGGTCGAAAAACGTACAAAGTGTTCGAAGTTTATGTCGTACGTGCCTCCTTTGATCGTGGGATATTTTACCCACATATACCATTAGGCTACTACACATCACAACGAATAGCACAATATCAACGAACGAATGTACATACGAACAGCAAGCGAACAAACGAATAAACGAACGATCGAGCAACCGAACACCAGTGGATCATTGTGAGGAATATGAAATAGTGTGGCGGCCACTGTGGCTATTAACCAAGCACTCAGTCAGCAAGTGGGGTTTTTGTATTGTGATTTAAAAGAATCAAATCTTCAAAGGCTGTGAGATTTTGGTTTCACGCACTATATGGTCACGGTATAGGACTTCGACAAGCTGCCCTTAGTGGTTTATGTAGGTTGTAGGCATGTCATGGTTTAGTTAGTCTTGCAAACTTCTCTCAGGATTCGAAAAAAGAGGCTGGCCTTAAGGCAATTGCTTAATTCATTATTCAAAAGGCTCCCTGGCAGACTTGGTTGTAATCAACAAGGCAAGAGGTTATCCAAGAATGGCTTTCACTAAGGTATTCGCTGGTTACAGACGAAAGTAGTCTTAATTCGGTATTGAGGGATTGCTTTCAGTTCGTAGCAAGGCTCTCAATATGCTTCTGTAAAGGAACAGAGAGTTGTTAGTTTAGCAAAGCTGGATATTGGCTTATTACACGTAAATATACTGTTCAAACCCAAGGGCAGACATCAGTACGATATACGAAAAAATACTCCCTCGGCGACTTCCTCTCAGCAAATTTCTGGCAAAGACTTTTTAAGTCAATAAAATTGCCATCAAAAGTTTCTCAAAAATCCCTCGTTCGAAGCCCAATTTAAACTGTATGTCCCGCCACTCATGTAAGAAATTAACACACACAGCTTAAGTGGTGTGCGAACATAGATTGTAATCCTGACTGAAGGGTTCTAATGACGACTGATGTATGTTATGTATTGGCTGGTTACATATCTAGATAGTCTGATTGGGCACTATGACCAGTCGAGATTGAGAGATTGATTTCAGTCCGCAGTAAGGCCCCCAATATGCTTCTGTAAAGGAAGAGGTATTGGTACTGTTGCCGCAACTTTTCTAAGCTGTTAACATTTTAACGAATACAGTCTTTTAAAGCACTGTGTCGGTATCATAAACTCAACGGCTTTAGTTTGTCCTTTGCGGTGATCATTCATATCGGGTTATTGAGTAAGTGAGTGGTGCAGTGCGTGCGTTTGTGTTTGTGTTCGTTTCCTATCAAAGAATTTCAATCCAAATTTTAAAGTTTTAAAAATTTTTTTATTACTTCTACTAGTGTTTCACCCCCTTCACCGTCTTCTTCTTCGTGTTCTTCAATATCTTCGTTTTCATGTGCTTCTTCCTATTAAGAAAATAAAGGGTGCCGCAAAATGTGACAGGAAACCAAAGTGAATGAAGAAATCAATACAGCGGCCAAGTCGGGTATGGATCGAGGAGATAAAAACATGGAAACTATATCAGTGGCGTATAGTGATGAACATTACAAGCCTTTAGTCAGGATTACAACCTAGCTTCTCATGTCACTTATGCTGTGTGTGTTTATTTTATCTATGAGTGGCGGGACCTGCAGTTTGAAGTCGACTCCGAACGTCATATTTTTTATGAGAAACTTTTCATGTTGCAGATGTCTGAACTAGGGTTTGAACCGTGGCCTCACGTCTAATACGCCAACACACTACCTACTAGACTACGGCTACTAGAAATGGTCTTGGGAATTTTATTTAGGAATTGGGAGCCTAGATTTGGTTTTTGAATACATTGAGCCCTGCATGCTTCAAGGGCGTAAGCTCGAAACATATATTCTGTGAACCTAACATTGCCTTTAAGGGGAATAACGTGCCTCATAAAATATCTAAGACTTCAGCTTCAATTTTTCCGCGCTAGCTGGAATGCTTCCGGACACACAAAGCTTTTTCTATTAACTGGAATGAAGTCTTCAATCCCTCTACTAAATTATGAGCGCCTGACATCAACATAAAACTGTTCTTCACCTACTTTACACATACCCGGCACTTGTTTGGAGAAGAAATTGGCATCTGGGTGCCTACTACATGGAGGATCTAGATGAACTGTCATGTACGGATATTAGCAGCCTGAGATGCTTCATCGGAAGCTCCGAATGGTTCCTGGACTAGGAGAAAATGTAAAACTGTGGTATCACAATGGGTCCTGTGTGCGTCCTAAGTGTGTCTGATCATGACTCCATCGAGGAACAGTCACTTCTACCTACCTACCTACCTACCTGTCATCAACCTGCGATCACTTGCCGCAGCAGTTCTGTGCCATGGATGCTGGCTACCATATACCACAACCACTAAGCACCACCCTGTATTTAAATTGTGTTAGCAAATGTTGTTGTTGTTATAGCTGAAATACGGTCGGCATCACAGGTGATAACTAAAGGATCTGATGCTAATGTGATTACAGCCTTTAAGTTTATAAACATCAATGCACTACACTGCACTGCACTGCACAGCCACAGCCACAACCACAGCCACAGCCACAGAGACAGTACAGCCAATATGTCTCAGACAGCCAGCAACGGCCAGCAACAAATGAACATAAAACAGAGAGAGAGAGAGAGGAGGCGCGAAGAGGAGGATAGGGAACTTAAAAATTTCTTGAAGTGTGCTTTCAAAGATGCTTTATTTTGATTTTCGCTTCTTTTTTGCTGGTTTTTTTTTTGCGAATTGAACTTCATTGAGTTTTAATGCCTCCTGTGGTGCTTTGCAATTACTTTGCCAACAGCAGAAGCAGCAATAACAACACCAACTAACAGCAGTTGTTCTCCCTTGCAACAGAGAATATCAGTAGTAATGGTTGTTGTTGTTGTCGTTGTTATTATTGTTGTTGTACATGTTGCTATCGTATTGTATCGCATCGTATTGTATCGTATTGTTATTGTTATTGTTGTTGGAAAACATTTTTTGGCTTAAAGTTTAGCCATCTTAACTGAGAATATAAAAATAAAAGCGGCAACATCAACCGGCCGCAAAAGACTGTGCAACTGCTGAGTGAATTGGCCACATGGGTTTTATGTTCTTCTTCTTCTTCTTAGAGTTGTTGTTGTTATTACTGTTGTCTTTATTTTTTTTTTTGTTTTTTTAAGAGGGATTTTCTAGAGGGTTGGCCTGGGTTGGAGGAAAGGTGGATTTCTTGGTTTTTTTTTTCTTTCTTCTTGTTTTTGTTTTTGGTGTACGACTTGGTGTCGAACTGTCTTGTAAAGCAAAGGATTTGTGTGGTGCGGCTAAGTGTCAGCAAGCAAGTGAAAAAGTCAGCAAAACAAAAAAGGGGGAGAAAAAATATGCCGAAATTTGTTTTTTTTTTTTGGAGGAAAGCGAAAAAGTCAAATAAAAGGAGCTGCAGACAGTGATGTTGGAGGGAAAACATTTTTTACTTTTGTTGTGTCTGTATGTACTATGAGATGTCTTGTAGCCACCAAAGAGGTTTGATGTTAGAGGCCTTTTCAAGTGTGTCTCTTCAAGGAGTTAACAAAAGTACTCAAATGACTACTTAAGTATGGAAACGAATGCTGATTTCCACGTAATCCAACGTAGAGGTACTTACTTGCGTAGGAAAGTAGCCTCATGAGTACACTCAAAAAAAAAAAGCCAGTAGCTTCGAATAGCATGCCTTTGGGTGCCAATTGACCTCCCCCAAAACTAGAAATTTCTCTTTCTGGGGATCTTCTTAGGCATAGAAGCCCAAACTGATCATTTTGTTATCGTGTTGAAGCCCGTTTTTTAAGCTCCTTTCGCTTGTAAGAAATCCCTTTTTAATTTTTAATCACATTTTTATCTGCCTAAACCACTGTCCCTTAAAGTGTCTTCTGTCTACCCCTTGTATATCACTTAATCCATAATGGAATTTTCTCCCCCCTCCCCCCTCCACAAAAAAAATTTTGTGATTCTAATTCTTAAAAACATTTCTTAAGCTGCTGGGCATACCTGCGTATAATATAGTGGTGATGATGGAAGAGGGAGCAACAGGAAATATTTTTTGGGGTCAATTTTAATTTCTTGATTTTTTTTTTGGGCGTACAAGTAGAGCTTTAAGCTGGTTCTTCTTTTCTTGGTTTTTTTTTGTTTTTGGTTTGAAAATAAGCGACAAAAAATTCGGTTTTTAATAATTTTGAAGAGGGTTTGTTGAGAATGGCTTCGGTGATGTGCTACTTATTTGTATGGGTTATAAGGGAAGGATAGCTAACGGGATAAATATCAAGGAATTTAAACAAGAAGAAGCAAAAAGAAATTTAATGTACATATAGACACCACATGTGGAAACGCCTAAACCACGCTGCCGAAATGCGAAACTGATCCAAGAAGATCTCATTACGATGTCTTCCACACAACATCAGCCTGAAGCTCGCGTTGAAACAGTTGTTCAAAGCAAGCTGAAATATTTCAAGAAGGATAATCTTACCCTCGCGTTGAAACAGTTCTTCAGAGGAAGCTCAAGCCCTTTAAGGAAGATAACCTTAACCTGTAAGGATAGGTTGGATTAGATTAATGACTTAATTAAGCTGGATCTAGACAGACCACCATTATGGAACCACATCAAGACCACGGATAGAGAACTAATCAGAGGAAGGGAATAGAAAAAGGATTACAGTCACCAAAAGTTGTTTTTAAAATACAGAAGATTCAGGGTATGTAGGACAGCATACTTCCTTAAGCCACTGAGGAATGATACCCTTACCTTACTTTGTGTTCCTGGGCATTTACAGTGGGAATAAGGGATTGAGTCACTATCAGAAGTGTCCCTATGGTTGCTGTAGTGAAGGTAAAGCCATTTTTCCGCGAGTCTAAAGACCCGTGTTCAAAGCTGTTGGTCTCAAGATAAAGTGACAGATGATCTCGGAAGTCTTTTGGTCTCATAAAATAGCCAGACGACTGAGCAAATAATACAGGCAGATGTAGAATTTCACCTGCGTGCAGCATCCCTTGGAAAAACCTGTAGGTTTTCTCTTAACGCCAATGTGCCAGTAGGTGGTGACAGATTCGTCAAAGCGATACTTTAATTTCTTCATTTCCTTTGATATCTCTGTGTACCGTGTGAGCAAGTTTAAGAGAATTGTGCATACGTTACTGAGAAAATTAATTTCTTCCTTACATCGGCATACTACGATCGAGTTCCTATTATGCGATACCGACTATCTGATAACAGCCTGGTTATCAGAGACAAGGCTTGCTTATCATACAAAATCGTACAAAATGCAGAAACAAACAAAAACTGAATAGCATACCTAAGCGCTTACTGAATACGATCGCGATTAAATCGTAGCACGCGGGTTAAATTGGTAGCCAAGCTCTACTACAAGCTGGTCCTCTGCTGCCAATCTCCCATGCGTTCCACAAAGTGGAAAAACAACACCAGTCACTAAGCGATAAACTTGGCCGATAGGGAGATAAATCGAAATTGAAGAATACATCCTCTGGTCGGGAATACCACCAGAATAGAAAAAAAGGCCACAATTCACAAGCGGCAAATTGGGCCTATAAGTAGTTGAATTGAGTTGCAACAGCACATCTTCAGGTCCAGGATAACGCCATCATGATGATGTTTCTTATCTAAACTAACTTATTACCCTAGACTTACTACCACTTGAAGAATAACTATTCTCACCAAAGACGACTAATATTGTTGTTGACATCTTCATTACCCAAAATACTGTTTATATGACAACATTCCGTTAAAGGGTATACTTCCCTTCTTGAAATATTTTTTTCTTTTGCAAATTTTTTTGATTTTAATTTTCAAGGAGTTGAATATGATGAACAGCAGATGAGAAATTTGCTTTTTTTTTTTTTTGGTTCAATCTGATTGAAATAAAAAAAATGTGTGTGTGAGTGAAACTGGTGAAATCAAAGCAATTTTTTTTAGGGGAACACTGTTGATCAAAAACAACAACAACAACAACAACAAGAGAAGAAGAAAAGAAAAAAATGTTAAGGAAGAAATGATTTTTTGGTGGATATTGTTTGCAAATTGAAATTGAAGGCGGTTACAGTTGAAATCGAATTTAGTTACGGGGCGTTACACTGTGCCAATGTTTAGGGCATATTAATGTTTTTGAAATCTTGTGGACACAGAGCAACAACAGCAGAATGATCGTAGAACAAAAAAAACAACAAAAAAAAACTTTTAAAAGCCTTTAGAAGGACAAGAATTTTTTTCTTAAATTTTTTTAATTTTTTTTTTAAGAAAAAGAAACGTTTTTTCTTTCTTACAAATTGCCACCGTGTGTTGAAATAAAAAAAGAAGAAAAGAAATCCTTCAAAATCTATCTGTCATCACAGAGCAAGGAAACTAAACAAAATTTTTCTGATTTTAATGAGATTTTTGTTTGTTGTTGTTGCTGTTGTTGTTGTTGTTGTTGTAGAGTTATTCGTTTTGTCATTCGTTTTTTCGCTTTTTTTGTGCCATTTTAGCGAAGACAAATGGCCAAAATGGCAAAGAGAGCAGCAATAAAGTTGAGGATTTTATTTGTATAGCGTAACGAAATGTGGTGTAATGAAGAGTAGAGTGTCCCTCTCTATTAAATGAAGGCTTTAGAATACAACAAACAGGATACTTTTGTTTTCTGTTTGTATTTCAAAAAAAAAAAATTTTTTTTTTTTCGATTTTTTTGAAATCGAAATCGAAACGTAGTTGGCAGCCAGTATGCCAATGAAAAGAAGTGTTAAAAATAACGCACACTACACACATTCATACATACATACATACATACATATGTATATACATACGCTATACTTACCTTGACGAATTGCTAGTTTTATTGTTTTAAATTTTTAATGTCCCTGCATTTTAACAATTCCTGACAATAACGCAGAAAGATAGCCAATGAATGATTCAGTAGATCCAGGAGTCTGAAAAGTATAGAAAATGTTGAAAATAAATTAAAAAGAAGAAGAAGAAGAAGAAAAACGATTTAATTTAAAGGCCAAATATAAAAATCAAAATGAAAACAAAAACAAAAACAAAAACAAAAACAATAAGAATGCAAATGTTTAGGAGCAACATAAAAAGTGCCTGTGACACCTCTAGCAACATGACAAAATTAACGACTTTGGAAGCGAAAATAAATTAAAAACTTTAAGAAAAAAACTTTTCAAAATATTCAACGCCTATTTGCATGTAGAATTAGAGAAACAAAACAAACCTAAAATGCAATCAAAGCCGCTCTTCTGTTACAAAAAAAAAGGATGACACTTTCAACCACCCTCCGACCTAACAATCTGAACTTAAAATTTTTTAGGAAAATATCTTCACCTCTCAACATACTTACCTACTTAGTTAATTGACTGGCCATTAACAACCCGATTAACGGATTTCGGGCTGCCTTAACACATCTTTCAAGGCGCCTCTACTTCTTGAATGCCTACGCCAGTTGGTCACACCAATCAATGACAGAACTTTCTCGATCTGGTCCTTCCAACGCACACACGGTCTTCCTCTTCGCTGACTTCCGCAAATCTACGCATCAAATGGCCGTCTAGATGGAGCATCCTCCTCTATTCGAACAACTTGGCCGAGCCAGCGCAGCCGCTGGATGTTAATACGCTGCATAACGTCCATATTGAGGAGCTCATATAGCTCACTGTGGTATCGAATGCGGAAATTATTGCCAATTCGCACAGGACCGAAAATCTTACGTTGGACTTTTCTCTCGAATACTTTCAAGGCTGCTGCATCAGTGCTTAATCGTGTCCATGCCTCTGCGCCATAGAGAAGCACGCAGCACAACTTCCATGTCGTTCAGTAGCTCATACAGCTCACTGTGGGATCAAGTGCGGAAATCATCGTCAACTCGCACAGGACCTAAGATCTTATGTGGGACTTTTATCTCGAATACTCTCAAGGCTGCTGCATCAGTGCTTAATAATGTCCATGCCTCTACGCCATAGAGAAGCACGGGGAGGATGAGCGTCTTGTAGAGTATAGGTTTTGTCGTACGGGAGAGGTCTCTATTACGCAAAAAAATCTCTCAACATTAATCGTCTTTCTCCACGTTACACTTTTGCCAGCGCTCGTAAATAACTTCTTCAACCTGTGGTTAGCAAGACCCGTAATTGTCTACGTCTTAAAATTTGCGCTGAGGTTACTGGCGCAATGGTACCACGAATGCTAATCCAACAGAGTTATTCTGATTAATAGGGCAATACAAAACCCCTCAATTCACTATCCCTAATAACTCACTCTCTCTCCTCTAATAACCAAAAATATCTTGGAATTATATTCGGCAGCAAACTAAACTCCAATATGGATACACAAAACCGAATCGCAAAGGCGTCAACAGATCTTTATCGGTGCAGAAAACCAACACACCTGAGCCTGATATCCATATCGTATACATACCAGGAAGCAATAATAAACCGACCAACTGGCGAATAAATTGGCCAGGTACAGTACAACCATTGAACTTTGGAAACCCCTTTAAAAACCTGCGGTCTTATGATTGAAAATGCAGGAAAGCCGAATGGGCGCAGAAAATCTTGACAAAGCTGGATAGAGCACGAGAAAACTCTCCTTAAAATCCAAAGGAGCATGCTCAGTGAGGTCTGTGGAGTCATTACTGGGCATGACATTATAGGCACCACTTGGCAAACAGTTTGTGCCAGAAGCCTGTTGAGACGTGAATAAACTTTGTTGTATAAAATCGAAAGTAGAAACCTACGTACATAATTGGTCATTACAACCCTTCAGTTTAAAGCCGACTCTGAACGACAGTTTTTTAATAAACTTTTCATGGCAATTTTTTATTTGCTCTTCGAGTTTTTGCCAGAAATCTGCTGAGATGAAGTCTCCGAACAAATATCTCTTCATGTCACGACTTCATGACTGACCTGGGGTTTGAACCGTGGCCTTATGTCCAATAAGCCAACACACTACCTACTAGACTATAGTGACTTCAAGTAGGTAGGTAAGTAGAAACCCTCTATATAAGTCGCCGTTTTGCTAACGTTACGGTTATGAAGCGATATCGTGTATAACCTTTAACCTCCTTGCAACTTCGGGAGCTTGCCTGGGAAACTTAGAAGCCTTTGTGACTTTGAAGTTATTTTTCGTAATTGCGAGCCTATTTACTTAATTGTAGATTTTATGGCTGCAACCCATATTTAACTCAAGTCAATGAGAAACAAAAGAAATCTTATTTAACATGCGCTTAAAACGAATGACAATTTATGATCCATAATGATCCCTAGTGCCTGGACATAGTGTTGCCATATGTTAGCCAATAAAGAAAGAAAAAGAAAAAGAAAAGGGAAAGGAAAAGATTTAAACTTCACACTTAAAATTCCTGTTAATGAGATGAGTTTTTAGTTTTTATTGTCTCACCAATTAGTTACGATGATCCTATTAAGAGAAGAATTTTTTATCTTTTTGGCAGGAAAGAGAGAGAGAGAGGAAAGAATTTTTTTCTTTTTTGGCACATGATCATCGTTTTCTTTTACAATTCTTTTCGCTTCTATTGATTGGATTGGTGCGTATAAATAATTATTTTACAAGAGATTATCGCTGGTATAAGCCAGCTGCCACTGTCACTAAAATGATGATGCTTTCACTTGCTCTCTCACTCTCTCTTGCTCTCGCTCTCTATCTCTCTTTAATTTGATAGTGTTTGTGTTTGTGTTTGTAAGTGACAGTTATATGAAGAGTTATTGTTTTAGAAATTTTTAACGGTTATTGTAAGAATTTGTTGCGGCATCAGTTGATATGGTCGGCACGTTTCTTTTCTTTTCATTTCTATTTGAAAAATATTGATCAATAGCCAGCCAGCCAGTCAGCCAACCAGCTAGCCAGCCAGTCAGCCAGCCATTCCATTTGTATCACTGTTTGCTCTTGGTTTTTTTTTTCTTTAAAATTTTTTCTCATTTTCGAATTTCGTTACGGAGTTTAAATATAATCACTGTCACTTCTTAAATTAAAACAGAGAGCCACAGATAGAGAGAGAGAGAGAGAGAGAGACTCAGTCTGAAAAAAAAACTTTGTTAACGACTTCAATATGTCATGGAACTTTGTACTGGGACCGAAACACACCTTAAAACAACAACAACAACAACAAAACACAGAAAATATGTGTCAATAAAATGTCACGCTTTTAGAGAAAAAAAAAACAAGACGGACAGAGAAATAGAAAAAGGAGAGCATTTTAGCGCTGTGACATGTGCTATTTGCATTGGCATGACAACAACCATAGCAAATTCTCGAACAATCAGGTTTTCAAATTCACTGGGCATATCAAAATTGTTCATTTATGATCCTTATCAGCTGCCGTAAAACGATTTCAAGGAATTTTGGCATATTTTCTGTTTATAATTCCTAAAAATTGATTGATGTTCGGTGTCCTATGTATTCACGTGTAATTTTTCTCTTTTTTATTCTTTCGATAAGAACAATAAACAAATAAAAAAGTGAATAAAAAAAGTGTTTCCCTAATTGTTACCCCAAGCCCACGTAGGGCAAAATCGAAAACGAACATCACATGAAGGTCAGAACGCATGGCTAATTTAAAGTTCGAGTAGGACTCATTAACTGAAGGTTTTATAATAGAATTTCAAGCATGATAGTATGGCCCTCTGACTTATTCTACTCTGGAGACTCTGTGCAATGAATTCGAAATTTAAAAATAACCTAAGCTGCGGAATTTTCTGGGAAGAACTTAATCTTACATTATCTCTTAGCCTCCCTAAATATTGTAAAGAGTTTCAGGGCGATTTAATGGCCATAAACTACTCTGCCGAACTGATACACTAACGCGTCTCTAACAGCAAGCTTTTCAATTCCCTCTGACAGTTAGACAAGAAACTTTAACCCGGAATTCTCCGGAAATCTTTTGAACGACTGTGGGAATTTTTTTTTCAGTCTAATGTAGGTACCGGGCACAGTAATATCGAAGGTATGCCCAATTACCCGTGCTGATGGCACAATGCTATCCAATTCAATTCGCATATAAATATGGGTTCCACTTTCTATTTCCACTGGGATGTCCCATTAGGCAGACGTATTTATTGACCTCCGACAAACCCAATGCTGAGGAAAAATCTTGCTGGCACCTGGACTGAGTTGGATAGATTGTAAGGGTATCTCGTCACTGAAACGATACTCACAAGTTCTTCCATAAAGGGTAGGTATGCGGGGAGAGGAAGTCCGGCGTAGTCTAATAGATAGTGTGTTGGATTATTAGACGTGAGACCACGGTGCAAACGCCAGGTCAGACGTCTGTAACAAAACGAAAATATGAAAAAAAATTTCTGCGATAACTTCCTCTCAGCAGATTTCTGGCAAAAAATCTGCGAGTTGATAACATTGGCATGAAAAACTTCTTAAAAATCTGTCATGCGGAGTCGACTTTAAACTGTAAATCCCGCCACTCACGTATGTATGCTGATATCTGGGCACTGAATCTATTCTCACGGGTTTTTACGTAATAGCTAGGCATGTGGAAAGACTTTTCCGTTGAGATGGAGATATTACGAACGTGATCGCGCTCTCTTAAACGTAACTGATAATGGAAAGAGAATGAAAACATCTGTCTCAGCCTTCAGTTCTGTAGGAATCAACACCGAACTGCTAAAAACTCGGAATTTCCAATTTAGATTCACGTGCTTAAAATAAGGATCTTGTTGCAAAGAATCACTTCTTGCCTGCCACGAAAATATGAATGAATTTATAACACAACAAACGAAGAAATTTTCTTTTATTTTCTCGGCTACATAAGCGCATTATAAAGTCAGTCAGTCAGTGTCTTAGAAAAACAAACAGACACGGAAGAAAATTGTCTCTGAATTTACGAAATCCATGACAATATTTTTCACAACTTTTTAAGCCTTTCTAGACCGTCTTTGAGTTTCTAATTCCTTGCTCTGCAAAGAAATTCTATTGCAAATAAAATCGGCTTAAAAACACTTCGAACAAAACCGAATGACATGGTGTTGGTCAACTAACGATAACGACAGACAGTCAGAAAAGAAGAAAAAAATCCAAACTGATCCGATAAAAACGCCTCTGGCCTAAAAACAACAACAGAACAGACCAAAAAAAAAATATACAACGAAGAAAAAAAATGCCGATCAATATCGAGATCATCAAGATTAATAAAGTCATACCAGGCAGGAGTAGAGATGGTTATCCTAGCCTTAGAAGAAGAAAATTGAAATATTTTGTGTTGTTGTTCGTGTTGTAAAAGGGAAGAAAAAGAAGAAAAAGTAGGCGTTAAAGAATTAAAAAAATTTACAATTTATTTGCTTAAGGATCTATTGAGTCTCTTTACACCTCGTACGTCTTCGTCGTACGTTCAACAAGTGGATTAAATATGAGCCGCAGATCTTCTGTTTCAGTTGGCCATTGTCTTTGGCTCAAGCATACAGCCGGACAGACACTTACAGGACAGGAAACACTTGCTACATATTTTCGCCTTAAGGTTACAATATTTCAACTCCTTATACAGGTCAACAACGACAACAACAACAACAACAACTTCATTATGATTATCAAGTCATACTTATGCAAGACGTAGGAAAAAAATAAAAGAAAAGAAAAGAAGGCGACAAAAAGTAACAGAAAAAAATGTTTAAAAGCGATCACAAGAGCATATTTTGCATGAACACTGAGAGAAATTATTGGCGAAGTAATAGCAACTCAAAGTTTTTATTATCACGTTCATATTTGTCTTGAAAACATCAATTTGCCTCTTCCTCTTCCTGCAGCCTTTCAAGTACAAAGAAAAACTTATTCTTTGCAGCATAGCCACCTTGTTTGTGTTCGTGACCCGTGCGCTAATCTACAAGTGTAGCGAAAAGTATGAAGAAAATTTATTTAAGCTTTGCAATGTTAGTTCTTGAGCATTTTATGTTGGATCACGTACTGTTTTAGCTTTTCCCATCAGTTGGCTTTGCTTCAAGCCAGGCAATCGATAGCAAAGCTCTCTTAGTTTAGTCCTTTCAACGCTCACAAGTCTTTTTTCTATGCCGCCGTCCCGTTGGTATCAAATATCAGTCGAGGTGGAGTATCCTCGTTTATTCAAACGACAGTATCAAGCCAGGGTAGCCTCATAGTTTTTGAATAGCTGAAGGTCAAATACATTAAAGCTTGAACCCTGCCAATCGCTAACAGAATTTCCGCAATTTAATCCTTTTAAAGCAGACACGGTTTTCTTCAACGCGGATGTCCCCGTTGCATCAAATACCCGTTCAACATGACCAAGCCTGGGTAGCCGCTGAATTTTAATACATAGAACGTCGTGATTATGGTTGTAAGCAGTCATTTGCTATAAAAGATATTTAAGGTCAAAGGTCATATACATGGTATAAACGTACACAAATTTTCTACACTTCCCCCTGATATTCACAACAGCCTTTCTATCAAACAACGCCATTCCCATTGCTCTCGGCCATTCACGCGTTCCTGTATGGTGAAGATTCCAGTTCAATGCCTTCTTGGGCTTGGTGGTTAGCGTAGATTGTGAGCCAATTGACCGAAATGTATTCGGAATTTTGTGTAACTAACTCGGATGCAGGTGCTCTTAGGTTCGCTCTGGAAAATACAAAGATGCCACGGAAGGATATGAATGGAAACCATTTTGATTATCATTGTGATGACTAGACGATCTGCAAGTCTTTTTGTTCTAGATTAAGATGTAGAAGAAGGTGGAAATTGTTGGAATTTATCCATGGAACTACCGAAGAAATACCTTTGAAGGATTTGATAAAAAATCTTCTGGCAACTTTCTTTCAAGCTTTTGTAAGCATTACGAATCTGATCTGAGTATCACAAAAATAGTAAATGAAGCCACTAACAGTAAACAATTTCTCTCCGTGTATGACTACCGATAGCTGGCACTTGAAAGTTGGCACTCAACACGCTCCGAAAATAAACTCATCAAATAACATTCAACTTGACAGTGATCTTTTTTGCTTGGCATGACTCTCTTGTGAGTGTGACACACACTCAGGCTTACATGCATACTTTCTTATCAAAATTTCAGTGACAAGTTATGTGTGCAACTGTCTATGTGTGCAACTGTAAGTCTAACGTGTACGTGTGACGTTTTTGATTTTGATCCGATTTAATTTGGATTACAAGGAAAATCCGGTGGTAAGAGACCAGTAAACGCCTACAATGGTCGACTACAGAAAAACAAGAATGTGAAGCAATTACCTGTTGTTGTTGTTGTTTTTGTTTGTTTTGCAAAAATATCAAAAAAAAGTCATGTTGTGCCAAAGATTAATTTTTTTTTTTGACTACAAAAACAAGAACATTTTGAATCCTTTTATGAGGCATACATATCCACATCATACTCAATGTCTTTAATACTTTGACACAATTTTGTTTCTCTCTCTCTCTCTCTCTCTTTCCCTGCCTTTTATGCCGTTAACCTGGTTTGTTTGTTTCCCAATTTCTGCGTAAAGAAGATGAAAAAGTCAGCGCTTTTGTATACGAATTTCAGAAACTGTTGTTAATTGTAAGCCGGGCTTATTATGAACGAGTTTGCCAACATTTATTAGAGTCATGCGATTAAGGTCTTAACCAGGGATTGGAATTGTATTCCTTTGCTTAGTAATAGTTTTCTTTACGTAGTGTTCACGTAACCTTAATTAAAATTGGCCAACAAAGAGAGAGAGAAAGGGAGAGAGAGAGAGAGAGAGTATTTTTGAAACCTGGTTAGCAACAGGAAGCTCAACTAAAAGCGGGAGGTAATAGAAATGAAATAATTTCTCTTTTTTCTAATTTCGAGTTTGGAAAAGTAGGGAGTCTTACTAATACTTGTTGGTCATGCTGATTTGAAATGATTTTACTTTCAATCTCTAATTATTTTGCAATTGTTTAAGACTTTCTTTATGGGAAGAAAAACGGATTCTGATCTTCTGGGGTTAAAAAGTAAAAAAGAAAGCCAAGCTTGCCATAATGCTTACTGGAGTGCTTTCTTTGCCATCTCTACATATTCTCTTAATAAAATATATACAGAGAGATAGGGAAACTGCTACAAATCGATCAGAAGATGAAATTCTATTCAAGGAACTAAGTGAGACGTACCATGAGATACCCAGCAAGTACATCTTTCCTAATATAGTCTGCGGAAATTCGTTTTTCTAAGGATGTCAGCAAAGAAACTTCATATTGATCACAGGACTGTAGTATGTAGGGCTGCTATATCATTGGTCAGAAGGAACTAAGTGAGATTGAACTTGATATGACCAAAGATATCTGGATTCACAGATGCCTCTTAAATAAATATGGAAACGTCTGCCGAGCTTTTCCCTAAAAAACCGCCATACAAACAGTCCAGAAGCTTACCAAAGATGCAAGTGGAACTGTCTGATCAAGCTGAATCAGCTAGGAAGTGCAAAAGGGTTCTTTTCTGCTGGACCCGAGGTCATGTATTAATTCATACACATTAACAGATCAATTATGTTGCCAGGAAGAGGAGCCCGAATATTTCTGATGTTTGGAAAGAGGAGTTAGGCTTTTCTTAAGTCAGGCGGTTGTCAAGCTACCCTAATTTTTCTAAGCAATGACACCAAAATTCTGGAATACTTATATTCGATACCAGAATCTGTGGAAGTAGCGTGAGAAAAGAAATCGGGTTTCTGGCAGGGTATATAGACTCAAAGAATGCGAGGATGCACCTCAAATCCAACATGCAGTTGGATGGAGAGGACGAAGCCCTTGAAAACATACCTGCAACCCGTGCCACTTTAATGCATTTGAATTGGAAACACCTATGAAGGGACGAACATGTTGAGATTCCTAACGGGTGAGTGTAGTACCAACAATAGTTTGATAGAAGTACTGCGGGACATTATAGAAAAATCCTGAGCGCAATACCAACAATAGTCTGGTCGCAATGCTTTAGTACCAGGACAGTAAACCACAACTTTCTTACTGAATGTGTCTTTTACAGTACTTTAGCCGCGATGGCAACCTAGTTTCTTACTCCACTCAGGTTGGGTGTGTTACTTCTCCCTATGAAGGAGGGACCAACACTTTAAAGGCGACTCCGCACAACAGATTTTTGAGAAACTTTTCATGGAAAATTTTATTTCATTCTCAGTGTTTTTGCCAGAACGCTGCTAACGAACAGTAAAACACAACAAAAGAAACTTTGCAAATATGACAGCCACAAACCGAGTCAGGCAGACATGTTTTGTAGAGAAGTATTGAAAGGAAAACAAGAAATTGGTAAACCTAACCAAATCTAGACTGTAATGAATCTCAAAATCAACCCTTTACCCTTATTTCTATTGCCATTTATAACGGCCATTAAAACGTTTGAATTTTCTACAAAAATTTTCCTTTTAATACCGAAAGGCAATCATTAATGCAACCCAATCAGCAGCCATCAATAATAACAGCGAATGATATGAAATGGGAAAGAAAGATTTGAAACGCTTGTCATTTTTACAAAATCTTTTGGAAAAATGGTGTTTTTCCACCACCACCACCACCACTACCATCGCTATCACTATCATCGTACCGGAACAATAGTTGTCACACTACAGCCCATTGTGCATACGCTACCACCTTCGTTTCTTGACTTTGGCATTACCATTGGCTTTGGCTTTGGGCCCATTATTAGTAAAATCAATACAATCAACGACAGAATGAAATTGAAATTGAAATTCACTGACTGACTATATAAGTGTGCGTGAGTGTGTATTTTAAAAATAAATTTTTTCCCCTTTTTTCTTCCCTTTATTACAGTGCCCTTGTCTTCCCTTCCTGTTTCTCATTACTTTTCTGAACAATAAAACGAAAATTTTTTTCTTTTTTGCGAATGGAAAAACGGTGTTCATGTTCATGTTCTTGTTTTCGTGTTGTTCACACAATTGCTGTGAATTCGAAAAGTCAAATATTTCCACGACAACCATTTCGCTGTTGTCCCATTACACTATAAATGACAGGCCGGCAAAACGGACAGACAAAAACAAGACAGAAATGTGGACGAAATGCGTCTCATGTTTTTAAATGAAAAAAAAAATATTTTCCTCAACTAAAATTTATTTTGTTTTTGTTTTTGTTTTTTTTTTAATAGCAGAACACTTTCATTGACAACAACGATACATTAACTATTTTTATTGGTTAAGGGCAAAAGTAAAATCCTTAACAAAAAAAAATGACATTGAGTCTTAATCAGCTATTAAGTTCTAAGTTCTAAGTTCTAATTCGAACTCCCAAGGAAATTCCATTACACTGCAACAACGCACGAACTGAACCATATAACATTGCTTAACTAGAGAGATCTGTTTACAACCGTCTTTGAGATCATTATACGAGCAGCCTCTACGACAACTCAAGCAATCGATTGTGTGGATAATTTTGATCTACTTGCACAAGATCTCCAATATGCAAGCATAACTCAAAATCTGAGAGACTCATTTCAGAAGAGAGGACGTCAGTGCTACAAAACTAGTCAGTTAGCCTCTGCTTAATAGGCAGTATACTAACACCGATGGCGACGCTGCAGCAAATGTAAACACCAGGCTCAACAAATTCCGCTTCCAATCATCTGTATGTACCTTCTGTTCAGGAACCATGAGCTCAAAAGTCATTATTTCCGAAAGGTTCCAACATCGTCCAAATATTCTTATAAACAATACCCAATGCCCAGCGCTGTCCAGTCATCCTCTCAAGGAAAGGAGAATGGAGTAATACAAAGTAATGGATAAAAAAGGCATGTAACCTGCTGAATATGATTTCATGTTCTCCCGGATTCGAATATGAATGGCTTCGGCCTGTAGTCAAGCGGTTTGAGTAGGACAACTCAATATAAAAGATTATATGAATGGACCACAAGATTTATATTAAAAATTTGCAGGATAAGATCATTTTATTGTAAAAAAATCAAACCAAAGTTTTAAAATTATACCGGGTATGCCATGAGGACCACTTATATATCAAAGACCGATACTGAATGGTAATTCAAGAGGCCAATCATGATTTGATTAATTTGTTGCATCTCGGTTGGCTGGGAATAGCTTAGAAACTGAAAAATTATCCTCATTGACTGAAAAATTACGTAACTAGTGCTGATATGCCAATAAAATAGCAAAAAAGGTAGAAGTACAGCACAATATTTGAAGTTAAAAGATCCAGAGCGGTGAAAAATTCAAAGAAGGAAAGCAAGCTGTTTAAAAACTTTAATTTTAATGTATACTTTCCGTAATTTTCGTTGGTTATTTTTTTTTTTTTTTGCTTTCCTTAGTAAAAAATTAAAAAAAAATCACAAAAAAATTTTTTACTTGCCTAAAATGGTATACTTTGACCTCCGATAGCTTTGTTTACCTTTAAGATTTCTTATATTTTAAATTTATATTTCACAAGTTTAACTTGTTAACTATTAAGGTTTCAAATTTCATTTAAATCGGTTCAGTAGTTTAAAAGTTATTTAATAATTAAGAAGCGAATAACATTCCTTGTAAACTTTTACAAGGATTTGCTAGTTTCCTACAGCCAATAATACAACAACAAAAAAAGAAAACAAAACACACATAAACAGAGATTTACAAAACACACGATCCACTACCTCTCTCTCTCTCAGTTACGAGTTTTAAATAAAAACGTTACACGAGTTCTATATTAGAGTAGTTGAATGAGACACACACAAAGAAATTTCTCACACACATGAGAACCGAAACTATTTGTATAAGAAATTTATGTTTGATGTGATATGCGTATGCATGCATATGCATGTATGGGGATGTGTGAGTGTGATTTTGATAAGCGCATAAATTAGCGTGAAGCGTGCAAAAATTTTTGCTGACAAAAAAGGGTCTCACTGTGTGTGAATATGTGTGTGTATTTTGTGTAAAATCTCTTGCTTATGCATTTACTTTGGCAACAACATTGTTGTGGCTTAGGTTGGGTGTTTTACTATTTTACAATGCGTAAATGCATGCATGTTCCTGTATACCGTTGGGTTGATGTGTTGTTGTGTGTGTAAATGTGGGTATATAGTGAGTGAGTAAATGATGATGATTTTTATTTTCATTTTCAATTTTTATTGTTCTAATCTAAATCAAAAACAACAACAATTCTTTTCCTTTTTTTTTTTCTTTCTCTGTGATATTTTTTTTCTTTCTTTCGCTAGACTAAACCACGGACCAGTAGCTATTGCAGCTGTCTAAGACTACAAGCTTTGATTCAATGGCACAAACTTCTACAGACACAATGAGTGAGTGACTCTAATAATGACTGCCTTAATAAATGACTGAATGACTGACTAGGCTGTGTCTCTACCTCTGTATGATTGTGTTGTACTGTGTTGTGCGTAATTTTTCCCTCGCGAAATGCCATGTTTTTAAATGGTGGTTCACTTTTATTTCGTTTGTTTCTGTTTTTTCTACTTTTTTTCTTGAATTTCGATTTCGAAATTTTTCGTCATGCTTATTTTGATTTGCTCGGTGGCTGTTTACTTTTCGGTTTTTATATACGCTTGGTGTGTCAGACCATCTTTACATTACAGGCCTTTGCTGCCTGACATTGCGTTCTAGTTTTAGGTTAAAGAGCGTTCGTCCTTTTTTTTGTTGTTGTTGATTTTTGCCTGATTTTTTGGAAAATAAATTTGTTGTTGTCTGTCATATTAATGGGGTTGTTAAGGCGGCCATATTTGCATGCATTGTTGTAGTTGTTGTTAAATTTCTTTCCTTTTTTTCTTAACAGAATTTGAAACCGTTTTTACAACTCAAGCAGAGAAAGGCAGAATATTTGATATTATTTTGCCCAGAAAAGCTCCTGGGATTTTTTAGGGTATACATCACTGATGTCCTTTAATGTAAGATTGAATCGCTGTAGTTCCAAGGACGTTAGGTATTCCGCATTACACTATAACGCCCTAATTCCTGCTGACGATGCGCTGAAGTCACCGCAGTCTAATAGGTAGTAGGCTTATTAGACGTAAGGCCGCAATTCAAACTTCAGGTCAGACATCTCCAACAAAACGAAATCGGATTAAAGATTTTTTTCTAGGTGCGCCGAGTACTCTGCTAAATTATTACAACAGTTTGGTAGTCCCGCCGCCATTCGATCATTCGACTCTTATGAGTTTAAAGCGAAGATTGTATGGATCTGTCTGAAGAACCTAAATCAGCTGTGTGGACAGAGTAAGATGACCTTATACTGGGTTCCAGGCCATGTGGGAATTCTCGCCAGTAAGCAAGCGAAAGTGCTTGCAAGGAGTGGAACTTCCACACCGTTGATGGCGCCAGCATTTTACTGTGAAATGGTGGGCAGTTGTTTGGAAAGAATTCTTCTGTGGAGTGGTATGCTCAACGAAAGGGGAGATAAGGAGAAGCAAAGGCTTTTCTTAAGCCAAGTGGATTTGAGGCAATTTTTCTTGCAACTGAATATTGAAGCTATTGAATGCCGCTGGGGAAAGTGTTGAAAGTGTTTTCTAAGTTTGTTGAGTTTTCTTTGACGTTTAAAGTTATGATCGCTTTCGTTCATTCGAATAAACTTCAGTTATTCTGAGAAACTAGGTCGTAATCCTGACTGAAGTGTTGTAATGACCCATTATGTATGTACGTATGTATGTATGTATGTATGTATTATAAGAACTTTATTAAGCTAGATTCGAGGAGGTTTTGTTTTGTCAAATATTTGCACAAATTTTCTTCAGTTGTTGATGTAACTGTGAGAGTTGTTAGATTAATTTTGTTTTTTTTACGTATTTATAGGACAAGAAATTTTCTTTTTCTTGCAAAATAAAAACAAAACCAGGAATTCAAGAAGAAGAAGAAACGTAGAAAAAAATGAAGTAATTTTCACAATCACTATGGAACGCAAAAATTAACTACAAAAATTGCAATGTCAGTTGAAAGACACAAAAAAAAAGTAATCCAAAGCCAAAGCCATGCTTACAAATAAAACTATGGCGGCAAACATCAAAGTCTTAAAGAAAAAGAAAGAAAAAAACAACAAAACAAATCTGGTGCAAATGCTGGTAAATAATGAAACAAACAATAACAACAACAACAACAACAACAATCAACAGCTAACAAATCAACATTTAAACTTTTATTTCATTTCACTAAATGGGAATTAAAAAACGAAAAAACAAAAAAAAAAGTATCGCCGGCCAGCAATGGGCCACCATGATAATGATCATCATCATCAGCGTCATTAACAACTGGCAGGCAGCAAGGCAGCAAGGCAGGCAGGCAGTCAGGCAAATAGTAATTCAAACCGCTATTTGAATTTGTCAGGCTTGAAGACGTGCTCAAGTGCAATACGTATGTTAATAGTGGAGAATGACTCATCATCATTGTTATGTTTGAGCAAACTTCAGCATGATCATTACCATTATAAACTACATCTTGACCAGCCATGATCAATACTGCAACCACACAGTCAAGGGTTTTGTTTAAAACAGCAACTGTTTCTTACTTTTCTCTTGTTGTTGTTGTTGTTGTTATTGTTGTTCTTAAAGTCTCTTCATTTCTACAGTCTATTGGCAGTAAAGTGCTCCGGCTATTGTTTGGTACTTTGCTTATTGGAAAAAATCTTTAAACAACCGTAAAATGATCAAAGCCAATTCGCGCGCTATCTTGCCAGGCTACAAAACAAATTGCAATAGAGGACTCGCACTTTTCAAAAGCTGCAGAAGAAGAAAACTAAACCTCATCATCATAATTATGACGACAGCATTAACAACAACAAACGATCAATGCTGCTTATAGTCATGCCGTCAGTGTGGCTGGCTGAAATGCCTAAAAGTCTAGCAAAACTTTTTCAAGAAAAAAGCCTCACGCAACAAGCCAACAGCAAAAACAACAACAACAATCATAATATTCCAGATCAATACCTTCATTTGATTAAAGACTCCTCACAGTCACTTGCATTGCAAACCAAAGCTTCACTTCACTTCATTTTACTTTACTTTACTTTACTTTACTCGAATCTGTAGTTGCTTTTTACGTTTTTATTACAATTTCCCCACAATACATCTTTATTAACTTGATCGCTTTAATCCCCTTTCCTTTGGCTCTCTTCAAGTTCCTACATTTTCTTTTTTATATGGCCAGCCATCCTTTAACCAAGGGAAACACTTTGTAGTCATTGTTTTACTCACACTCACTTACTTACCCACTTCACTGTGATGCCGATGATGACGATGGCTGGCTGAATCGATTTTGTTCAATGACTGAAGCTGCGATCGTTCAATCGTTTGTTCAATCGATCATTCGGTTTGTTATTCGATTAACAGAAGCTTAAAAGTCTTAAGTTATTATTGAAGTTTCTCTATTTTCATATCAAAAGCTAGTTTCGGGAAAGATGTGTCACCCTGTTGTTGATATTTCCATGTCTTCCAAGTGAAATTGTTTAAGAAAACCATGTTCTTCGATCAATTCTGCCCTGATAGTTCAAGATTGTGGGGTATGAGAGAAAAAGTTGGGCAACGGCGGCAGGTCGTTCGATTCTGAATTTGCATAGCCCCGGGCTGGATTCCTTTTCTACCATTTTGTCACCAAATGGAAGGAACTTCGAACAGCACCGAACAATGCAGTCAAAATCGCTGTGTCAAGATGATAAGACCAAAGTGATTATGAGGTTCTAGCTCCCCCATAAATTAGACAGACATTCAGCGATATTCAAACGACATCTGTAGGGTATTAAATAAGTCACGCCGACGTTAAGTGTTCCTTCGCGAAAAAGATATTTTGCTTGATCACATCAGTCGTTAGAGCATACCTCCTCTACAAGCGCTTTATTGGTATTGTATAGACCGCGCGTATTACCCAATGCTGACGACTTTTCCCCTTCCAATAATACTACACCTCGAGGTCGCTATGTGCCATGCATATCACTCTTCCAGCCGTTTGCCTGTGATCTGACTCTTCATTAGTTTTAGAGTCTGTCGTTTTCGAGCGTTATTTTGTATTCATCAGCATGCTATTTCCCGTAGAGTTGTATTGGACATACAAGGTTTGGGATTTCTCTCCTAAGTACTGATAACTTGTGATGCAGTTTAGTGATAGGCACTCCTAAGGCAAAAGTCCTTGCTGAAATTGATTTTTCAAATTTTTTATTTGAATCTGCATACGTTATTTCCTTCCTAAAGAGCCTGTAGCCATTTAATATCGTTTTTCCCCTTACTCCACTTCATTGTTATTATCAACTGATGAAAATCATCGAAAGAATTCATTGCTTTACAGTTCTGGTTTCGATTATTGATCATTAATCTTCAAGAGTTTCTTGTCTTTTGACTCATTTTATGCTGAGATATCACAATAATAATAAAAAATAACAACAACAACAACAACACCATCATATAATCATTATGTTCTCTTTTCACTGCCATTCCCTGTTCATTGTTTTTCTTCTTCTGAAACTTACCCCCCCCCTCTTCTTTTGGATGTTGACGAAGGGCTTATGAAAGTTTGTGTTTTACAATATGAAACCGCGATGTTTTGGGATTTTCTTTCCCTAGAGGACGCCATCATGGCTGGTCTGACTGACAGTTTAAACTTTAAATAGACGAGTGGAGAGCTGCATACGGGTATTGTTTTTGTTTTTGTTTTTTTTTTTTAATTGTAATTTAAAGAAATTAAAAGAAGAAACATTGAAACTGTTCAGCTGAAGTTAATGTAAGTGAAAGAAACCCCAAAAAAAAAATACCCAAAAAAAAAGAGAAAATGGGGGAGATGAGGGAGATGTTTTGTGGCAGTCTTTATGTTCTTTAAAGGAAACGAAAAGGAATAAAAACCACAAACTGTTTTAGGATCTTTTGAAAGGAGCAAACAGTGCCGGTTCATAGTTTAGTCGTTGAACGAATGGATAACATTACCGATACCATGACCGACTACATTATTCCACTCCATTCCATGGTCCTTGTCCTTGTCAGTCTTACGTTTTACCATCGCCATTTCTAATGACATTACATGTTCCATGGAATTTAAGCTGTCAACGATGAAATATTTTATGGCCTTTTTGGATTCTATTTTAGTGCCTCCACAGCTTACTTTCCTCTTTACGACTATTTACCAGCCACTGTCTTGTGTGAAGCGCTAATCCAAGGCATGCTCCATCTATTCAAACTGTTGTGTTCGTTGTCTCCTCCATATTTTCTACCCTTTTTAGCAACTCAGACTATGTCAATAGTCAAGGCCTGCAATTGTACTACTGTCCGGTATTTGTGGCCACGTTACTCCGTCGTACAAAATGTTCCACAAAAAAAAAACCCAAGTACTGAAACCGGCGGCAAACCTAGCCTGACTACATCAATCTTTACACAATTTTTCATTCATCGGGCTTTTCAAGCCCGAGAGTATGCGTTTTTTAGGATGATAACGTGGCCATATTGGAAAGGCCATTCCCAACTTGTCAGCAGTTCCTGGATTAAAAGGCGTACGGATAAAACATGGCACCAACGGTATGGAAGATCCTGGAGATGTCGTGTATGTATATGTCCAGTTATAGTGTTAACCCGTCATACAAAATGTCCTAAAGTGGTGTACAGATCTCGGCAACACAACCGCTGTAACTACATCAACCTTCTCTCGACCCCGAGAGCGTTCTTTAGAGTGATAACGTAACCAAATTGAAAAGAGCGTCCACATTTTCTCACCAGTTTCCTGAACTTAAAGGTGCCCAGATAAAGCGTGGCTGGGAGATCCTGCCGATGGTATTTATATATGTCCAGAAAAAAAGAAGAAGATGTATAAGCCATCTTTAGCCAAAATAATTTTCATACCTGCCAAGTAACTTCAATAACCCCCCCTTGAAAAACTATCCGCCGGCATTGACATCAATTCGATGAACCATCGACAGAAAAACCAAAGGCCACTTAGCTCACTTCAATGGTCCAATTCTCTTCATTCACTTTTAAAGCGTTAATTAGAACACCGCTTAACAAAATTGTAAATTGAGAACGAAACGTAATATAACGTAACGTAACGTAACGCAATAATCTTCATACGAATGGATTTCGTTTAATTAAACGTTTTTAAATACCGTTTCAATTCAATTACCCAAAAAAAAAAAAAATTACAAATATTTTGCGGTGTTAACAGGCAACATGTTGCCACACACACACACACACACATTAATTGTGTAGCATAAAGAGATAAACAGACAGACAGACAGACAGACGTACAATGATCAAAATCAACCCAGTGTTCTTGAGTATATCTCTGTGGCAGCATTAAAAATTGAACAAAATTTGTGTGTAAATTTGCGTTACGTAATGGAATTTAAAGCGTTCTTTATCAGATTTTAATGCGGTTCCTTAAATTTTCAGTTTTCACATCAAATGTGTCCACAACAACAACAACAACAACAACAATAAGAAATAAACAAAAAATGAAGTGGAAAAAAAGAGAAACTGTTGGCATATAAACTACGGCAAAAAAAATAATCAATGTTTCCGTTTTAATACTTAGTGGAAAAGCAAGTGTCTGTCTCTCTGTCTGTCTGTCTGTCAGGCACTATTTGTTATTTTCCAATCAATCTCTCTCACTCCCTCTCTCTCTCTCTCCCTCTCTCTCTCTCTCTCTCTCTCTGTCGTACTTGAGGAAAGCAAACATATTTCAAGGCTTTTTCAATAATTGGGTGTTATGGTGTATACTTTTAGGCGATGGAACCTGTATGTAGAATTTATCATTATCCATTTTTATGGTGTTTCTTTTCCAACTGTTAAGCCAGTCAAAAATTGAGATAACAATCGATGCAACTAGTACTCGTGACGTTCTTATTTTTGTTGAACGCTAACCATGCTTCAAATCGAAAACCTGCAGAAACCTTTGGCAGTTTGATGTTCAACGGTCAGTTATTTTTTCTACACACCTAAGCAGAGCGAATACGAAAGCTAGTGATAACATTTCAGAGAAATTCTGGACGATCTTTTATCACTTTGGAATATAGGAAGATTGGACGTACCCCAAGTAGAGAAACATGGAAGAACTAGCAGCACATGAATTCAGAAATTTTGATTTTCCGGTCATCAGAACAATGCAACTTCTTTTGGGAAACTTAGGCCGCACAGCTTGTTTACTTCACATTCCGAGATGAAATACTTTCAGCCAATGACAGATTTTGGCTTACTGCACTATTAAATTCGATTCCAGCTGGACTGAAGCTAATGCCGTGCCTTAGAAGCCATATTTTATTTGAACATCTTTAAAAACCAGGAACTGATAAGCAATTGCGAATGCTCTTCTCAATTTGAACTTTCGCGGGATCGAAGAGTAATAGGTTCAATGCCGGCTTTGGTACTCCACTCTAGGACATTTAGTGCGACAGAGTAATACGAGTACAATTACCAGACAGGACAACAACTGAATTCTAATGAATTCTCGTCAAATTTGATCTGGAGGCATTGTACGTTTAAAACCATGGATAATAATCAACATGAAGGCAAAAATATTTCGCATTGGTTTTTGAATTTTAAGAAATCTTGAAGCCTTTCCTTCCGTTCAGGAATCCCTAAAGAGGATCACAATGACAACAAACATCACAAAAAAGTCAGACAACGTCTTACCTTAAGAACGAGTAGGACTGAATAAGTAAAATTCCTCTCCGTTTCAGTGCAATTGGGAGGAATACAAAAACTTAACAAATTTTAACAAATGGCAACCCTAGCAATCTAGAATTTCTTCATGTGTGCTCAAAATTCCTTCCAATTTTAGTGCAATGGGAGGGAATACAAAAACTTAACAAATTTTAACAAATGGCAACCCTAGTAATCTAGAATTAAATTAAAGATACGAAAAGGATTTAAATGCAGTGGTTAGGAGTAGCCGTAGCTCAGTGGATACTAAGTTGGCTTATTAGACGAGAAAACGTGGTTCAAACCCCAGTCAACATCTCAGACAAAACGAATTATGAAAAAAATATTTCTTAGGCGACTTCCTCTCAGCAGACTTCAGGCAAAAACTCTGAAAGTAAATCAAAATTGCCATGAAAAGATTCCGTAAAAAAAATCTGTTGCTTGGACTCGAGTTTAAACTGTTGTTCCTGCCACTCATGACTAAAATTAAAACACACAACATAAGTGGCATGAGAAGTTAGATTGTAATCCTGACTAAAAGGTTGTAATGATCATCACTATACACCACTGATCTGTCGTTCGGCTTTAAACTGTAGGTCCCGTCACTTGTGAATAAAACTAAGACACACAGCGCGGTTGGTATGAGAAACTGGATATAAAACCTGACTGAAGAGTTGTAATGCCTAACGAAGTAAGTAAAGTTAAATCGCTCTGAAGGACATGACCTACATTAGGAGAAGTGGTTCCTAAGGATTTTGCGAATTCAAGAGCAAGGTAGACGTTTAAAGTTAAATTTTTGTTTACAAAAGCTCCTCAAACTTTCATTATTCACTCCAAGACAAGAAAGTTACTCTCTTCAGTAGAAATTTGAAACTTAAAGGCTATGATTCGCAGTCTAAGCCTGACTTTCTATCAAAGATGCTGTTAATTTCTAAAGCCATTGTTAGAAAGAAATTAACACAACTAATCCCTGTAAACCAGGATTAATTGAATTTAACAGGTTCACACTTAAAACACCTGTACTAAGAGGAAATCAAAAATAAAAAAAAATGAAACGAAACTGCAAAAAATTCTTTAAAAAACCACAACTTGGGTGTTCCAAGAACAGAACAAAAAAAAAACAGCAAAAAAAAATTCAATAAAAGACCGAGTATTAGGCGCTGAACAATAACTTTCTTTAAGGCCAGGCAATATCTTCTTTTGTCGTTATTGCTGCTGTTGTTATTGTTGTTGTTGTTGTTTTTACAATAATAAGTCATCAAATAATGTCATTAAAAACAATTACCGGCAATTGTCAATTCATTTACTTGTTGTTTTTTTCTCCCTTCTTTCTTTCTTTTCTTTTCTTTTCTTTTCTTTTCTTTCATTGTCCGATATTTACTTTCATTTGTTAGCATAGACTGTAGAGAAGACGGTTGAGAAGAGGAAGAAGAGCAGGAGGCAGCATTAATATTGTGTGAAACAATAAAACACACGTTAATAATACGAAAATAATTTCCCTTAATGTGGACCAAAAAAAAAAAAAAAACAAAAAGAACAAAAGACAGACAGCCAAACTCTATTAACATGATGTTACAATATAAAGGAGCACAGACAGACAAATAGACAGATAGACAGATAGACAGAGGCCGCTTAGACCACCAAAGCACCACATCAAAGAGCAAATGCCGCTGGCTATAGCGGAGGGAGGCTGGCCATGCTAAGGACTTGATAAAAACAGGACGAAAATGACACTCCATTGACAAATAAGAACGTAAAACAAGACAAGACACAAGACAGAAGACAATTTAAGAGAAAAAAAAATTACGACTGGCAAGTGCATATAAATTGTACAGCTCTGCTGGCCCTATGGATGGTTTGCTTAAGGAAACAATAGCAGAATGAAACAAGAACAGATCGTTTTAATGATGTGTGCCCAGCGGGTGTTGAACTTGCCACCTACGAAATTAATACCTTTCGGGCACTAGTAAGTATAACAACAGTGTTGGGTAAAAAAATACACACGGTGTTGTGGATTAAATTTTCGGAATGCTGGAAAATAGTGTACAATGAAGAGCATGAAGGTGTCACATGTAAACTGGAATAAAATCCGAATTGCTAAAGGCCTACAGAAGTCTCAACACAGCGATAATCGGATTTTTAATTCAAGACTTCTGCCTATCCTACCCTCTTACTTGTGAACTAAGTGAGTCTATTTTGTAATACCCTCTAGTTTGTTGGATAAGCTGCTAATATTTTGCCCATCACTGCAAGACAAATTTCTCTAGCCAGTCATCAACTAATTTCAGTTGCTTTTTTATGTGATGATTTCGTTTTTCTTTTCCCTTCAAATTACAAGAGCGTTAACATATAACAGGCTTGCTTTTCTATCACTCTCTTTCTCTCCGTCTCTCTCTCTCTCTCTCTCTCTCTCTCAGTCATTTAGTCTTTATCTTTGCAGTCCTGTTCTTCCTTCTCTAAGCAGCAATTGATCAACGTTTTCCTCTCTCTATTGTTGGCTCAGAAACGTTTGTTCTTCACTTTTTGTCCAGCTCTACTACCGTTTTAGGTTTTTCCTTTAAAGGAAAACAACAACAACAACATCCATTAATTATAAAAAGTACTTGTTGTTGTTGTAATTTAATTGTCTGTACTTGTTTCTCACTTACATGCAATGCGTGTGTCTGTCTGTCCAGCTATGCATAGTCATAGTCATTGTTGAACGGTAGCTAGAGTTGTGGACACTTAAATTGTCATCAGCACAATGGGCCTATTGAAGTGACACTATTTTTTAGGTGGGCCCACCTAAGTTGTGTTCTAATTTGTAATGTTGTGTGGGCCTCTCTCTCTCTCTCTTTCTCTCTCTCTCTGGCTCTTGTTAAGTGACAAACAGAGACACTTTATCATCATTATCGTAGCCTTTATCAGGCAACAGCATCTGCATGTGCACGGCCAACGACAAAGTTGTTGAAAAGTTATTGCTGCCGTCGTCTTTATCGCCGCCGCCTAAGAAATGCAAGTGATTTATGGTCACACACTCACAATCGCATACCAAGGGGAAATGCAAGAGAATAATTTAACAATTGAGTTGTCAAGAGAAAGGAAATTTCGAAGTTGGAAGAAAACCGTTAGAAAACCGTTTACAAAGTCATGGTGGTCTTTACATAGAAGAAGAATATGTTTGCATGGCTAAGTGGCCTAAACCATAGCGTTGTGCTGTCCGAGCTGTCACAATAAACTGCTGCATCTGACAGAGTTCGATCAGATATTTTCAACAATAAGGGAACTCTGGGTTTTAATTCCAGTGGTTCTCTTCACTAAAAAGTACAAGCTACTGCCTGTTCGTCCGCTGATACTGCACAGAACGAAACTGGAAGTCAAGGATGAGGCCCGTTATGAATACAAAGCTGTCTTCGAAACCAGACCTCATAATAAGTTAAAAAAGGCCTCCTTTGCCCTCTACTCCGATGTTTGGGAAATACTAAGGCGTGAGATCTTAGATGGATCACTGGATCTACACAGCTATGGTCATACTTATCTTAACCTACGTATGTCTAGTATGTTGGAAGACAACTAACTTAAACCTAAGAGGGCGAGTACAAAGATCTGTCTGCCCTATTGTACATTCGCACTTGAGAATAAAGAAGCAGATCGGAGAAAATTTTATACTTCCTGCCGCCTGACCTTCACTGTAGGGGTTTGACGTTTAAGATTTGTATTCGTTTCTAGGCAACTGGACAGTGGCATGAATCAAATACTGAACACGAAAGAATCTTGAAAGAGTTTGGAACTCTCGAGATCAGTAACTACATGAGTATCATCTTCAGTATCATCTCCCGAATTACCGGATAAAGCATCCAATGGAAAGCATCATTAATGGAACGGCCATTTAGACCACTTTCTCAGCGGCCGCCTCTAAGCAAACGACTTATGCTGGATACAGAGGGTGCTGTATTCTTATCGCATATGCCCAATTCGATTAATTTGGCTCTTATTTCCCAGCAAAAGATGCCCGGATTTTCTTGTTTCATTTCCCCAATTTAAGTTCTTATATTGAAGGTGGCTACTCTTGGTTTGCTGCCGCCTATGATACCCGATCTTATGGAACCCGTGTCTTAGTAACGATTCAGGATTTTTGATACACAACCATGGGAGACTCTTAGCTGATGTGATATCACACAAGGACTTAGGCCGGCGGCGGCCATTTTATAAGATAAAGCTACTCAATGAGAGTCGGGAAATACTTACCCGATCAAGACGTCTAGTTTCATAAAGGCAGAATAAACGTGAGACGCCATTGACAAATAAAAACGTACAACAAGAGAAGACAGTTTAAAGAGAGTTTGGGAGAGAAAAAGTGCGTGGCAAGTGTATAAAATGTGCGGCCCGGCTGCAGATTCCTTTGCATAAAGTTCTGTAGACCGTTCAGTGAGGGCAATAACAGTAGAACGAAACCAGCAGATGTGTGCTCCCAGCGAATGTTGAACTTGTCATCGACGAAAATAATACCTTTAAGCACTAATAAGAGTAACTACAGTGTTGGTTAAAATAATAGACATGGTGTCGACAAAATTTTTTAATTTTTTTTTTAATTTTCCTTTGCATCAGGTCCTGTACGCGGTTCCGATAGGGCAGCAAGCAGATCGTTTTAATATAAAAAGTGCTCGGCGGATGTAGAGCTTCTCACCTACAAGATTAATACCTTTAAGCACTAGTAATTATAACTACAGTGTTGTGTAAAATAAGAGATACGCTAACGATTAAATTCCAAAATTTTTTAGTTTTTTTTAGAAAAAAATTTTATTTTTCTGATTTGAAAATTGAAACAAAACGTATTTAATTCTTGAATACCCTACTTTTTATATGAAAAATAATGCAACAGTCTTACAAACTCTATAAAAAAATGGTAAAGAAATGCTTGGATAAGTTTAGAAAATAGGTTTTAAAAGTCTTTCCTTACAACTAATTAGGCTTTAAAGGGCTCTTAACTTCTAAATTAAATAACACGATAAAAATTTTGATTATAATTGATGCAAAAAAAAACGGGGAAGTATCCTTAGCTGTCACATCTAGAAACCAAAACATGTATAGGAAGATGAGGAAGCCTTGGGATCCACTAAAGGCTGATGATAGGAATTCATGTAATGCTGGTTTGAGGAGGGAAAAAAGGAATTGGCAAAATTATACGAATCCCAACTGGAAGTAGCAGCTGCTGAGGCATGATGATGATGATGATGATGGGCAAACTGGGAGCGTAATTGCTCATGAGTATTAGCGGATGTAGTGTTGCTAGTATTTAAGGCATAAGAATTTTGATTTTGTGTTGAACTTTGCGTAAAAGATGAGGAGGAGAAATTTTGATTGTTAGCAGCGTTACTGTTTGTGTTGGAGCTCTGCTGAGGCGAGTGATTTAAAGAACTGGAACTGGAAGAGCTATTAGGTGACATGGAAGCCAAAGAGCCTGCTGTAGAGTGACTATAAGTATGATTCTGTTCGTAGGGCCAATGTGTTGAGTTTTGTGAGTACAAACCCATGTTGGTTAGGGAGCCTGGTATATGATGCGAACCATAGACCGCATTAGAAGTGCTAGAGGCCTGTGTGTAAGGATTACTGTTGGCAAATGTGGACACTTGTTGGGTATTAAGCTGTTTACGTAGTCTGGCTCTTCTATTGGAGAACCAAACTTGTACTCTAGCCTCTGTTAAGCCAGTAGTTTGAGCCAATTCCTCTCTGGTATAGACATCAGGATATTGGGTCCTTGCAAATACTCGCTCTAAGGCATCGATTTGTTCATTATTAAAGGTGGTGCGTGAACGTCTTTGTTTGCGCTTCAATTCTACACCCGGTTCAGTATCATCCTCTGTATCATCACCCGAATTGCCGGACAAAGCACCCAATATGCCATCTATGGAATGGCCATTGAGGCCACCTTCTGAGCGGCCGCCTCTAAGCAAACGACTTATGCTGGATACTGAGGGTGCTGTATTCTTATCGCATATGCCCGATTCGATTAATTTGGCTCTTATTTCCCAGCTAAAAATGCCCGGATTTTCTTGTTTCATTTCCTCGATTTTAGTTTCAATATCGGGGGTGGCTACCCTTGGCTTACTGCCGCCTATGACGCCTGGTCTTATGGAGCCGGTTTCCTGGTAACGATTAAGGATTTTCGATACACAACCGTGGGAGACTCTTAGCTGGCGTGATATTACACAAGGTCTTACGCCGGCGGCAGCCATTTCCACTATTTGGCGGCGTATATGATTGGGTAAAGGGCGGCCGTTAATGAAAACGCCACCCAATTGATTGACCCTTCCCTGACCTGTAACAGAAAAATGAAAAGAAATTAATTTTCATAACTAAACCTGGAAAATAAATGCAAATGTTGGGATTTCTTGAATTGTTTTGAGGGTTTTATGCAGACAACAATGGGATTATTGAGTTGTTTTATGGCATAAAACCTAGAACAATGGGTTTAGACCAGGCTTAAAAGGGATTTATGCAATTCCATGCTTAATTTCAATACAAAAAAGGGCATGTTTTGTTGAAAATGTTTTTTAGAAAAATTCTTTTTTTTTATTTTAATTTTTAAAAAGATTTTGTTTTTTTCCCTTAATTTTTATAACAAAAGAGATGTTTTTAATATGATTTTAATTAAAAAAAATTGTTAAAGAATAGTGTTTTAAAAGAACAAATCAAATCAAAGAGGAACTGTTGAACAAAAAAAAAAAAAAAAAACTAAAGAAGTAGTAGAAGATCAAAAATGAATAACTCCAGCTGTGCTAAAGTAATCACACAGAAGAAGAAAGTTATCTTATGGCTGTTAAGAATACTAAAGAAGATCAAAGCTTTAAGCCGAACGCGCCAAAACGTCTGGCATGAAGCAATAAAACATAAATCCCCCCAAAAACAAAACAGAAATAAAGAAAACAGAACTCCACATAAAACACCATAATGAACATAAAAATGATAAAAGAACATCATTAAAATGAGCAAGGAATACAGAAAAAAATAAAAAAAAAATAAAAACATAATAAAACAACAATAAAAAGCTTTAAAAATTATGTTCAAAATGATTTGGCATAAATTTTGCCAGCAAAAAAAAAAACGAAAAATATCTTGAAATTCCTTAATTTTTTTTTAATAATTTTTTTTTTTTATTTACCTTGAAAGGGATATCCAGCAAAATAGGGAGTCATATTAAATGTTGAAACACCCATCGATTTTTAATTTTCTTCTTTTTTTATAATAAAATTTTTTAAAAATTTTTTTAAACAAAGTTTTCTTAGCAGCAGTCTTATTCGTTTATTTATTTATTTTTAAAAAATATTTTTTTTATTTCTTTTTCATAAAAGTGTTCGTTTAATTTTATTAAGCACTGTTTAAAAATTAAACACAATTTAATACTTGAGAGAAGGTAAAGTCTGTATGTGCACAAAATGCTTAAGATGTGACTTGTTGGGTTGTCTTAATGATACTGATTAGGCAATTGCAACTGCTTAGAGTAAAATGATAATGTGAGATTTCCGACACGGACTCTCTTAAAATTGAACGCACACAACTACTCACCAATACTTATAAACACTCTCCCCATATAACCCACGCTTTGCTATGCAAACAGAAAAAGAACAGCAACGAGCCACACACAAGCCAGTCAGTAAAACAACACGATCGCATGCACAGTCTCTCCTTCTATCTCTCTTTGGCTCTCTAGTTCCATAAATAAAAGCAAAACCTAAACAATGGCTGCTTAAAATAAAATCTCTTTCTCTTTTTCTCTTTCATTGCACACATCTTGCTTGCTTGTTTTGTTTTCAGGCCAAAAACAACAATATCCGTAAGTATAAAACCCTGCCCTCTTTTATTCTCTGAATGCTCTGAATGCTCTCATGAATGCTCTCTCATAAAAAGAGTTCAGGTTCTGTGTTGCAATTTTCTTGAAGGAAATGAGCAAAACTATGATGTTTGGTTGGTTGTTTAGTAAATATGTACGTATGTGTGTATGCATGTAGGCTGCTGTTATTATTTTCTTGCATTTCTTCGTCTTTTATATCGTTTCATGGCTTCGTTTCTTCGTTTATTTTTTTTTTTGTTTTTCTTACTTACATTGATTTAACACAGTTATTTAACATTTCTTCTCTCTCTCTTTGATGTATCTGACCTAAGCCGACAGTTATTTTTGATTTAATTTCCATTACTCTGGCCATTAAATTGTTGTTGTTGTTTTTTTCCCGAGATGAAATGAAACTTTTTGCTCTCCTTTTTGTTATTATTATTGCTGTTCTTACTGTTTGTGATGATGAGCTGAGAGTTTTACTGCATAAAACTCTTCTTATAATATTATTGGGTGGTGGTAAAAGTACATTAACATGGTTAAGCGTTGCTGAGTTGGTTTTTTAATGTTTCAAAGGAATTTCAAGAGGAAAAATAAAACTAGAAATATTATTTAACCGGGTTTGTAAATAATTTTATGATTTTATTTATTAACAGTATAGAGTTTGTGTATTTGTAACACAAAATCTTTAAATAAATTTGTTAAAAAATTCCTTTAAAAACTTATTCTTTTGTTTTTGTTGTTTTAAACTTTATATCAGTAGCATGGGGTTATATGGCAAGGTTGTTATTTATTCCTATAAAGCTTTGTCATACCATGAATATGGCTGGTTTAACAATAGAAGAACGTGCAAAGATAGTTAAAATTGTCCACAAAAGTGGTAATTCAAACCTGGTCACTTTTCAAGCTTTACAATGAGCTTATAAACATCATGATCGTATTACTACGCAAGCAAGTTATAAAATTTAAAAAGAAATTTAGCCGGACTTTCGATGCTGGATTCTAAAACAAAATTTTCTTCAATGAAGATTACTATTCCTCTCCTGTTGGTTACGTAAACAACTAGAATTGTTGCAAATGGGGCTCATAGATCTCAGAAATGAGTTTGGGAAAGTTAGTACATTCTGAAAAAGTTACTGGAGGTAGCACTGGGCCATATTTTCTTGAAAAAGACCTTGAAGGAACCAACCTGGAAGAACCGGCACAGAATTTGAAGACGACAAGAACAGTGATTTTGAAAAAATTTGTTTCAACCGATCAATGCACGATCCTTGGGCTTCAAAAACTGAACAAATTATTTTTGAAAAGGCTTTTAATGAAGCTAATAATGGCCAATACTTTGAATGCTAACAACAATAATTACTGTTTTGAGTACATTCAAGAACTTTATTAAGTTTTTACATTTCTCTCCCTATAAAGTACAAATGGAACCAAATTTTACCCTTCTAAATGGCTTTATTTTGTAAGTTCAGAGCTTTTTATATTCATATTGTGACGAATTTATTTATAAACATAGAATAGAAACACTAGAATTTATTTCCAAGAACTTTATTAATTAAATTTTAAAGTCTTACTCAAAAAGTACCAAAAGTACTTTGTAAGTAAAATAAAAAGTACTTTTTTAAAATTATAAAATTTAGTAGTTTCCTCTCTGCTATAAACATCGGGGTATTGGGTACTCACAAATACACGTTCCAATGCATCGATTTGTTCATTATTAAAGGTGGTGCTTGAGCTTCTTTGTTTCCTTTTCAATTCTGCAGCTGGTTTAGTGATATCTCCCGAATAGCCTGATAAAGCCCACAGTGAACCGTCTATTGAGTGGCCATTTAGAACGCCTTCTGAGCGGCTGCCTCTAAGCAAGCGACTTATGCTAGATGTCGAGGATGCTTTGTTCTTATTTGGAGTGGCAATTCAACTCTTATTGAGATACTCATAGCTGGCATTATATCACACAGATTATTATGCCAGCGGTATCTATTTTCACTACTTGAATAGTGATAATGGTTGGGTAAAGGCTGATCATTCGAAATGATTAACCTTTCGGCGACCTGTAACAGAAAAATGAAAATATTTTAAAAAATACACACGATCATAGTTAATTTTGAGAAGTTTTAAAACTAAACACGCAAAATAAATACGAATAGAAGGACTTATTAAATAGTTTTTAAGATTTTATGCAGAAAACAATGGCATTTTTAAGTTGAAGGACTTTTTCTTAATGAATAGACTTCAAAAACCTAAAACCAAAGAAGAAGTTATTAAAAAAGGATGAAAACATTAACAACTAGAGCTGTGCCAAAGTAATCACACAGAAGAAAGTACTTTCTGGCTGTTAAGAACACTAAAGAAGATCAAAGCTTTAAGCCGAATGCGCCAAATGGTCTGGCATGAAGCAATAAAACACAAATCCTCTGAAACAAAACAAAAATTACCACACAAAAAACACTACAATGAGCATAAAAATAATAGAAGACGATCGTTAAACTAAGCAAGGAATACAGTATCTAAAGAAACAGCAATAAAAAGCTTTAAAAATTAAGTTTAAAATGGAGTTGGCAAAGCAAAAAATATTTATGCAAACAAACTGTTGTTTCCAGAATATTTTCGAAATTGTTCGCTTAGTTTTGTTAAACACTGTTTAGGAATTAAACACAAAGAAACATGCTCTCAAGATGTTTACATCTCTTGTACACCAAAATGCTTAAGATGTGACTTGTTGGGTTGTCTTAATGGTACTGATTAGGCAATTGCAACTGCTTAGAGTAAAATGATAATGTGAGATTAACGACACAGGCTCTCTTAAAATTGAACACACACTCTCAGAATAACCCACGCTTTGTTATGCAAACACAAAAAAAGAACTGCACACGAAAACACACCAACAAGATCACATACACAGTCTCTCTCTATCTTTCTCTTTCGCTCTCAAGTCGCATAAATACAAATCAAATATAAACAATGGCTGCTTAAAACAAAACAATCTCTTTCATTCTCTCTTTCAGTTCCATATCTTGCTTGTTTTTTTTTTTTTTTGCTTCAAAACAAAAACAACAACATCGTTAGTTTAAAACACTGCCCTCCTCAATACTCTTTTTTAAATTCTGTGAACAATGTGTGTAAAAAATTCTCTTTTGTTTTTGGAAAAATAAAAAACACAAATGCTCTCTCATAACTGAAGCTGTGCTTTGCAATTTTCTTTAAGAAATGAGCAAAACTGTGGTTGGTTGGCTGTCATGTTTCTTAGTTAATATGCTGCTTATTGTTGTTGTGTTGTTCTTGCTTTTCTTTGTTTTATAAGCCGTGTTGTTGTTATTGTTTTTCTTACTTACATTGATTTAACACAGTTATTTAACATTTCTTCTCTCTCTCTTTGATGTATCTGACCTAAGCCGACAGTTATTTTTGATTTAATTTCCATTACTCTGGCCATTAAATTGTTGTTGTTTGCCGAGATGAAATGAAATGAGAATTTTTTTACTGCATAAAGCTCTTCTTAAATTATTATTGGGTGGTGGTAGAAGTATATTAAGATGGTTCAGTATTGCTGAGATGGCTTTTAATGTTTCAAAGGAATTTCAAGAAGAAAAATAAGACTAGAATTGGTTTTAAATTCATTTTAGAATTTTTTTCCTACAAATTCTGAGTTAGTATTGATTTTACAATTTATTTAAAAAGAAAATTTATTACAAAGACTTTGTTTACTTTTATTTGTTATTATTTATTTGTTTAAACAGCTTTTTTATTTATTTACAGTCAATAGTCACGTATATTAGCTTTGTTTCTTCTACTTCAGGCAACTTCTAGAACTCATTGTTGATTTTTTGTTGTTTTTATTTTCTTTTCTAATTTTCTATTCTTAGTTTCATGGGCTTTCATTGTCTTTTTATATAATTTTAATGTTGTATTATGATCTCCTAGACTTTATGGAAACCAACAGAGAAACCAATAACCTTCCCCGGTATCCCCCCGGTATCCACTTGCCACTCGATTGCCAAAATTCCATGATTCAAGGATTGATCTACAGCCAACAGCCTTATGTACAGTATTATGCTCTTCGATTAATCTTTTGCACCCGAATTCATTGCGATCATTGCGGAGGCATAGTAGTGTAGGTATTGTCAAAAGCATGTGTTATTAGGCAAGATGTGAGGTCTTGTATTTTATTTTTTGTATACGTGGTGCATCTCTCTTCCATTGAGAAACGTTTTCAACCTTTGCTGCCATTCTCTGATAGACAAAGCTCTTCTCAAACTTTCGTTTCTAAAGAGGTAAATAATCTAGAACGTTATAAAGCCGGATGAACTACAGTTTGCGAAGCCGACCCGCATCTAATTATCGACTACTCTACTTACTAGCTTATGCCGACTTACGCTCTGGTGGAACTGTTGCTATTGCAGACTGCTCTGGCTTTTTTAGATCTGCACTTAAAGATAAGGGGGTTTCAAAAAGATTGAAGCTTTACTGCACTTTTTTACAAAACATAATTTCAGGTCTTGGCGATGCCAATTAGCTATCATGGTCATACCACCATTAGATGCCTTTAGATGTTCTTTTGAGGGCCTACTTTAAAGACCATATCAGCGTGGATAATCCTGTAACGTTTGAATACATACTTCAAAGCTCGGGTTCGTTAAGTTATTGTCGAGATTTCACTGGAAATAGGCAAAGAATTGGTTGAATACCTCCCGCAAATAATTCGCTGCTGCAGCCATTTCAGAGGCGATTCAGATTTCGTACAATGTGGCAAGGTTCAGGAATTATAAGGAAACAGAATTTTTAATTGAAATCACATTCTTATCGGTGCTTTATTTAACTTTACTTTCGAAGAAGTTCTCTAAAATATCGATTACAGTGGCTTAACGATAACACTTAACAACAGGATGAAAAGATAATCAATTAACCAACCGTTGCCAAATAAATCAGTTCAGTTTTGTTACATTATATGGAGACGAGGGAGAGTGGGGATAACCCCTTTTTACAGCATTTTAACGATTCCACGGATTAAAAATTAATTATTTTCGAACACTTTCTTATCGAAATGATTTGTGCTGTGATTTATCGATTTTTTTTCCGTTTACGTTCACTATAACGATGATGATGAAGGTATCAAATAAACAAGAAGGAACCTCTGAGATGGTGGAATAAAAATTATTACCCTAATTTGACATTGAGATATGATGGTGGGGGGATTAATTATTAAATATCCTGCTCTCCTCCTCTCTAGCTCTCTCTCTCTCTCTTTCCCTCGTTTGAATAATAAGAGCCAGAATATATCAATAAAAACGAATTAAATCAACAAAATCCATAATAAATCTTCTATTATTACGAAATAATGAAAAAAACAATGAAAAAAAGGAAAAAAATGAGAAAAACTAGTGATTTCCCAGGCCCACTTTGCTATTGAAAAAGAATCTTTTTTTCACTCTGTTCCAATATGTGTGTGTATGTGTGTGTGTGTTGTTTTTATTGTTTTTGTAGAAAAAATATTATGAAATATCAGTCGGTCGGTCGGTCGGTAAAGCGGTGTATTTATGGTGTATTCCTTCCTCTTGTGCGCTTTTTTTCCATGTGATTTATTTACCAAATCAAATGCACTTTCGTAATGCATTTTAGTTCTGCACTCGAATACTCACTCACTCTCTGGCTACTCATACTCACGCACAATCATTTACATACATTCACACACTTATTTATAAACACACAGACACATGCATTCATACACACACATAGATACTCATCTGCATACAGAGTATTACCAAGAGTATTGCGTTGGGTTTCCATATAAAAAAGATTCCATTTTGCTGCGATTGATTTGATTTGATTCGTTTAGGAAACTCAAAAAGAAAAAAAAAATCGATTGACATGCAACAGTTTAAATTATGAAATCAAAATGAAAATGATTTATGCAAGGAAGACTATGGAAAGTTTTAAAAAAGTACCATTTACAAAAAAAAGTACCTTAAAAAAGTACTTTTCTAATATAATGTTTTTAAAATAGTACTTTTTAATAAAATACATTTGAAAAGTCCTTTTTAACAGTAAAAGTACTTTAAAAAATACTTTCAAAAGCTCTTTCAAAAAGTACTTTTAAGGGAGTACTTGTAAAAAGTACTTAAAAAAGTACTTTTAAAGGGTATTTATATTTAAAGTACCTTAAAAAGTACTTTTTAATACTTTAAGTACTTTTAAAAATATTTTCTATAGCTTTTAAAAAAATACTTTTATGGTAGTACTTGTAAAAAGTACTGTAAAAAGTACTTTTATAGTGTACTTTTAGAAAAACTACTTAAAAAAGGTACTTTTCTAAGGTACTTTTAAGGAAAAAATTCTTAAAAAAGTACTTTTAGAGATTACTTTTAGAAAAATACCCTTTAAAAGTACTTTTGAAAAAGTGCTAAACGAATTTTCAGTAAAAAATTTAAAGAAATACTTTAACAAACTGTCTAGTTTTGAAAAAATATTTTCCAAAAAGTACTTCTAGAGATTTAAGGATGTAACAGAAGATATATTTCCTATAAAAAGTTTCAAGTTGTAAGTAGATGGGAATGTTGAAGAAGAGGAGACCATCCGTAAGGATTCTAGGTCTTATCGGTTTGTCAAATCGGCTTGTTTAGTTGCTTACTATTGAAAGGTACCAACCATATTTACCGTACGAAATATTTTGTTCAAGCTTCCTTAGCATTCTACAGTCCACACCTCTATGTTGAATTATGTCTGCCAAAGTGTTTTTCCCATAATATTGGAATCTCAAGCTAAAGAAAGCAGGGCAATGACATAAAAAATGTTCCATCATTTCGATGAACTCCCCATATGTCCAACACTATCCCCTACTACGCCTGTGTGGATCGCGTGTACGTGTAAGGCGAAGAGTCATATAAGGACCTTTACAAGTGCACTTAAAGTGCCCTCCAAAGATGGATACACATGCCTCTGTCCTTGTAATTCCATAATAAGTATACAGAGAACCTGAATACTGGCTCCCTATAGAGAGGTCAAACAAGCCAAGAATTCTCTACTTGCGGCAAACAATCTTCCTCCACTAAAAGCCGGACAACCTCTGACAAAATACTACATCGCATCTAACTCCTCTTTATCTTTATACATCCTGCAGAAATATCCCTGCTGCAAAGGCAGTTCTACGACTGTCAATCAATGGCTAAAGGTTGCTAATCACATACGGTGTCGGTCGTTCTATGCTCTAAACGTTTGTGGTCGTTCGTCCCATTCTAGAATCCAAGTAGGTAGTAGACTTAGGGATGCAAACTACCGAACACGCTCACGCTAAAGGTACTTTTTTTGTGGGAATTTTTGGTACTTTTTAGTACTTTTATAGTACTTTTTTGGTACTATTTTGGTACTATTTTGGTACTTTTTTGGTACTCTTTTACTACTCATTAAAGAAACAAAAAGACTTCATTTATGCTTATTTTAATTAAAGGATCTCGTTTGGAAAATTAAAAAAACGGGTAAAATTTAGTACTTTTTGGTGTTTTTAATAAAAATAAAAATTTTTTTTTGCTAAGAAGTCAAGAAAATGATTGCTAAGGAAGCAAAATGTTTTCCAACAATTGGGTGGCTTTCAAAAAAAATAATTTTTTTTTTTGTATAAAATTTCTGTTTCATAGGAATTCTTTAAAAATCTAAAATTTAATGAAGATTTAAGAAAAAAATCCATAAAAATCTGTTTAATTTCATAGAATTTTGATATTCAATGTGGCATGTGTGATGATAATTTTTTTTGTATGTTAAATTGCCACACAATCAGTAAACCACGGATGCCAAACATTAACTTTTGCCACCTTTCCGTTAAGTTGAGGCGTTCAGAAGGCCTTTTGAAAAGAAGCGATGCATTCATGCATTAACCGAACAATCGACACAACAATTGCCACCAAAATGTCTGTCTAATGCAAGGCAATTCAATACAACGCAACGCGTTGTGTTGCATAACACAACACAACACAACACATGTGATGTGAATGAACGGGGCAGGGCCCGGGCTAAGATAGATAGAGAGACAGACAGATAGACAGACAGACAGATAGTCGATTGTAAAGATGTATAACAACAATAAGCGTTAATAAGAACACCAACATTAACAGCAGCAACAAGAAAAACCACACAATAAAAAATGACAAAAGAATTGAAAGAGAGAGAGAGAGAGAGAGAAACAGAGAAGAAAAGAACGTAAATGTTACGCCTGCGCAAATTAATGCCACATAAACGCCGCGTTAAACCACCAAAGAAGATCGCTTTCTAAACGAATACTTAAAGGACGGCTTCACACATAAACCCTTACCCAAGCAGTTAAATGTTATGGTTGTGTGAGAGGCATTAACAGGATAATGATGATCCTTAAAACATTTCGTTGGTGGTTTTATTACGCGTGCCTCGGTTTCTTTCTCTTTCTCTCTCTCTCTCTAACTCTCTTTCTGGCTTTTGTTTGAAAGCCGAAGAAATTCTTCGCTGAAATTTAAAGCAAATGATGATGAAAAGATCAAAGGCTCAGCCATAATAAGGCCGCTTAACAACAAATTAGTTAAGCTGGTCTCATGTTCCTTAAAGAGAAAATTAAGGAAAATTCCTTTAAACTGTAGACCAACTGACGCAATTTCTAAATTTCTTGACTCTGTATTGTAGGCGTTATAAGCATAACACTTTAAAAAATCAGCCCAAAAGGGAAATAACAAACAAAAACAACAACAACAACAATTTAAAATCAAATATGCTCGCATTAAGGCCGATATTATTAATTGGCTTTTAAATGTTGACTCATCTTGTCTTGTACTACACACATACGCAAGGGGCTCAGCTCAGCTCAGCTCAGCTCACAATGATTTATTTAAGCGCAGCTGTTTTCCTATTCTACAGACTGTTCACTCTCCTTTCTGTTTCTCTTGTTCTAAATGACTTTAAATTAATCAAATACTGGCTCTAACTGGCAGGGCCAACTGACTGCCTGGTCTGACAGATCATTTTCAATTTTTAATTTTTCTTTAAAGCTTGGAAAAATCGTTTTTCAAAACCAAAAACAAAAACAAAAACAAAAACGGTAGTCATTTACGGCAGCTTAAATTGTAATTCAGTTTCGTTTCTTTCTTCTTCTTCTTCTTCTTTTTTTTTTTTTGTTGTTGTTAGTCGGCATATTTAAATTTTTCTTTTTTTTTAATAACCGTTTGACTTGGCTAATAATCCATAGAGGGGGGGCCTATTTAAGGCCTTTTATTAATTTGAACATTTTAATCTTAATTAGTGGGAGACAACGGGATGATGGTGTGTTGGTATGGTAAGCAGGTATTTAAGTTTTTGAAAAATTGATTTCGAAATCAAATCGTTAAATGAGTTAAAGACACTAAAGAAGCCGAAAGCCTTTCGAAGCTGGAAGATGGTTTTTTAAAAATTCTGTTTTTCTTTCATAATTTCTAAAAGAATTTTTTAAGGAGACCTTTTGATTGTGATGTTTGTTCAAAAGTTATTGCAGCTAAGACTTTTCAAATAAATAATCAAGCTTCTGTTTTTCATACTTACTTAACCAGCTGTTTATCGAATTTTGGCCTGGCCCTAGCATTTCCTATCAGAAGCTTTGGGTACGCGTCAGGTTTTTACTCTAATTAATGACAGACCTTCCTTAACAGACAGTATCGTGCTCTACGCTGACGTCCGCAAGGCATGATCCAATCAGTGTTGCCATTGAATATTAGTAAGCTGAACTACGTCCATATCGTTGAGAACTGCACTCAACTCATTGTTGGTTTCAATGCAATAATCAACCCTCATATCCTAGCACCGAAGATCCTGAGTAGAAATTTTCTCTCGATTACTCTCAAGGCTTGCCTTGTTTCGCTGCGTCTCAGTTTCCATGCAAGATACACATATGAGATGAGTGACTATCTTGTTACACTACGCAGATAGCCACAATTTAATGAAATCGTAATACCTCCTGTTGCCAACCCTACCGTGACCCTAAGTCTGATCTCTAAACTGCAATTATAGTCGTTGATAACGGCTCAGCTTGGCTAAACAAATTCGTTGACAAGATCTAAGGTTATTATTGTCTGTCACAACTCCAAATCGGATACGTTCTTAATTGTCGACAACATACACTTCAGTTTGGTCTCATTTACTGCCAGACAGTTAGAACGTTCAATAGCACTAAAGACAGCAGTAGCATCTCTCTTTTTAATCCCCAGCTTTCGACAGAGCTTTCTCTAAAGGAATTGAAGAGGTTGCATGATACATGAAATCTTTGCACGGAACCACGCACGGTAACAAATTATTTGAAGAAGACCTTTCGATCACTGTTGCAATTGTTCCGAATCATGTAGTGCACACCCAAAGCAGCAGGGCTACCAAGCTCAGATATTGTGTTATCGAATTTATAAGTTATCGAGTCAATTTTATAAAAAATTTTGTGTTCCTCCTACACTTCTCTAGCATTACATACACAATTGGTCATTACAACCCTTCAATCAGGGTTACCATTTAGCCTCTTACACCACTTAAGTTGTGTGCTTTAATTTTATACAGGAGTGGCGGGACCTGCAGTTTAAAGTCGACTCCAAATGACAGATTTTTGAGAAACTTTTCATGGCAATTTTTATTTACTGCCAGATTTTTTGCCAGAAATCTGCTGAGAGGCAGTCGCCGAAGAACTATTTTTTTTGTTTCGTTTACTTGAAGCTGCCTGACCTGGGGTTTGAACCTAGGCCTCATATCTAATAAGCCAACAAACTACCTAATAGAACACTAGCATTAACCCTGCTTATTACGTCATTGTGTGCATTGTAGAACAAATCTTTTCAATGTATTCAGCAAGTCCTGGCTTCTAATAATATTTTCTGGCTGTTAGCCTGTCTATCTTGCCTTCCGCTATAAGAACCCTAGTAGTAGGTGGAGTAAAATAAAACCCATTATTGTTGCATTATATAGAAATCTTAACTTAAATAGGCATTACAAATCTTCAGTGAGGATAACAACCCAGTTTCTCACATCACCCATGAGGGTTGTGATTATTTTATCCATGAGTACAGGAACCGAACGACAGATTTTTGAGAAACTTTTTTTTGGCGGTTTTCCAATGAATCTGAGAGAAGTGCGCCGAAAGAAATTTTTCTTCACATTTCAGTTTGTTCGAGATGTCTGAGCTGGGGTTTGAACCATGGACTCCCGTCTAATAAGATAATGCAGTACCTACTAGATGACGACGACTGCAATATAGGAATCCTTGGGTTCTTTTGAAAATCTCTTTCTTTCTTGCTCTCAAAAATCTCCACTGCTGCTTGAAAAAATTCGATTCCACAATGTTCATCAGTATCTACTCGTTGAACTTCTCTCCAATCTCCAGTGATTTTTTTGTAGAATACCCGACATCATAACATATGGTACCCTAACGAAGGTTTTAAAGAAGTAACAAGTGTTGGGAGACTCTGGATGCTATTGGTCTTTGAAATATCAGAAGAAGAACGGATTTTAAAACCTACGCAGATTGGAATTCTAGGTGACTGCAGCGAGTTGCTGAGTGCAATTGTTTCTTGTTTCTTTTAATTCTTTTTCTATTTCATTTATTTAGTTTTCTTATCATAATCTTGTAACCAAAAAGCTGATGACCACATACATATTGTCATTGTCACAAGCAATGACAAGCAATGAAAACGAATTATCACGTGCCAACGGAAATTCATGCTTCCGTCTTTATGTTTCTCTTTGAATTTATCGTGCAAGAAATGCATTTAAAACGGCGGCATTTTAAGCTGCAATCAAAGAGGAAATTTCTGTAAATAAATTAAACAGTTTAAGTTCCTAAATACCGTTACAATTGATTTAATTTCTCAATGTAATGTTGAATTGAACATTTTAATTGATTTTTTTTTCTATGGAAACCAAGCTTTCACTTCTTGTTTAATGACAGAATATTTTAAGACAAGCTAACCCTTAAAGACCAGATATGTGGTATAAAAACTTATGACAGCAAAACACTGTGTTGCAAACTTTGTCGATAAGTCCACTTTCCTTAAAGTCTTCATTGAAAAAAAAAGTCACTTTTTATGGCCTGCATAACACTGTGTGATCAGTTCTGTTTCAAATCGCCATAAAAATTCAATTAAAAAAACGATTCTTTTTGGAAATTTGTCGTGACGTTATTTTGAATTTTTTTTTTTTTTTTTTGTATTTGTCATCCATAAATCAACGAGAAATTCTGTTTGAAAATGAACAAGTTTATGGTTTTACACCTGCTATTATAACCATTTCGAATCATTTTATCTGATATTTTCACGTGATTAGGGTTGAAATGTGTTACGTTTTTTTGGTAATTTCTTCAGCGTTTTTTTTTTTGCTTTATTTTGTTGTTTTTGATTGACTGTCATGGTTTAGCGCCTTTTAAAAACCGTGATATTTAATCAAGATAACACGAGCGTTTAGGTGTCGAAGCGCCAATATCTCATACATATGAGTTTAATAGCCCACCAAAAATACAAAAAAAAACCAAAAAAAAAAAAAAAAATCGAATAAAAGGGTGCCTTTGTTTTGCGGCGTTATGCTATAAAATTTCGAATTTTTAACACTTGCCGGTCAAAAATATTTGTCTTATCAATTAACAGGAAAGGTGATGTGGCAACTAACATTTTCTAAATTAAATTGAGGAAAGAAATTTTAAAATGAAAAAAAAAAAAAAGAAAATTAAAGAAGAAAATTTTTTGAAGACCTGTTCTGATCGATCAATAATATCGCATGGAATTAATAAAATTTCTTCTGAATTACAAGCGCCTTAGCACAGTGATCTAATCCAGAATGGAGAACAAGACTTTTGTTTCTGCAAAATCCAACATTTCGTAATAAAATGTAACGCTTTAGGCACACAACTTCTAAAAAAAATCCTAGTTAAGGTTCTTTCAAAATAATTTTTTTAATTAAGGGTGGATAAGTGACGTTCAAATGAATTCCCATACAACCTGTTGCTTATCTGCAAAGCATAGATATGACAGGATATGGAGAAGCAGAAGAAAGAATTGTAGACCACAGAACATTCTTTGTAGTAATCCAGCACTTGAGAACATGAAGCGAAGAATACTTATTTTATTGGTAGAACGTGTTTAGCCAAAGGTGATTTGAATAGAGCCCACACTTTCACGAAACTATCGTAATCTGTGGTTGAATGAAGGAATAGATACTACCCAGTCAACTATTCTTTTTGAAGCAGCTGTCAATTCTACCAAACCTAACTATCGTTGATGAATCACAATAAAATCGATCACCTTCTGGAGACGATAATGACTCATGACTACTTCTAACGACTTCAATCGATTCTTAATGATTCGGCGCGTCTGAGTCACGAGGTTTAGAAAGGACCTACTCCTCTGTGAAGAATACACAGCATTACCAGACGCACAGCATTACCATACACATATCTCCTGACTTTGTCATCATTAGCGTAGCATCACTTTATTTCATTCATGATTTTTTTTCGCACATTATAATCGTAAGTGATTCACATACTGTCGTCCATTATTAATCGCTTTAAAAGTTGTTTGATTTCTTTCGGCAAATGTGAATAGCACATGGAAATTTGGTCCCAACCGGTCTTTCAATTGCAGCATGATTTTCGAGTTCTGGGTAAACACGGCGGATCTCAATCTGTTCCTGATAGTGGTGTTATGCAGTCTTTTGGGTAAAAGCTAGGTTAAGTAGGTCACCACTTCGTCCCACTTATTAGGTCCATTGTGCTACCACGCTTTATTTAGAGAGAAGCTCAGACCACTTAGACATCCTTATACAGCGGACTATTCAATTACGGGTGCAAACCATGATTTTTCAATACTCTTAAAGGATTTTATGCAGTAGACAATGTCCCGTAAGGCCCGAGAGCAAGTAGTAAGTGTTCAGTCGAGACAGAAATATGAGGCGATTCGTTCTCACTGGATTAAGATTGGGCCAGCGCTACTTAGCTCTTCTACCCAGGAAGCGTTAACGATAGCGACTAATTTCTAATCTAACCATGGCCATAGTTTTCGTGTTTGCCCTACGTCCAGTCTCTACCATTTCCTGTAAAAATGGGCGATAATAGGAAGAAGCTTGAGCATCAATATTACACTTGAAGAGATTTTCTGTGTTCTCTCCAATAGTACGATGTTATGACCCTGATGAAGTGGAATGTTCGATACGTGGAAAGGGAAATTCAGAGAAATTCAAAGGTAAGGTTATTAAATGGAACTATCGGCTTAGGTCTCTAAGAGTGAAGTTATGTTTGAAGGTTCCCAAACTATTCTATCCCATGTACAGTATGTATCCTAGTGACTAATTTCCCACAAATAAATGACCGTAAAACCCATAGGCCCAGTTTTTTTATTTAGCGAGATAAGTAACAAGAACAATAAAATGGCAACAAGGTTTTCCATAAAACATTGGGAATTCGATTTGAATGGATTGATTGGTGTTATCTTATACCCTAAAATTCATTGTACGAAATGATTCCCTTTTTACTACACCTTCTTACTAAATAAGATATTTTAAACTGCTCATGTGGCTTAGAAAAATTAAAGCGTTTAACAAAAATTTCTTTTCTAAAAGTTTCATTTTGTGTTGTTGATGATGAAGACAAAAACATCTGGATTGCCTAGAGTCTTTTGGAAAATGAAGACAATAACTGTGGTTAGCATGACTTAACTTTAACCTTTGTCTGCATTTTTATTTTTGAGGTTTTAGACACAAAACCACACTGATTTCGACTGTGTTGTAAAAATTTTTACAAACCAATCAGTCTCTAAATAGATGCAAAGAATAGAAAATTACCGCAAATATAAGGACATTTAGGTTACCATTGAAGTGAAAAGAAGGAAGAGAACCGCAGTGATAATTGCGGTCTTCATGGTTTAGATGTGACCAATTCTCAGGGCTCAACAATGTCACATTAAGCTTGAATCTAAACCTTAGCGACCAAAGGCTATCAAATTGTCAAATTGTTTTGTGCTGATAACAAGGGCGTAACAAATTGTTGGGAAATAAGGAAACAGGGATAAATAGAAGGATTTGGTTTCGAACCAAAGACAGAGAGAGAGAAAGAGAGAGAGTAAGAGAGTAGAAGTAGGAAACTAGAGAGCTTGTTAAGTAAATAAGTCTAGCTTAAATCTTTTGCAATTAACACTGGAACCACAAGCAATAGGCAGAAATTGTTTTTTACCTGTTACCATGAAGTCAGGCTATAAGGGACAACTTACTTGGCCATTTGGTAGTTAATCACTGTGTGAGGTTTTACAAACATTTATAAACTGTTGACTACTCTTTTTGAAAAGATTTTTTTTTGTTATTTTTTTCTCTCTTTTTTTGTAATTTTTGTCGCCTGATCATGGTGTGGCTAATTGAACTGTTACGCACATATTTAGGAGTTTGACTTTCAATTGTTTTCTATTGTCTGAATAGCTAACACAGCTAACACAGCCTGATGGTGGTCTAAGAGTTGAGAGATGAATTCATTCTTCTGTGTTCTGTGATTGTTCTTTTTGGGATTTTGTGTTGTCACATCTTGTGCCACCTAGTGGGCGAATTGTTTTGTTTGTTTGTTTAGTTCCAGCACGGTATGCAAAGTCTGGTATCTGCTGTAATGCCATCAATGAAGTCATCAAAATCAATTTCTATGATCGATTATCAACGCTTATTGGCAAAAACAGATACTCCGAAACAATTTTCAAAAAAAATTCCACCAAAGCGTTGCCAATTGGTTTAGGAGCGCTTAAACTGGCAATTTTCCAAAAGATCTTTCCAAAAACGCTTAAAAAATATTGTCAAACAAAATATTTCAAACTCTGTTTAGGTGGCTTCTAAGTTTTTTTTTCTCTCCTAAGAACACACACACATGTACACTGTACACTATAATTAAATTGGTTTTTGTTGCTTTCATTACAATATATTGAAAGCATTAGTTTTGCGTGTATCCAGCCCTGTTATCTTTATTCTGGTAGGAAGAAAAAAGGTGTTTCTCATATCATCATAGTTTGATGTTGCTGGTACGATTTGATTACTGGTTTGGTGTTGATGTTGGCAAATTGTTTTAAAATAATGCGTTAATAGGCCAAACAAATTCATTAGACAAACCTTTTTAGGCCTGCTTATCTACACATTTTAGTTTTACCGGGAAAATTATACATTCGTCGCATCGTTGTGGCCAAATATTTAATTCCCCCGTTTAAAAACGTTCATTAATTAAGCAATTTTTTTTTTTATTGATCATTATGTTGTCGGTTAAAAGGTGTTAAATTGTGTACAAATTTTTCGAAATTTATGGCATTTTAATTGGTTCGAAATGAAGACATGGTCGGCTAGTAAAATTCAAAAAAAATTGGCGGCAATACTTTGAAATAAAACAGATTAGAAGACAAAGCCGCAACTAATTTGAAAACAATTTTTTTTTATTTTATTTTTAATCCCAATACAATCATCCATAATCTATCTCTGGAAATATTGTGCTGCTTGGATAGCCTATTTATAATAAAAACTGTCCTGCTTAGCTTCTTAAATTAATTATTAACCCTCAGACGATATTTCTTTATTAGTCGCAAATCTGCGTTCTCTAGCCACCCATAATTTAAACCATAAAGTTTGAACACACAAAATTATTTTACGGAAGGAGGTATGTGTCACTGTAGCCTAGTAGGCTTATTAGATGTACGATCACGTTTCAAACGGCAAGTTAGACGTGAAAACGAAAATATTTTTCGGCGACTTCCTCTCAGCAAATTTCTGGCAAAAACTCTCTGAGAGCAAATAAAAAAATTGCCATGAAAACTTTCTCATACAAATCTGTCGTTCGGTTTCGACTCTAAACTGTAGGTCCCGCCACTGATGTATAAAATTATCGCAGACAACATAAGTGGGGTGAGAAGATAGCTCGTACTGACTAAAGAGTTGTAACGACCAATTACGTATTAGTGTAGGTATGTGTCTCAATGTCGCGTTTTTCCTTTCCTCAGAGAAATTTTTCCTTCGCCACTGAAATGTTGCCACCTCTTCAAAAATTTCTTTTTCCACAACACCACTTGGAAGTGTATGGCTTGCACAAAGCATTTTTAACTCGTATGCTTTCTTTAGCGCTTTTCTTATAAGAGCGTGCTGTCCTTACTCGAGGAATATTTAGGAATTCTTTTTTTTTTGACATCAACACTTAGGGGATGACCCCGTATTTTATGCAGTGCATTGTATTAGAATACAGGAAACATAGTTTATAAGAGAAAAGAGGGCATAGTGAACAAAAAATCTTCAGCAAGGAATCTCATTTCTTTCCTAGTGGCCCTAGATTTATTGTTTGGATGCCAGAGCAACAGGCTTTCAATACTAATTTTTCCAAAAAAAAATTTTTTTCTTCAGCTCTGACTCTCATTTCTCTCCCTTTCGTTACGTCAATAAGCAATATTATTGCCGTAGAAGTTGTGAGTACCCTTAAGCAACTGTGGAATGCCCATTACATCCAAAAAATGGTGTGCAACATGTTGTGGAAGAGACTTTAAAGTTCCTTTTTTTCAAAAATGTTCCTCGGAGAACCTTAATTGTTCATTACAACTCTTTAGTCAGGATTGCAATCTAGCTTTTAACACCACCCATGCTATGTGTGCTAATTTTTTATGTGAGCGGTAGGCCTACAGTTTATAGTTGACTACGAATGGCGGATTTTTAAGAAACTTTTCATAGGAATTTTATTTACTCTCAGAGTTTTTCTCATGAAAATTGCTGAGAAAAAGTTGCACAACGATTTTTTATTTGACTTTTTTGGTTCGAGATATCTAAGCTGGTTTTCGAACCATACGGGCTTTTTTCTAAGAAAACAAAACCCTGCCTACCATACTATGGCGACTTGCAAGAGACCTTAGAGACACTTTGAAGTTAAAAGATTCCTCTCTTGTAGTACAATAGCTATTCTCCTGATCGTATGTTTGATTCACCTCCATTTTCTATAATTAGTTTGCCTCCGGATGGACACTGCGTTGGTTATTCAATCCACCTCCACTTTATAAAATTACTTTGCCTACGGCTGGATACAACTTTAGTTAAGCTGCACAGCGTACTTACGATGTTAAGCTAATATCCCTTGGGCAATATTTTAAAGCGCTCCTAGGCGGATGCTCGTTTATGATTCACTTGCAACAGAAAAAACTCTCGCCAGGCTTGGGATATTTGTGAGTTTCTTCCAAATTACGTTACAGATCTGATCTAAGCCATCATACGTTCTCACTATACTCGCTAATTATTCACGTTTTCGACCGATTGCTCTTGCTTGTTGTGATAGCTTGGGTTTTCTTGATTTTTATATCAAGTCTCTGATGCCCCAGATATGATAACATTGACGTTTCAAGCCCCAGGTTAGACATCAAAACGAAAATATGAAAAAAAATATTTCTTAGGTGACTTCCTCTCAGCAGATTTCTGGCAAAAACTCTCTGAGAGTAAAATAAAACTGCCATGAAAAGTTTCTCAAAAAACCTGATATTCAGAATCGACTTTAAAGTGTAGGTCACACCTCTCGTGTATAAAATTATCGCACGCAACATAAATGGTATGAGAAACTAGGTCGTAATCCCGACTAAAGGGTTGTAGTGACCAATTATGTATGTATGTTTGCATTTGACATCAAAATCCTTCACTACTACATCTAAAGCATTCGCATTGCTTCTAGGACACATTAAATGAGACACATAGCATCCTAGTAACACCAAAGAAATATCGAGAATGGAAGCAATGTAGCGTTGAAGCACTGATAGTTCCGCATTCCTCTTACAAAGCTCTCATGATTTGAATTCTCAATATAGTGGCAGTATCTTGTGTACAGTGTGAGGCACACGACTGCAGATCGAACTATTTTTACATTCTTTGGAGGTTTGCAATTTAAGTTAATTAACCTTTGACCTTTTAAGGTATGAATTACAAATATTTGGCATTAAATGTTGAAATATTTTATGTATATTTTTATTATTATATGTATGAAAAGGAATTTAGAAGCAATTGAACGTATCTAAGAAATAAAATTAAATTGAATTTGATTTAACCTTTGAACTTTACTGATTTCAATTGCAAATGCCTATCATTTGTTGATATTTTTTATTAAATTATATAAGAAATCTTTTACGTGAAGTATTTCTTCAATTTCAAATTGTATTTTTTTATTCAAGATTTTTGAGGAGAAAAAGGAATAAAAAACTCTTTTGTTTTCTTTCCCTCCCCCCCCGGTTTGAATACAAACAATGTGATCAAATTTTTAAGCTAATAAAACTAGAAAACATGACTGGACATTTTGTTTACACTCCCCACCAGAAACAAAAAAAAAAAATAGAAAAACAAAGCGGTTGAGATCAAAAAGGTTTTTTTTTTGTTTGTTATCAAGACAATGGAAGAGTCCATGTTAAAATCGTGGCCAGAGTAAGGCTATTGTTATGCTAATAAAAACACATTGTTAGGCCATGATAAGGCCAAGATTAAGCTGATACAGCAAAGGAGAAAGAAACGAGCTAAGCAGCAATTGTCATCATCATTTATTACTTCATTTAAGTGGTAGGGGGGGGGGTGTTTTTCTATACGTTTTAAAGCCATTGATCGAGTGCCAGCCAGCCAGCGGTTAGTTGGTTGGTTGGTTGGTTAAAATGTGTGAATAAGCCAAAACAATAAATTGACATGGTGGGTGTTCTTCACAGCATATGTATACGTGTGTTACGTTTTTTTTTTTTTGGCTTCTAGAGAAATACCTTCAGAATAATCAGTCAAAAATTATGACATCTCAGGAAGACAGAATCCACTGTGTAGCCTTCATTATTTAAAGCAAGTGTTCGGAGTAGCAAAAATGTTCATCCATCATTGAATTGTTTTTCAATTTATTTATGAATTGAATGGTTTAAAGGCCAACCATACTACTGGATTTTGGATTGTTTTGTTTTTGTTTTTTTTGCCTTAATAACGTCTAATAATTAAAAAAAATTTTTTTTTGCCATTCCCAGCTACCGGAATTGAATTCATTGCCAATGCCCTTTCAATTTCAAAATGATCACTCAAATGATGGGAAGATATTTTTAATCACACACACGCACAGAGCGAGAGAGAGAGAGAGAGAGAGAGAGAAAGAAAACAAATATTATTTGTTCATTATTAAATAATTATTTGAAAAACACCTTTTTCCATGTGTCTGTCCCATAAAAGCAACTGGCAACGTATGTTCAATTGCCATACAGCCATCCATAGCGTTTAACCTGTTGAGGCATGAAATAAAAATTCATTAAGTTTTTACAATCCGCAGAATTATTCATACATTAAAAAGGCATTTAATATGAAAAGCCTTTTTAAGCATTAAAAAATTTCATGTTATTTTATTTCTAAGGGTCAAAGGTCATCAACAATAAATTGTTTTAAAAAACTTTAACTTTACTACGCATTAAACTTCATTAACTAACTTCATTAACTAACTTCATTAATATGTTGTTCATTAACTATTGTGTACTTTCTCCAAAAAAAATAATTAATTTTTGTTAACTTAGCTTTAAAGGTCAAAGTTCAATTCATTACAAAGCATTTAATTTACTTTTTGAATTTTTTTTTTCAGTTAATTTAGCTTTTTTTTATTAAAATTCCTTAAGAAAGTTCGATTAATAAGAAGACAATTATAGGTCAGATGTCAAAGGTCAAATTTTAGAGACCAGAACTCACTAACATATCGAGAATTAATCCTCTAACATATCAATATGTTAACTCTTTAACTATCATATTGAGAATCCATGCTGGAATCCTGGAGTTGATTTCAGTTTTCCTTTTCAGTTCAAATACTTGAAACTTGTCCTCGATTTCAACCTCTTTTAGAGTCTCCTATATCCTCGAAAGGCCTGTAAATGTGTCTGCGGCTCTCTTTATCTGTGAACTGGCCAATTGTAAAAGGTGTGGCTAAAAGCACTCATCATTTTATGGCTATACAGAATTAAAGTTGAACCAGTTATGCTTCGGGTTTCGCCTCTTTGGTGGCTAAATTAGTTGCCTAATGAGCTTCTAAGAACCGCCATTAGACATGTTTATGCCCAGGTTAGTTCCTCGGTACTTGTATGGTTCCCTTTTAAGTATTTGAACAAATGTTTAGACACCGTCATTCCAATTAGAGACAACTTGAATGAGTAGCCACATGCAACTCTAAATTCTCTGGAGGTATACACCGAAGGCACGAAGATGGATGCGTAATTGGTCATTACTTTTCAGTCAGGATTACGGCCTACCTTCTCACACCACTTATGTTGACGGGACCTACAGTTTAAAGTTGACTCCGAACGACAGATTTATTGTGAAACATTTCCATGGCAATTTTACTTATTCTCAGAGTTTTTGTCAGAAGTCTGCTGAGGGGAAGTCGGCGAAGAAATATTTTTCGATATTTTGTTTAGTTGGAGATATGTGACCTGGAGTTTGAACCGCGGCCTTACGTTTAATAAGCCAACGCACTACTTACTAGACTACGGCTACCACGTGCTACTCTAAATTCTCTGGAGGTATACACCGATGGCAGAAAGATAGATGCGAAATCTCAGGGAAGTGTGTGTATTGAGGCCCTAGATATGGTGATTCAATGGTTAGTCTGTAGCAATGTAGGCCGCTAGAAAATTAAGACAAACTCTTAGAGCCAAGTATAATCCATTTTGAACGGCCATTTTTCGGAAAATTCTATTACTTGGGCCCCTGGAGTATCGGAACATGCCCGAACATTGTACTGCAAGCACATTTGCATTACTAGACTGGAAAATCTTCTATGTGATCGGTGTATAAAGGAGCGCTTGGGCATGATTGGACTGAAAGTTAGAAAAAATTCTACATCTACGCAAACGTTTCCATAATAGAGGTGTAGTGGCGGCACTTGACCTAACTCAACTTTACATTTTACATTTAAAGTCTCTAAGGTCAAAGGTCATTGAGAAATTTATTAAATTTTAAAGGTCCCTTAAGGGTTTTGGTTTACTTTTCTGCAAACTAATGTCCACTGAAGAACTCAGTGCATAAGTGTCTTGGCTTAAGGGATTAACTTTACCATTTTTAAAGGGTTAATAATTGTTGTATGGACTACTTAAGCATATATTTTTAAATGCATACTAGTATACATAAGGAAAAAAACAGTTAATCAATATTTTTATGTCGTTTCTGGTACTTTCCGTTCAATGAAAGTATGTCGTTAAACAAAAAAAAAAAAATAAAAAAATTTGCAAAAATAGGACAAAAAAATAGAAATTAAAGTGAATGTCATGAATTAATAGTCGTGCTACATACTACTCGTACATACATACACATGTGGTGAAAGATTTCTGTCCATCCCTTCTCAATTCTCTTGTCCCTCAGCCGTTGACAATTCCATTTTGTTCCATTTTTTTTTTCTGTTTGACTTTGTTTTTTAAAAGCTGTTTGGACTTGGTTGAAAATGTTTAAACGGCTGCCAGAGACGACGTGTATGTCAATCGTTCCATCATCTGTTTGCTGCTGCATGTCAAGTGCTCTCGAACATATGGCTTAATTTGCAATGTGAATACCAATCAAATGAGGGAAGAAAAAACAGAGGAAAATCTATCTTCATTTGCTCTATTTACAGCGTTTAAATGTTAAACGCTTTCAGATTGCAATTGAGTTGTTGACAATCTTTCAGTTCATTTTGGCGGATTTTTTAATCGTTGCATACGGACTGAGGCTTGAATTGTTTAAGAGAGACTAAAAAATTGTTAAACGAGGCATTGTCATGCAATTTTCATTACAATATTCAAACTTATTCTACCACAATTATAAAATTTCATTAAATATCACATGTTTGGACTTTTAGGTCAAAGGTCAATTGAATTTTATTTTCAAAATTTCAACGTTTATCTTATTTTTTTATAGAAATATTCTTAATTCTTTTTACAAATTAAAATAATAAATTGAAGGGCATGTGGTAAATGCAATTTCTAAATGTAAAGGTCAAAGGTCATTTAAGTTAAGTGTATATAATATATGTGGTATACATATGTATTTATAATGAATTTATAATCATTTTAAAATAATTAAAGGCATGGCAAGAACATACATTTAAAATATGAATAATAAACTTAAAAGGTCAAAGGTCATTTGACAATAAATTAAATATTTCATAACATAACTTGGCAATTCAGTATTTTTCAGCTTATTTAATAATTATAATAAGTAAATACATAAGCTACCTTTGAAAATGTAACAAAACAAAAAACAAATTTAAAAAAGGTCAAAGGTTATTTATTTATTTTCTAGATTTAACGACAATAACAAAATAAAATAAAATTTGAATCTTCAAGGTGCATTGGTGTGCGTAAAGAAAAATTAAAAACCAAAATTTATTATAATATATTTGAACCCACAGGTCAAAGGTCAATTTAATTTTATTGTAAACAATACAGGTTAAAACATTTTGCTTTTAAAAAACTTGTATAAAAAATTAATTCTGAATAAAATTAAGCCTTTAAACTCATGAACTATTGGGATTAGGCTCTTAGTGGCATAAGGGTCAAAGGTCACTTAAAGTTTTAGTTAAAATATTCCATAAAATTTTGCCATTTTGTTAGAATTTTTCCATAATTAAGAGATTAGTTTTAGAAGAGCTTGAGATTTTGATTTTTGTAATAAGAGGTCAAAGGTCACTTGAAATTTTACTTAAAAAATTTCCATAAAATGTAGCTATTTTACTAGAATTTTTCATAATTAAGAGTTTAATTTTGTAAGAGATTGCGATATGGATTTTTGAAGCGAAAAGGTCAAAGGTCAGCTAAAGTTTTAGTAGAAATTTTCTGTAAAATTTATGCAATTTTGTTGAATTTTTTTTATAATAGGGAGATTAGTTTTATAAAGGATTAAAATTTTGATTTTTGCGGAAAAGGGTCAAAGGTCACTTAGTGTTTTTTTAAAAAATTTTCCATAAAATTTTACTATTTTGTTAGAATCTTTCCATAATTAAGAGATTAGTTTTATAAGAGCTTGAGATTTCGATTTTTGTAACAAGAGGTCAAAGGTCACTTAAAGTTTTAGTTAAAAAATTTCCATAAAATGTAGGTATTTTGTTAAAATCTTTCCATAATTAAGAGATTAGTTTCATAAGAGCTTGAGATTTCGATTTTTGTGGCAAAAGGGTCAAAGGTCACCATTACTAAAATAACTTTGAAATTAAAGATTTTTGTATTTTTGAATTTATATGCCTGCTATTTGAAGGCAATTATTTATTTCGTCTCCAAATCATCATAAATTATGTTTTCAAAACAGAAGAAAAAAAAACTGAAATTCTCACACTAAACCAATGCATTGGGGGCATTGGGCATTGTTTTTATTTTAATCGCACTATTTAAAAATACATTTAAGATTTTATGTTTATTGTTATTGTGCGGAAACGTATTAAATCATGCAAAAACAGAGAAAAAATACCGACAAATACAGCACAAATACCGCATAAATTCATTTTAAAACAACGGAACGCTTACATTTTCTTTAAAAAAAAAAAAAAAGAACAAAAGATTTGCAGTTTTTTTTTCTTGAAATTTTATTTTTTAAAGCTCAAAATTGAAGTGACAGCATTCGATCGAAATACAGAAGAAAAACAAGATGAAAAAAAGAATACAAAACAACAGAAACAAATTACTCAACACCATATGAAATAACGCCAACACCTTAAAAGCCAAAAAAAAAAAGAAAAACATTTTGCAAGCAACACTGAAGGATTATTTTTGTTTTTGTTTTTTTGTTGTTTCTTTTCATAACTTTCGACAGAGACATGCTGTCTGACACACTTGCCGAGCAACCAAGGGAGATTCCCTATTGCTGGCTGAATGCAGCCAGTATCACAATGATGATGATGATGACGATGATGCCACACAGTTTAGTATCACCATACAGCACATGTTTGAAGCCGCGCTTTAAAAAAAAATGAAAATGAAAGAAAAAAATGCAAGAAATTCTCTTAAACGAGAGACTAAAAATTATTTTTTATGAGTTTTTAAGTTCATAAACCAAGACAAACCAAAACAAAATCAAAAGGGAAGAAGAATCAAACCGAACAAACGAACGAACGACTAACTTTGAACATCATTTTCACAGTTTAACTTTATTACGAACGAACGTATGAAGAAAGGATGGTTGGACGAACGTTTTTATCATCATCATGAGAAACAGCACCAACACCACCACCACCACCACCACCGCTGCAATGCAATGCGACAGAAAAGATGAAGAAAAACTTTTCAAATTCAAAATAAGCCTCAGCTATGCCATATGAAATCGTTGTCATTGATCATATTTAACTTTTATGATCTTCCTTTCTGATCGAGTCTGTTTTTTCTGTTTTTTTTGTTTTCTGTGTTTCTGTTCATAATTCTACTTGTGGCCTCTAATGGAGTATGAAGAAGATACATCTACTCCCCTTCAACCCACTGCACTTCACTAGTCTTATTTCAAAAATATTACATTCTGTCGTTTTATTTCTTCTTCTTCATTTATTTTTTTTTTTTCTTTTTTTTTTGTTGCTTTTGGTTTCTTTGCCAAGTAAAAATGTACAAAAACGAAAAAAAAAGAAATTGGATTTGAAAAAATTTTGCATACCAGGAACATAAATGAAGAATTGAGATTATGAGCCACAGACTGACCCATTAGGAATATTAAGACCAAGCAATGCAGAGGAGAGTGCCATAGCCATTTAATTTAAGGCTTTTGATAGTATTGTCGCGCTCTCTTGTGTGCTTTGTTAGCCTGTGCAATTTTTCCCTTTCCTACTTCCTTTCCTTTTTCCCTATCTCGCCTATTATCAACGCCCTTTTGGACATTGTACAATGGGTCAGCAGCGCTTTCGGGTACTGTACTTTTCTCAATTGGCAAGAACACGTCCTCTACTCTAAGCCTTCAGTAGATCTGCGAACATTTCATCTGCTCTCCCATATCTAATAAGCCCTCACTCGTAGTGGTAATGCCGTGATGTGGTGACAACCCACGAAAACCACGTCAGAGTTTATGTCGCGCAGCAGAAGACACTCTCTATTGCCACAGATTCCATATTCCTTTGATATTTCATAAATAATAAACCCTTGCACCAGATTCTAAATTTCCTCTCATGTTCGATATGGCAATTGATCACCGAAAATAGAGGAAAAATATCTCCGAACAATACTGGACACCAATCTAGCATGGAAGGCTCATGTAATGGACATTCAAAGGAATGACAAGCATGGCATTTTGATAAGGAAAAGGCCTACAGGAAAATCTTGAAAGTATAACCTAAGAATACTGCTATAAATGTATGCGCATTCATTGAAAATAGAGCCTGATTTTGATAGGTCAAAGGTCATATTTAAGCTTTCGACAATGAGCAGACAGATGAGAGCGCAAGGAAGCGTGCTTTCAAGGAGCTGATAATCTCCAAGAATTCTGCCACGTTTGTATACGCAAATACGAAAATAGGGTCACCTTTTATTAGGTCAAAGGTCATATTGGAGTTTTCAACAATGAGCAGACAGATAAGCTCACTAGGAAGGTAGCTTTACAGGCGCTAATAAGGCCAAAATGGTTGGAATTATAGCCGATTTTGGTATACTTTCTTAGTAATTGTTGGTATCCCAGTGATGGCCGCTTGAATGCTGTCCGCCAGGGCTGGAACTCTGGATAGTTTAACCTTCTACATGAAAGGCTTCATATCTTCCTACAGAAAAGATTTAGTAGGACAATGGTTTGCCCCAAAACGTGAGATATTCTTGTTCAAGTCAAGAATCATAATAGGCTGCCTTGCTGCGTTGTCCGGAGCGTTACCGAATCCACCCGAATTTCAATATGTTCTCGTTTCTCTACTTTCTAGGGCCTTATACATAATGTGTAGCCATTAGAAAGCTTTTCTGGGGCAGTTTTTTATCTGCTCTGACAAGTTCGTTGTAATTGGCTTTCATAATTTTCCTAATGGGGTCATGCCAGGTACATTTGTTGTCTTTTTTTTTCCTTTAAAAAGTCTTCCTTCACGAGGCCTTCATAAGCGTTCTTCAAAACTGTTGGGGCTCATAAAAATGTTTTTTTTTTGTTTCTTTAAATCTCTGCACAAACGGAAAAACAATCACACACAAATATTGAAAACAATATTTTGAGTCCATCAAGCGGGCAATTAAAAAACTACAACAACAACAACAACAACAATAGCAATAACAACAACAGAAAACATTCCAAAAGCTGAACTTTTAAAAGTTACAATGACATTTAACTGGCAAACCGCCAAGATGAGTTGAAGAAAACAGAAACCCAGCCCTGACTTTATAGGAATTCTGCTTCTTCTTCGGCTTCGGCTTCTTCTTCTTCTACTTCTTTAACAGAACACGATATGAAAAGAAATAAAAAAAATAAGAAAAAAAATCTGAAATAAGAAATAAAATTAACAAAATGCTCATAAGAAAACAATAATAATAACAACAGCAACAACAACAACGAACAACAACAACGAACAACAGCAACAACAAATAGTAGAGTTTTGTTTTTTTATTTTCTCGTTTCATTTTCATTTTCAAAGCTTAAGAAACGTAGAGGGAAAAAAAAGATCAAACGTTTAAGCCGCATCAATATTATTGTTGTATACGGCCAACAACAAAAACAACAAAAAAATAAAAAGAAAATAAAAACGAAATGCTTAAGAATGATGGCTAAAAAGTTGAAGAACGAAAGAAAGAAAGAAAGAAAAAAACTCCGAAGAATATTTTTCTGAAATTTTGTGTTGAACTTTGTTGGTTCAGGCTTATTGACTGTTTTGCATGCTGGCCTGGCCCTAGAATATAGCAACAACAGCAACAACAACAGCAACTACAGAACAAGACAATTCGTTTGGTCATTGCCAATGTGATGTGATCAGTAAACGACAAAAATACCAACAAATCAGCACAACAGATTTAAGAAATCAGCCAACCAATCCCACCACCACCAACAACAACTATCCGGCTAAATAGATGAAACCACTCAAGTCAGTCAGTCAGTCAGTCAGCCAAAACAGAATGAATGTATCACACATCAACATCATCATCATCGTCATCATACACCAGATGCCAATCAACCTTTTCTATCAACTCATCATCATAAAAAAAACTAAACGAAGCATTCGGCACTTTACAGCAGGCGCTTAAAGTAAAGCCAGGTTTTCATTACTACAGATTTTAACAAACTGCATTACCAAATACATCCTATACATCCTAATACCGTTATAACAATTTTCAATTGCATATGTCCTTAAAAGCTTCATTTAAGCTTGCTTTATCGACTTTAACCACACAGTTTAGGTATGATGTTCCAACGAACTTGATTTCGTTTGAACTTGTATGAAGAGACGGAGCCTACTACCTGTGGCTTACTTTGAATAGGAAAATATCTTGAGAGATTATGGTGTCTTAGAGAACTTATTGAATTTATTCAGCCATTGATCAATCTAGATCTACGTTATGGTAGAGCGTGAAACCCTTGTTAGGACTTAGTTGTCCTCAACTTGAAGATGAGTATGAGACTGTCTGATAGAGCTAGATAGAACATGGTTACAATTTGTTGGGCCCCCAATCTTGTCGGGATTCTCGGGAATGAGCAAGCAGACAAGCTTTCAAAAAGGGGTGTTAATGAGGCCATAACTCTTCTGTGAAGCGGGATCAGAGAGGGAGGCTCAATGAAGAGGAAGATAAAAAGATTTTGCTCAAACCAAATAGGTTCAAACCCCAGGTCAGATATCAAAACGAAAATATTTCTTCGATGATTTCTGGCAAAAACTCTGGAAGTTTCTCAACAATCTGTCGATCGGAGTCGATTTTAAACTGTAGGTCCCGCCACTTATGTATAAAATTAACACACACGACATGAGTGGTAAGAGAAACTAGTTTGTAATCCTGACTGAAGAGTAGTAAATCTACATAAAATGCAGAAACAAATTTTCTTCTTTGGGAATTTTAAATTCTACGGTTACTATGTATAGGCATTAAGGATGGCCAATTCCGAAATCCCGAGGTTTTCGGTATTTTGCAAATCCCGATTCCGAAGTCAATTCCGTTTGGCATACCCATATTTCTATTTACTTAGTTAATGCTGTACTTTTTTACTTTTATTTTTAATTTCCTTGGAAGTCTCACTGTAGCGCTATATAAAGTCATCATGTCTAGCCTTTTTTTCTCTGAGCATTTAATTTCATAACAAATGAAATGAAATTGAATTATTGAATCCTGCCTGCATCATTACCAGACACATGATGGCCAAACTATTTAAAGCCAGCATTTAAGCAAATTTAATTGCAAATAAATTCTGTTCTTCACATACTCTTCAATTCTTCTTCAATTCCATATTGTTGTTGTTGTTCTGGTTTTTCTTCCTTTTGATGTTTTAAAGTGTTTAATTTAAGCTCGGAAGCATCATCGTTTACCAAATCAAAAACTAATTTCCGACAATTGGCGGCATTTTATTTTTTGTTTCTTTGTGTGTGTGTGATTATCATTTTGCCTCATAAGTCAGTCGCGAAACATCATCAAGTGGCAGTTATGGTGTCATTCAAGCAGCACCAGCTTTACATTCTTAGAAGGCTGGGAGTTGTTAAAATAAAATGAAACGAGAAAAAGAAACTAATTTAAGTGTGCACTTTAGTTAGGATTATAGAGAGATATAAGCCGCACCCTGGACTATAAGAAATCAATACTTATGATATGCTTGCAACATTATTTAGTTTAATTTATTTAATTTATTGAAGTTTTATTTGGATTTGATAATAAAAAAATAAAAAAAACGTTCTTTGTAAGCCTAGAATCTCTAGGAGCTTAGTTAAGTGCCTTAAAAAGCTTATATTCCTGCAGTAAAACTCTTAAAGAGTTTTTTAATTGAAAGAAATTTAATGGGGATTTGTTTTTTGTTTAAGAATACTTTACATGATACTCTCTCTCTCTCTCTCTCTCTCTCTCTCTCTCTCTCTACTTTATACTTGTGAGTTAAGAGAGCGTGAACAATAAAAATTTTTTAAGACCATTACTCAGGGGATGCCCCTTACTAATGCAGGGCATTGAGTTTACTCCATGTTATTACTCTTCTCTCTGAACAGTTTTCGTTCATGATATCATCCAGGACGATGATGAATATCTGATGTGATAGGGGGCATCCTTGTTTTACTCCAGCATTTGTATGGAATGGTTAACTTATATTGCCGTTTGTAAAGAACTGAGAGTTCTGCATCCTCGTACATGGCTTTAGGGTACTTCTTTTCTTCTCAATGCTTTCAATTTGGCAGCTCGTCTGATGCATATGGGAGGGAGGCAAGAGGCTGTGCTGCTTAAGGACATTAGATTAGAATTTTTATATTATAAGTGACAAGAAAGACCTCTTTAGGAGGGGAGATTGGACGGAAAGATTGGATTAATCGTGTCCAAAGGGAGCGAATGTAGAACCATCAACAGGCAAGGTAAAGGAAATTTTTTTCTGAGGTATCCAAACAGGACAGTTTTAACTAAAAACTGCAATATTTTCCCCAACTTTATAGCCTTTGAGTTGCTTTGAAGTAGCCGTAGTCTTGTAGATAGTGCGTTGGCTTATTAGACGTAAGGCCAAGGTTCAAATCCCCGGTCAGACATCAAAAACGAAAATATTTCTTCGGCGCTTTCCTATCAGCAGATTTCCGGCAAAAATTCTGAGAGCAAATAAAGTAAAATTGCCATGAAAAGTTTCTCAAAAAAATCTGTCGTTCGGAGTCGACTTTAAACTGTTGGCCCTGCCTCTCATGTATAAAATTAACACACACAACGTAAGTGATGTGAGAAACTAGGTTGTAATCCTAACTAAGGATGCAACAATAATGGATTTTATTTGACTACACCTACTAAGGCTCTGACAGCGGAAGACAGAATAGATATGCTAACAACCAGAGAATATTAATAGGAGACAGGATTTGCTGAATACATTGAAAAGATTTGTTCTACAATGCATATGATGACGTCATATGCAGGATGTAAAAGAAAAGAATTTTTTTTATCAAATTGGCTCGCTAGCGTTCTGAGCTCGGTATTCCTGCATCGCCATATGTATTGTCTTTGGTTTGTTAGGTCGCATCGGTTCTTCTCTAGCCGAGATCTTGGCAGTTTCACGTTGCAAAAATGTGTTCATTGGACTCAATATAGGTCATCCAGTGGTAAAAAACCCAAATTTTTCTATTCATTTTCAAATGAAAACTTTTGCTTCCTTGTTCTCTTTCTAATAGACTCGCGTTTAATTTTTCAAATATTTTTCAAACGTATGTACGTATGTCATCAATAGAGTTTTGATTCTATTTTCTATAGAACCAGCATTTAAAAACAAAAAAATAATGAAAAATAATTAAAAATAGGAAACGTAGGAAATGAACTTAACACCTGGTCCTTTTGAAATATATTTTTCAAACATATTTTCCAAACATATTTTCCAGCATAATGATGTTTTTTTCAATAAATAAACAGGCAGCAGAGAACTGGCGCAACTCAACATTTGTTGAGAATTTTTGTTTCAAAAAAAAAAAAAAAAAAAAAAAAAAAGCCATCCAAGCAACCAACAACAATTGTCTAAATAAAGCGAATTAAGCGTGAAGTTTACGGATGTTAACAACCACAACTACAAAGGCAAATAGGACAGCAGCAGCAGCAGCAGCAGTAGTAGTAGATCCTTACAAAAGCGTATACAAAGGTACACAACAAGAAAAATGTGCCACTCACTTACTTACTTACACTCACTCACACTAACTCATATTGGCCTTAAAATAGTTAAACGAACAACCGAACTATTTCGTATTCGTACTCCCTATAACACATGTTATCCTGTATGGCTGTGTATGTGGTTGTGGATGGGAATGTTATTTAAAGGAACAGAATTGCTGCTGCTGCTGCTGCTTTTGCTGTTAATGCTGTCGGATGGTTGGCTGGCTGGTTGGTTGTTATGTTGCCTACTTGAGCTGACTAGAATCGAGTAGAGTATGTTTGTACGTATGTATGATTGCTTACTTTCGAATTCCTGAATGTTTTTTTTTTTGGTTTTTCGTTTTTTTCGTTTATTTTTCATAATTTTTGGTTGATCATAAATGTTTGTAATTGATTTTTATTTTCGGTTATTCTTTTGGTTTTTTTTTCTTTCATAATTTTTTTTTTTTCGTTTTTAATTTTCTTTCGTTAACGTTCGTTTTAAAATTGAATTTTTTTCTTCTTCTTCTTCTTCTAGAAATTAATGAAGCATTTTGAAACGCTAAATATTTGTACTCAACTCTACCTACTAAATAAACTATCGTTTGCCCTAACTCTCCTTTCCTAACTCTCCTTTTTTCTTCACTGTTTGGTAAGTGGTAAGTATGGTGTGGTGTGGTGGTTTACATATTTTACGGACTGATTATTCGATTGTGTGGTTGGATGGATGTGTGGTGGTTGGATGCATGGTTGGATGGTTGGATGGTTGGCTGGTGTTAACACTTCCTTGTTATTGTTAGAGAGGCTTTTGAGTGGAAATTTATTTCCTTGGTGGCCACAATTAATATGCTTGTTAGCAATTAAACAGGATATGACCTCTGTCCCTGTACGATAATGAAATTAATTTCAGTTTCCCAATTCATTTCTTTTCCTTTTTTGCCTTATTGACGGTGTGGCATAATTATTTTCAAATCCTTAAAACAAATTTTTAAACGAATTTTATCCTTAAATGAAGCGTTAAATTTGAAAATTTTATTCTTCTGCACAAAAATAGTTTTTTTTCTCAAGTAGGGTGGCTAATCAATACGATAATGAGAAAGAGACTGCAATCTTTATGATGGAACAGGCATTTATAGCCTAGGTTCGGGCCGAAAATGATTCTGAAACTGCAGAAGAAACCATTGTTTGATGCAACTTGATGGCAGAAGCTAATATATGCGACTGAAATACACTTTCATTCAACAAAGTTTAGGATAATGTGGGGAAAGGTGGCAGTAGTTGGTCTCTAAAATTGCAATTCCCTGCAGGCCAGTAAAACCTTAAGTGCTTCATTACAGTTCTAGTTTTATTGCTGGGAAGTACATGGATTACCTAATCTCTACTTCGATTTCATTTCTACAATTTCTTTTTAATTCCTATAGTGCAGTAGCGGATAATATTCTGACGTATTGCAGTAATTTCCCAGGCCGTAACAGGAGCAAAATTATGTTAACTGGAGTTAGTTACTTTAATACCCACTACAACTCTTTAGTCAGGATTACAACCTAGCTTCTCAGAACTACAACCTAGCTGTTCTGTTTAGTAATCATTTGTGCCGAGATCTTCAGTTTAAAGTTGATTCCAGGCTGCAGATTTTTGAGAAGCTTTCATGGAAATTTTTAATTTAATTTTTTTTTTGGTATTTGAGGACCAAAATATGTATGGAAGAGCATACTAATTTGCTTAATTGGCCATTAACAACCCGATTAACGGATTTCGGCATGCCATAGCACATCCTTATAGACGCCTCTGCTTCTTGCGCGCCTACGCCTCGCTTTCTCAATTTGGTCCTTCCAACGCAAACAAGGTCGCCCTCTTTACCTAAGCATCAAATACCCGTCTCGCCGGAGTATCCTTCCCATTCTAACGACATGGCCGAGGATGTTAATACGCTGCACAACGTCTATGTCGTTGAGGAGCTCATACAGCTCATTGTTGGATCGGATGCGGAAATTATCGCCAACTAGCATTTGACCGAAGATCTTACGTGGGACTTTTCTCTCGAGGTGCATCAGTGCTTAATAGAGTGCATGCCACAGCGCCATAAAGAAGCATGGGGAGGATGAGCGTCTTGTAGAGTATTAGTTTTGTCGTACGAGAGAGCATCTGTTGGCAAAAGTGATCCTGTGCTTGATCTCCAGACTGGCATACGCAAAATGCAAAGTTATCGGATGTGATATCAAGGATTCCTCTTGTGACCAGTTACGTCACTCTGATGCTGGATCGATTTATGCGGTCAAATGGAATCCTGGAAACATTGCTAATGGGACTGTACGTCATGACCTAGCTTTTGGTGGATGGGAGTTCACCAGACATTACATTTAAAAAGAGTGAATTGGATTTTCTACAAAATTTACGTGGGCTGAGCGCTTTAGAGGCCGAAGGAATGATTTCGGTAAAATGCTTGGTATAGTGATCATAAGGCATGCGACAGTTCATTTGGATGAAGATCTCCTACCTTCCTAAGGATCATGTAAATAAAAGCGATTTGTTTTGATAGTTGATTCTTCAAATGTGTAGGTCATAGGTCACCAACAAATTATACAAGCAACAAAACGAAAATGTCTGGAGTTTTCCTTCATGATTTTTTGGTTTTCTTCCATTGAACTAATCAATCTTTTTTTTTGTTCTTTGGATAGCTGTCTGTCTGGCCTTAGCCTTAGCCTTAGCCTGTGAAAGGAAAACCGTTAATGAGAAATTGTCATTAAACAGTTTTATAAAACCGTTAGAAATTGAAAGTCTTCTTAAGAATTTCTTTACTCAACAATGAATGAATGCAACGGCTACTGGAACTCAGTAGCAACTACTGGCTGCTATTAAAGGCTAAGAATTGAATCACATGATGGATTAATAGATGGATTGGATTGGAAGGATGGAATGGATTGATGGGTCCCGCATGCATTAAATTTAAAAGAAAATTCTCGCCTTCATGGTATTCTAATTTAAAAAATTTCTGTTTTAGGAATCTTTTTTTTTTTTGCTTTTTGCTTTAAAAAGAAGACAAATTTAAGAGAAGATTCCTGCATAAACGAGCAGGACAATTGACCATAGGGGGTTCCAAATAAGAAAAAAAAAAAAAGGAAAGGACACATAAAACAACTTTATTTGCTTTGAAAAGGACATTGTTTCAATGCAATGCAATGTTAAAAATGTTTAGATTGTAAGGACATATGATTGTTGTTGTTGTTGTTGTTGTTGTTGTTGTTGTTGTATCTTTAGTGTGTATTTTATTAACCATTCAGTAGCCATAAAACCTCTGACAGGCACTTGAATTGTCTTGCAGTGGAAGTGTGATTCCTTTTCTCTTTTTTTTTTGCTTGTTTTTGTTTGGGAACCTGTCCTGTATGTCCTTTAAATTCAATGTAAGTGTGTTTGTTCTAGGAATTTGTTGTCAAAGTGTTAAAAAAAATGTTTCAAAAAAGAAAATATTTTACGACCTGACACAAGGAAAAATAAAATTGGTAACAGATTTCATCAATTTTATGATCGAATTTCTACAAGATATCAGATCATCATCACTGCATGGCAATGTCATGGAAATTGATGGGCATTTGAATGTAAAACAAAACGAAAATAAAAAAAAATAGAAAGTCTTTGCTGTAATGCTTCCAAATAGAAAGGCATATCTATCGTCCATAACATGATGATGATCCGAAAATATTTATGATTTCTCTGCTGGCATAAGCATACAAACGGTTGGTCGGCATTTGAAAGGAGAACAAGTGACCATAAAAATTAAAAAAAAAAAAAACTTTTTTTTTCTTTTTTTTTTAATTTTCATGTACTGTGGGCTACTTAACACTTCATTCATAATGATTTCAAGTCAAAAAAAAAATCTCCTAAAAACTCCTAAAAACTCTCTTAAACACACGCTTATTATTGATCATTATGAAGAGGATTATCCGGCATTTATGTGCCGATTTTATAGGATCGTTATAAATAATGTTCGTTCGTTCGTGCCGAAAAAAAAACCAAAAAAATTTCATGATTTTTTTTATGACAAAAAATTTGTAATTTTTCAGTTCCCTTTAATAGCGAGGGAGAGAGAGAGAGAAAGAGAGAGAGGCAACAATAGTAATGGCAGTTTGTCTCAAAATGCTGTCGAGTTGTTTTTCATTTATTAACTGGAATTGTTGTTAACTTGTCATAAAAAAAAAAACAAAAAAAAAAGGAAGAAGAAGATGACGATGTAGAAGAAGAAAAGTACAAAGCTTTGTAAATAAAACAAAAAAATATCGTTTGTATATATATGTGTGCATACATATATACGTACATACATATGTGCATGCATACGTATGTATGTATGGGGATGGCTAATAAAGTAATGATCGTAAATATTTTTAATTTCTGTTCAGCAGGATTTTTAACACTTTTTTTTTTGTTTTTGTTTTTGTTTTTTTTTTTGTTATTTCTCCTTGCTTGTTTTTATTTTCATGTTTGAATGCCATTCGAGACATAAAATGTGATCGGTAAGTGTTAAAAACACAACAAAATTTACGAGTGATAATTTCTTCATTTAACATCTCTTCCAAACACAAATGGAGCAAATGAACACAACAAATGAACACACACACAGACAAACGTTACAACTGTTCAAAGAAATAAAAACGAAAAAAAAGAAAGAAAAAAACTTTTGGTATTCCAATGGCATTGAAAGAAAGTCTCATGATAAGTGAAGTGAAATAGAATTTATGGGAAGCCTATTTAATACAGCATAGTGCAAATAATATGCACTTACATTGCTGGTACAATGCTGGTATGGGGACAATTTTATATGTATGTGTATGCATGTGTAAACCTATCATTTGAAGTGACATTTATTTCGTGAAAAGATTGTTTTTTACACGTACACGACCCATTTATTCGCAAAGAAGTAGGCCTAAAACTAGTTAAAATTGACTTCACAAATGGCAATTCTAAGATAGTCACTTTTAAAGCATCGCGAAACGCTCATAACAGTTATAATCGGGCCTTTTGACCAAAGAAAAGAAATTTAATAAAACTGGAAGCATTAAAGATATGATGAAGGGATTGCCAACAACGAAAAAACGCTTGAAATTAAAAAAAAAAAAAAAATTTAGATGTTTTTCACATGTGGCCACTTTCCTGGCTTGTCGAAATGATTCCGTCGACCTACTGGATAAGTAATTCACACGATTATAAACGAATTTTGAAGAGATAATTTTCGCTGTACTGAAAAAGTCTTTTCTATTTCAGAAACTATGGTTAATAATCGACAAAGTCGCTTAGCAATTAGGCTTCTATTTTACGGCTTTTGACCAAGAAAAGAAATTTAATAAGGCTGGAAGCATTGCAGATATGATGAAAGGATTGCCAACAAAGAAAAAACACTTGAAAATACAAAAAAAAGACCTCTTCCCTACGTGTCCACTTTTCTAGCATTCCGAAACGATACCATCGGCTTACTATGCTAGAAATTCCCACGATTATAAAGGAATTTTGAAGAAGTACTTTTCGCTATGCTGAAAAAATCGCTTCTACTCCAGAAACTGTGATTAACAATCGAAATTTGTCGACTTCACAGGGTCGCTTATTCTTCTTCTATTTTACGGCTTTTTAAGACGAATTTTATATTTTGGTTTGCACCTTCATCCATAAAAAGTCTCATTATTCTCATCATCGTAATTATATTATTTGGGTGCTAGCGGAACAAGTTTTCAAAACTAATTTTTCAAAAAAATTTTCTTCAGTGCTGACTCTTATTTCTCTGCCTTTGGTTACGCTTACAAGCAAAATTGTTGCCCTAGAAGTTGTGAGTACCCATAAGTAGCTGTGGGCAGGCCATTGCATCCAGAAAAAGTAGCTGCTTGGTGGTCATTGTGTTTCAGAAGAGCCTTTGAGGTTTTTTTCAAAAATATTTCTTGCTTAGAGAACCTTACTTACTTAATTGGATATTACAACTCTTTAGTCAGGATTACAACCTAGTTTCTCATACTAACCCTGCTGAAGGTGTTAATTTTATCAATAAGTGGTGAGGCCTACAGTTTAAAGTTCACTCCGAATGAGAGATTTTTGAGAGACCTTTTCATGATTTTTGCCAGAAGACTGTTGCGAGGAAGCCGCCGTAAAAATATTTCTTCAAATTTCGTTTTATGCTCGAAATGTCAGGGCTGGGGTTTTAACCACGTGCTCGCGCCAAATAAGCCAACACACTGCCTAAACTATAAGAACAATTATCGTCAGTTCAGAGCATTATAATCGTCTGGTAACTGACTTTTTTTAATTTCAAATCGCACATTAAGGACTGGACGGCATGTAATTTAAACAAGATGTTACTGCGAGTCACGTAAAATAAATGATTTCGATTTGATAGTGTGAGCAGTTTCCAAAAGAATCATTTTACGGTGTAGACTTGACGTCATTAGGCTTTTTTCTAGGGCTACCTCAATTATCACACATAAGTCTCCAATGTTGGAGCATTTAAGAACCAACATTTGTTAAGTTACGCCCGATCTAATTGGTGAAATGTGCGAATGCTATGACTAAACGATATATTGTGACAACTAATCCAGAGACGGTCTTTTTAATGATATTGTATTTCGAGCACGCATAGGTGCAGGCTATTTTGTATGCGAAAAGGAATTCGCAACCTTTATTGAAGAGGCAATAAATTGCGCGTTTTTTCAAAGAACAGCTGCAAATTGCTTGCCAAACCCATAACCTTCTTACCAAATCAGTCTCTTTTCCAAACCATTTATCCTGAATTGTGTGAAGGTTTTTATATTAAGGAAGAGTGATCATTTCTTCTGGCTGAATTTTCCATAATGTACGGGCCAAAGTAGTGCCGAGTATATGGAAGAGATGTATGGGTTCTTACATTAAGACAATGTTACTAAGAAAGACATTTCAATGCGAATCTCCGACGTTGACCAATGAGACTTTTATTCACTTCTTCTACCATCATTCTGCAATATCTGTAAAATGAGAAAAATTCCTGGATAGGTTTGGACTTCAAACTCTATGATTACCTAGATAAGCTGGCATCAAAACAGTTTGGAATGCTAAATTGTTTCAGGATCTGAAAATGATTTGAGAGTGACTAGGTTGACTGCCTATATGATTTGGGTCTGTAAGTGTCTAGGACACAGAAGCAGCTCTTTGCCAACGATGTTTCTAAGGAATAACTTGTTAATAAGTCATCAACCTCTTTATGAACGACAAATCTTTTGTCTACAAATCGTTTTTACAAGCCTTAGAACAGCAAATAATACAAGGAAGGGTAAATCTATCGAAGGGCTTACATGGAAGCGCTGGATATGTAAGTTGCAGCCTTATCTGGATGAAACAAATCTTTCGAGAAAATAGAAAATTTGTATTGAGAACCGCTTTAGAATCCAAAGATCCAGAATACCTGGAATATTACTTATGGTTCCCACTAAGCTAGGATAACATTGTGACCTAAAGTACCATGCTCCGCTTGTAAATTCTCTGGAGATTTTGTTTCATAGAAAAAGCTAACATAATAACAGTCTCCTTAGCTTACAAAGTTTAAAGATTTAAATCACCCAGCAGCTCCATTTATTACTGGCCATCTGTTTATGCCAACAAAAAAAAAAAAAAAAAAAAGGAAATCCAATGTGAAAATCCAAATCACTTGCTAATTGACCTCTATGAGCCTTTAACATACGCTTTCAGCCATTCGCTGCGCAATTGTATCAGATTTCTTCTGTTCGCTATAGCAACGTTGTCCCATTATCATAAACAACAACAACAACAACCACCACCATACATCAACAATAATTCTTGCCTGAGAATTTCTATTTCCTTTAAATACCCACATGGACCAGCCAGTACTACCCTTCCTCCCTTCTCTAGCAAATGTCACATGCAAATCTTGATTCTGCTGGTTAAAATGAGTTTTTCAAAGAAAAATTCAAAAAAAAAAACGAAATTCTCGTATTAATGGTGATGACAAACGACTGTGTTGGAAATACAGAGTAACGATCTAAGCAAACGATGAATGACAGAATGGAGGTGGTCTAAATAGATGATGACAGAACTATAAAAGAGTGTAATGGTAAGAAAAAGTCTTTTCCGGAAACCTTGGGAGTTTTAATGATACGACTCAGACTGCCCAAATGGGGTCACTCTTTGTTGGATCAGAAGTGAAGTGAGAATTTACGACAGTGATAAGACAGATAAGCTTACGAGGAGGCGAGCTTCCACGCCATTGCAAGGCCAACGGTTTTCTCTGAAGTTGAAAGAAATGTTTGACGAAAGAGAATTTCGGCGAAAGAGAAAATGAAGAGATGCGGGGACTATTCTCAAGAAAAGTGGTTTTAAGACAACCTAACCTGTCATTGTATAACTACATTAAGACTAGAATTGAGTCAACATCAGGCTATTCAGTAATGGACTAAGGGCAGTAACCGACCAGCCTTTTGATCGCACACTGTAGGCTCAGAATAGGGTTCGGTTCAATATGTAGGCTCTGTGGTGACTATACATACACATACTTGGTACCTGTACAGCGCTAATGCATCTCAGATGTCTATACAAAGGTGTTTACCAAGTACTAAACAGAGAGCTGAAGTCGTCGTAGTCCAGTAGGTACTGTGTTGGCTTATTAGACGTGAGACCACGATTCAAATCCCAGGTCAGACATATCCAAGAAAAGAAAATACGAAACAAAAAACTTCTTCGCCCGATTTCTGGCAAAAACTCTGAGAGTAAATCAAAATTGCCATGAAAAGTTTCTCAAAATCTATCTTTCGGAGTCGACTTTATACTGTAGGTTCCGTCGTTAATGTAAAAAATGAGCACACACAGCATAAGTGATCTGAGAAGCTGGGTTCTAATCCAAACTAAAGCGTTATAATGACCAATTTATGTGTGTATGTATGTAAGCAGGGAGTTATCCTTGCTTGCTTCGAACTACATTCAGAAGTTTGTCACGGCAGTAGGCATGGGAGAGACATTAAAAGAAGAGCAGTACAGGACAGTACCCATCTGTGCGCCAATAAGAACAAGCTCTACACTGCACATCGTTTGATCAAACGTTTGTCTGTTATGTTTTTCAAAATGCTTACAACTGTCCTATGTTGCCATACAGTCAAGCAAAATATTTTCCAAATCGTATGCAATTGTCAAAAGCTTCTTAGAATTCTAGGAATTCGCACAGAAGAATTGATTCCTTTAATGTGTTGTTGTTGGTTGCTGGCCCTTTATTTAATTTCATTGTGTTATTTAATGAATAAAAATGTGCAAATCCAAGCAACTACTGTGGGTGACAAAAAAAAAAGAAAAAAAGAGAAATGGCAACCACGCATTGACAAACAAATATTTTTATGGCCTAAACAAAGCACAATCGTTTAAAGCAGGACATGATGACAAAAAAAAAACAAGGCAGTGAAATCAAGAATAGAAACGACGGCAGCCAGCCTTCACGCTTTAATTGCTGGCAAACGATATGGATACACAAAAATGTCATTTGTTTGCTTACTGGGACTCTAAATACACACGCATACACATACATGGGCAAGAGACAGCAGCATTTAAGGAAGAATAAATAAGGCAGCCATTGATTTTTATGGAACACAACACAGCACAGTACAATACAACACAGCACAACATAGTTAAGCACAGTTAAGCAGCTGTGTGTGTTTCGTTAATATTTTCGAAATATTTTTTATTGTGTTGCAGATCATTAATAGAGTGAGTGTTGTTTTTAGAGAGCAATTGCTTTAACAACAAAAACAAGGACGTTTATATGGTGGTAGATGGAGTGGTAGTGCTAGTAGTAGTAGTGGTGGTGGTGGTAAATCAAGCGATAGTAGTGCTGTTGGTGGTGTTTATTAAACACAGGAAATAAATTTTGAAAAACTAAAATCATAAATAAACACCCTAATCTGTATGAGCCAATCAGCGAGTGTATAAAACAAAGATCTCTTCACACACACATACACACACACATCCACAGTCATACAAACTAAAACAATGTAAACAAAACAGAACAAGACCCCATCAAACACAACAAACTATAGACGAGAGAGAGCATAACAATGACTTGATAAAACAAGTTTTGTTGGGTTTTTATTAATAAAATAATACGCACATACATACACACACACACACATACATACAGAATGAATTGTAAACGAAAGAGAGCAATAGTTAGACTCGTAATATATTTTGCCTGTTCGTGTAAACGAAACGAAAGCAAGTAAAGAAAGCCAAGCTTTTGATCGTAGCCATTGTATTAAAAACACCACTAAACAGTATCCAAACAAACACACACACTAACACACACACACATACACACTCATGTAAATGCAAATGCATTGAAATATGTACTCTTGTTTAGGAACTGGTTTTATTAAAGTTTTTAATATCAACGATACAGACGCCCCTTTATATGTAAGTTTCCTTAATAAAGAGCACAGGAACATTATAAAAGAGTTGGAGAGAAAGAGAGTGTGTTTGTGTGTTTCTTTCGTTTGATATTAACAACACCCAGTAAGCAATCGCGTTATTAATTTCAATAACTTCGCGTATGAACCAGTTTTTGTTGCTGTCTGTTGTTGTTTTCTTTTGTTGTTATTTTTATTTCGTTTTTTTTTCAGTTTTTTTTGTTTTTGTTTTTGTTTTTATTTTGAAAAAAAAAGGTTTTCTTTCGTGATGATCTTGTGGCGGTTTTTTTTGATGCGATATACGCGAGCAGCTCTTTAGTTGTTGGCCAAGTGTCGTGCTGTTTCGTTTGTATTGTAGAAAATAACGCGTTTTTAACTCTTTATTTAAGAAAAAAAAAAAAGAAAATAAGAAAAAAAGGAAAAATAAATAATAAAAAACGAAAGAAACTACAGCAACAACAAGAAAAATTATGTTTGCCTTTGTAAAAATCTTCTAAAAAGAAAAAGTAACGAGAAAAAGAAAACCAAGAAATTATCATAGAAATTAAAGCAAAAAATTAAAAGCCGTCGGTTAATTATTTTACAAGAGTGTTTGAAAAAAAATTTTAAAAAAAATTTTAAAAAAATTCAAAAATTTAAACAAAAAAATTGAAATTTAAAAAAAAGGAAAAAAGAAAAAATAAAAATTTTAAAATTTATTTCAAAATAAAAGAAGAAAAAGAAGAAAATTTTATGTTTTATTCGTTTTGCATGGTTGTATTAGACCTTAAGGATT